>ML664055.1:1322074-1337965 GCA_007570785.1 Antilocapra americana | reverse complement strand
TTTCTGTCTTTGTGCCAGTACCATACTGTCTTAATGACTGTGGATTTGTAGTATAGCCTGAAGTCTGGGAGGTTGATTCCGCCCATTCCATTCTTCTTTCTCAAGATTGCTTTGGTTATACGAGGTTTTTTGTATTTCCATACAAATTGAGAAATTATTTGTTCTAATTCTTTGAAAAAGACCTCTGGTAGCTTGATAGGAATTGCATTGAATCTATAGATTGCTTTGGGTAGTATACTCATTTTCACTATGTTGATTCTTCCAATCCACGAACACAGCACATTTCTCCATCTGTTTGTGTCCTCCTTGATTTCTTTCATCAGTGTTTTTTAGTGTAATTTCCTTCTAAGTGTGGCCTTAGCTGCATCTCACAAGGTTTTACTATGCCAAGTTTTAATAATCATTCACTTAAATATTTTCTAATCTCCCTCATTATGTCTTTTTAAAATTCAGATTATTTAGAATTGTGTTTCTTATTTCTAATCATATGGGGACTTCCTTTTTTTTATTTTTAAGACCTCTCTTTTTTTTTAAACATGGACTTCTGGTTTGTCTTTTTTTTTAATTGATACTTGACTTAATTCTGGGGCTTCCCAGGTGGCGCTAGTGGTAAATCACCCACTTGCCAATGCAGGAGACGTAAGAGACATGAGTTTGATCCCTGAGTTGGGAAGATCCCCTGGAGAAGGGAATGGCACCCACTCCAGGATTCTTGCCTGGAAAATCCCATGGACAGAGGAGCCTGGTGGGTTACAGTCCATGGGGTCACAAAAAGTTAGATACGACTGAAGTAACTGAGCATGCATATATGCACAACTTAATTCCATCATAATAAGAGACCACATTCAATATTATTTCCAGCTTTTGAAATGTTTTGAACCTTGCTTTATAGTTCTACATATGGTTCAGTTCAGTTGCTCAGTCATGTCTGACTCTTTGCAGAAGAGTCTACTCTATTTCCAGGGATTTTTCTTACCTTAAAGTCTACCTTAAATGATAGTAGCACAACTATACCAGTTTTCTTTTGACTATGTTCTGCATAGTGTTTCTTTTTCCATCCTTTTATTTTCAATCTTAATATATCCTTCATTTTAAAGTGCCTTTTGGGATCAAGTTTTCTCCCATTCTGACAACTTTCATATTTTAATTGGGGTATCTAGACCAACTAAATTATATATATAAATATATTTATATATTAGCAATTTATAAATATCAGCCATATTGTTCTGTGATGCCACAGTTTATTCATTTTCATTGCTATATATACCAATATGTTTTTGAAATTCTGAAGTCTTGGAAGCAGTGATGCATGGGAGTTTTCAAGCGAAGATACTGAAGTAGGTTGCCATTTCCTCCTCCAGGGGATGCTCCTGACTCAGGGATTGAGCCCACATCTCTTAATGTCTCTTGCAGTGGCAGTTGGGTTCTTTACTACTAGTGCCACGTGGGAAGCCCTTAGAATACATTAATTTTACTTACTCTTGTCTCACCTTTTGTGCTACCACCGTACTATATTTTAAGCAGGTATGTGTTTTAAATGCTATAAGATTTTACTATTACTGTTTTATAGTTGGTCTCAATTTTGATTTACCCATACATTTAATTTTCCTGTTGATCTTTATTCCTTCCTGTATCTCCATGCTTCTGTGTTCAGTACTTTTCTGCCTAAAATATTTCCTTTATGTCTTTTCTTTAGTGTATTTTTGTTTGTGATAAATGATCTGTTTTTTTTTTAAGTTTCCATTTTACCTTCGTTTTTGAAGGAAACTGATTTGAGGTTGACATCAAATTGGAGGCTGACAGCTTTTTCTCTTTCAAGGCTGTGAAGATGTCATTCCCTTTTCTGCTGGGCTTTCAGTATTTCTGTTGAGAAGTCAGCTATGAGGCTTATGATTGTTTCTTTCAGGCAATGATATCTTTTTTGATCGTTTTTTAATATTTCAGTTTGTCTTTGGCATTCATCAAAAAGAAAATTTGGTTTCAAGTTTTATTATGATGTACTTAGATGTGGTTTTCTTTGTGTTTTTCCTGGGGTCAGTGGTGTTCCTTGAATCTGTAGCTTGATGCCTTTTGTCAGTTTTAGAAAATTCTTGAGTATTATTTCTTCAAATTCTTTTTATGTTCCGTTGTCTCTTTCTTCTATTTCCGGGAAATAACGCATAGAGCCTTTTAACCATGTCCCTGAATATCTTTTGCACACTTTTCTGTATACCTCACTCTTTCATTTTTTTGTGTATGCTTCAGCATGCATTTTTTCTTTTGTCTTCCAGTTTACTGACCTTCCTTCAGCTATATTTAATCTGCTGCTAAACCCATAGATTGCACTGCTATTTTTCTATTACTGTATTTTTTTAGTGCTAGAATTTCCATTTAATTCCTGCATGCAATTCTCAATTCTCTATTGATAATCTTTAGCCATGTGATAATGTTTAGCCATGTGATTCCTTGGACCTAGTAGTCACAGTTTCTTTAAAGTCTATGTCTGGTAGCTCTGAAATCTGAATCCTTCTTGGATTAATATCTATTGTTTATTTTTTCACTTTCCTCTTAGTAATGTGATTTATATCTCCTTGTATGCTTGATAATTTTTACTGAATGCTAGATAATCCAAGGAGCCAGATGATGTCATCTTTCTGAAGGGAGATTTACTTTGACTTCTTGTGTGTAGTATGGCTAGCAGCAGATCACCTAAGTCTAAAGAATTGAGCCAACTCAAAGTGGCCTTCAATATTTGTGAAGATTGATAACTTTCTTGTTCACTCCTATTCCTAGTTTTAGCCATTTGGGGATCACAACTTGGAGTGTTTTCACCAGACTTCTCCTCCTTGAGGGCCCTGACTGACAATGTTTGTTAATTTTAGGCACCACAAGAGGTTTTCAGCTCATCCTATATATTTTCTGCCAGAGTTCTGAAATCAACCATTTCTTTTTTTTTCTTTTTTTTTATTATTGTTTTTGCCATACATTGTCATGATATCACCATGGGTTTACATATGCTTCCCCTCTGGATCCCCCCTCCCTCCTCCCTCCCCCCCGGGAAATCTCACTGCACCAGTCCCGAGCATCAATCCTGGGCTGGCGATTGATTAGACACATGACAATTAACATGCTTCAAGCCACTTGTAAAAGAATGAAACTAGATCACTTTCTAACACCATACACAAAGATAAACTCAAAAAGGATTAAAGATCTAAGCATAAGACCAGAAACTATGAAATCAACCATTTCTTGAAGGATCCTTGGCATGTTTCATTGCAAAAAATTACTTAAAGACCAGAAGTTGGGCATTAAGAATATTCTTTACTACGGGGCTTCATTATTTCTTTGCCTTTTCAGTGGATAGAATTAGGAAACATGCTCTTTGTCAAAAGCAAATCTAAAGTGTTCATATTGATAATTTCAATTGCTGAGAAAGATTATAATAAATTTTTAAGTTCTTTAATTATAGTGAATTTTTCTTAAGCTCTTTGATTTTATAAGATCTCTTTTCTCTTATGCTGAAAATCATTGCTCCTAAGAATATGAATATTTTACTTATTTGCTTTATATATGTATATATATCAACACACACATATATAATTTGTCTACATATGCATAATGTGTTTCATTCTAATATGTATCTCTGTGCTAAAATAATAATACCAGGCATCATAACCACTAACAAAAGATTGAATGCAATTGAACACCTCTTTCTGTTTATTTGTCTTCTGTATATATTTCACCAGGGATATGCTGTCAGCTTACTGTGTTTCAGAATCCTCAAATTATTCTTTTTCATATGGTTATGCTATCAACTTGATATACAGATGGTTTATTCAATCTGTTTTCAATTTTAAGGGATTGATTTTTTTTCTCTTTGATTTAATTTCGTATTAAAATTATATGAAATATTAAATGATTCTCAATCTGAGACTGTAAACCAAGTTAGATTTATAGAGATTTCACTTTCACCACTGTCTCTTCTCCTCATTGTCTCTCTTCAACTATAAGCAACAGCTTTTTCTTACTTTTTCATTTATTCTTTCACTTTTTCACTACTGTGTGTGCAGTGTGTATGTGTGTATGCTTTTACTGCTGTGTGTTTTATATATATATATATATATATATAAATACATGTATATATGTGTGTATATATGTATATATGTGTATGTATAATATACAATATGTATACATTATATGTATGTATATGTGTATGTACATGTACATACATGCATATGTGTGTGTGTGTGTGTATATATGCATGTGTGTATATATGTATATACTATATAAACATGTATGTATACATATGGGGTGGAGAAAGAAATGGCAACTCACTCCAGTACTCTTGCCCGGAGAATCCCAGGGAGAGAGGAGCCTGGTGGGCTGCTCTCTGTGGGGTGGCACAGAGTCGGACACGACTGAAGAGACTTAGCAGCAGCAGCAGCATATATGGGGACTTGGAGATATACAGAGATATATTTTGAAGATATATAGATAAATCTGCAAATCCTCATTTTCTTCACATGAAAGATTTCATATTACGTACTTTCTTCTTCATCTTGTTTTCTTTCCTCAGCTATATATCCTCTATAGATAGCTCTATAGTAGTATATCAAGACCTTCTTTATTCTTCTTCAGTGCAGCTTTATGTAGATGGACTTTAGTTTATTCAACCATTTCTCCACTAATGGATATTAGGTTGTTGTCAAATATTTGATATTACAAACAGGACTGCAATAGAGATCCTGTGTACATATAATTTCATATTTTTGTCAGTGTATCTTTGTGATAGAATCATAAATGTAAGGTTGTTGGCTCAAAGGATAAATGAATATTCAATTTTGCTAAATATTGCCAAATCCTTCTCTATAGGGATTATGCTATTTTAGAATGAACATTTTATGAAGACAAATGTGACCATATCTGCCCCTGTCTGAAATTCTTCTGTGATCCTGAGGATAAAATCCAAACTCCTTACCAAGGGCAACAAGGATGGACACAACCTGGCCCTGGGGGCCTCATCAACCTCACACCATTGATCCTTTGTGCAACAAGCCCCCTGATCGTACCTTGATCTCTATCTCTCTGTCATGCCTTTTCACATGCTGGAATTTCTTTCTTCTCTTTCTTTGCTGGCCTCCCACCGATCATTCAAGACTCAGCTTATCTGTCACTTATTCCAGAAAACCTTCCTGAACCACTCTGCTCCTCTCTGCTCCCACAACTCCCTGGAGTTCCCTGATCAAAGAACTCATCATTTGTGTGCATGCAAAGTGACTATTCAAAAGCCCAGCCTCTATCTTTAAGAAAGGGACCTCCTATTTCTGTTTTATTGACTGTGCCAAAGCCTTTGACTGTGTGGATCACAATAAACTGGAAAATTCTGAAAGAGATGGGAATACCAGATCATCTGACCTGTCTCTTGAGAAACATGTATGCAGGTCAGGAAGCAACAGTTAGAACTGGACATGGAACAACACACTGGTTCCAAATAGGAAAAGGAGTACGCCAAGGCTGCCTATTGTCACCCTGCTTATTTAACTTATATGCAGAGTACATCATGAGAAACGCTGGGCTGCAGGAAGCACAGGCTGGAATCAAGATTGCCAGGAGGAATACCAATAACCTCAGGTATGCAGACGACACCACCCTTATGGCAGAAAATGAAGAGGAACTAAAAAGCCTCTTGATGAAAGTGAAAGGAGAGAGTGAAAAAGTTTGCTTAAAGCTCAACATTCAGAAAACTAAGATCATGGCATCTGGCCCCATCACTTCATGGGAAATAGATGGAGAAACAGTGGAAACAGTGTCAGACTTCATTTTGGGGGGCTCCAAAATCACTGCAGATGGTGATTGCAGCCATGAAATTAAACGATGCTTACTCCTTGGAAGGAAAATTATGACCAACCTATATAGAATAATGAAAAGCAGTGACATTACTTTGTCAACAAAGCTCCGTCTAATCAAGGCTATGGTTTTTCCAGTAGTCGTGTATGGATGTGAGAATTGGATGGTGAAGAAAGCTGAGCACCAAAGAATTGATGCTTTTGAACTGTGGTGTTGGAGAAGACTCTTGAGAGTCCCTTGGACTGCAAGGAGATCCAACCAGTCCATCCTAAAGGAGATCAGTCCTGGGTGTTCATTGGAAGGACTGATGTTGAAGCTGAAACTCCAATACTTTGGCCACCTCATGTGAAGAGTTGACTCATTGGAAAAGACTCTAATGCTGGGAATGATTGGGGGCAGGAGGAGAAGGGGACGACAGAGGATGAGATGGCTGGATGGTGTCACCGACTCGATGGACATGGGTTTGGGTAGACTCCTGGAGTTGGTGAGGGAGGCCTGGCATGCTGTGATTCATGGGGTCGCAAAGAGTCGGACATGACTGAATGAATGAACTGGACTGAACTGAACTGATGCTGTTATCCATAATGGTTGCACTCAACTCCATTCCCACTAAGAGTGTAGAAGGTTCTCTTTTCTCCATAATTCAAAAAGATACATGTACCCCAATGTTCATTGCAGCACTTTCTATAATAGCCAAGGCATGGAAGTAACAAGATCCTACTATAGCACAAAGAACTATGTTCAATTTCTTGTAATAAGCTATAAGGGAAAAGAATCTGAAAAAAGACCTATATGTATGTATGACTGAATTACTTTGCTGTACACCTGAAACTAACACATTGTAAATCAAGTATACTTCAATAAATAAAGAATAATAAACATTTACTGAAGCCTCTTTTGGCTCCAGGAGACATAGATACTATTTCAGGTACTCCTGTTATCTATCTGCTTTCTGGACCTCTCCATTTCAGTGTCTAACAGGAATCTGAATTTTACCTTGATCAAAACCCAAGTCCTTATTCCCAAGCACCTTAGTATGGAGAGGCAGTATAGCCTGGTAGTCAAGAACACTGAACCTGGAGCAAATCATTTGGCTTCATGTCCCATCTCTGTTAACTCACTGTGTGACCTTGGCAAATTTTTCTCTGTGTCTTAATTTCTCATCTGTAAAATGGACTTGATAGCAGTGATCCCTACCTCTTCAGGTTGTTAGAATAAAACTCACTACTGTACACAAAGCATGTAAACAATGCTTAGCACAGAGAAAGTACTGCAGTTTGTTTTAGTACCACCCTCAGATCCGCTCTTCCCCATGTATTCTTTGGTCATATTCAAGAGAAAATCCAGATCTTATCCTTGAGTCTTCTCTTTTCCTCACTCTACAACTTCCATCCATCATTAAGTCCTGGGAATACTACCAAAGTATATCCCAAATCTCAGCGGAGCTGCCTTGGCCCCTGGCTGGATGATTGCAACAGCCCTCAGCAGCCCTCAGTTCATTCATCCATGTGTGTCCCAGAACAGACTCCCTGCTGCAGCCAGCCAGAGCTTCTCAAAGCACTTTCTAAAGGCAGCAGTGATCTGCTCTCTTGCCTGATGGGAACACTCCCACCTCCAGCATGGCCTGCTTCCAGCCTCCTCCACCCTACACCTTTACCATGTTGTAACCTGTGCCTAGATACACAGAGGTCCTCCCAGCACTCCTGAGAACATGCTGGATCGTCCCATCTAGAAAGCTCTTTCCAGGGATCTCCCCTTGATGAACTCACAGCACAGTCAAGTTTTTAAATCCTCAGGCTTGGCACAACTTGACAGCTGTCCATCAGAGAGTACTTGCTTAGGTTCCCAGAAAGGGGTTTTTCCACTTATTCCTCTAACAACATTTCTTGGGCTGGGTAACAAGCCCTGTTCTTAGACATTCAGAAAACAGGCATGATTTAACCTAGAGCTTCCTTCCCTAAAGGAGATCTTGGCTGTGAAAGACCCTGGAAAGTAACCCAGAACTGTGAAGATGGGAGTATTGCGATGAGCATCTCATTGAGCATCTGCCAGTGTTCCTAGCGGTCCCACCCCTTTCTGGCCCCTGCCCTTTCCTGATCCGGCCTGGGCCTTGAGGTAAGCACACTGGCCAGTGATTTGTCTCTACTGCTGCAGTTGCTGGGCGCTTTGTAACAGGTCTCGTGGGTTATGCCTCTGTAATGGTGTTGCCTCTGGAGGCTCGGTCATACCTGCTTTTTTTAAGAAGCAGCGTGGACAAAGACATATCCTTTGCCAAGGACGGTGGTGAAGCTGAGCTGGCGGCCATGGGGAGCGCGGCCTTTCGCTGCCTCCCATCGCCCGAAATCCTGGAGCCCCGGACCTGGGAGCCTGGGAACATCTTCCTCCGGACTGCGCCCTCCAGGCAACGCAGAACGGCTCTATAGTGCCACCTAGAGGCCGCCGGCGCCGTCCGTAGAGAGAAGTTCGAGGTTTTGTCTCTGAATGTGGGCTCTGGGGGATTGCTGGACAGTGACTGGTACTTGGGAGGTCTGGAAGCGTGTCTGACTGAACTGTATCCGGAGACGGTCGTTTCTAGGTGTGTGGCTGGACATTCAGTCCCCTCGGAGCCTGTCTCCTGGAACTGCCACTCCATTGCCAAGGCATCCTCTTAACAGCCACCGTGACACAGAAAGCTCCAGAGAAAGCCAGGAGCCACCTCCAAACCTCTAGTCTTGAGCAAATAGAAACAGGAGAGCACGTCCTGCAAGCCTCCCCCACACACGAGTTGTCCAGCGAATGAGATAAAGACAACACTGCCAGGAACCTAAGCAGAAGGCCTGCCAGCTGGGGTGTTGGATAAGTGAGGTAAACATTTCAAAACAAGCAAGTTGAACCTCCACCTCACACTACTCATTCAGGTCACATCCAGGTGGATTGAAGAGTTTAATGTCACAGTAGAAGAAATTATTGGTAAATATTTGTATAGATTTGGAGTGGAAGGACTTTCTTTTTTATTTTTACTAATTAATGTATTTATTTTAATTGGAGGGTAATCTAAATAGAACACCAAACACAGAAACTATGAAGGCAAAGACTGATAAATTTAATTCAAAATTTAAAAACTTATGTGCTTTCAAAAAAATTCATAAAGTTACCAACCAAAATAACATACTTGGAAATGATATATATGAAAACCTGTGATTAATATCTTTAATATATAAGGAGCTTTTATAAATCAAGGAAAAACACAAATATTCCAGTGGGAAAAATGGAAAAATACATGACAAGCAACTTATCAAAAGACAAACAGATGACTGAGAAACATTAAGAAATGACAAGCTCTAGGAGTAATCATGGGAATGATCATTAAAACAACACAGCGATTTTTTTTTCAGCTGCCACATGAACAAAAAGTTCAAAGAGTGGAAATCACTCATGGAGGGAATATGGCTCACACGTTGTAGAGAACATGGCTCACACGTTGCTGAGAGCTGGATAAATGGCAAGACTTTTCTTGAAAGCAATTTGTTGTCATTTATTAAAATCCTTAACAAGCATTACCTATTCCTATACCCAGCAGTTTAATTTTTAGTAATTTATCATAAGGACACAATACTAGATGCATGCAAAGATTTAACTGTCCAGGGGTGCTGAGAGTAGCCTTTTAAAAAAATACAGCCATAAAATGAAAACAACCAAAATATAATAACCATTGAAAATGAAGAGCGATAGAGTCTTTTTTAACTTGAAAAGATGTTCACACTATAATATTGGGTGAGGAAAATATAGTAGGTGTAATCTAATCCCTTTTATGTAAATGAAAGTAATGTGTGTATAATATGGAAGAAGAATAGATTAAGCTATGAAAGAAAATATTAACAGTGATTGCCTCAAGGTGGAGAAGGAAGAATTATATATGATGTTTTTCATTTTGGATTTTGATATTTTCTTTGTACGTCAATTAGAAATATCCATACTAGCTCTTTTCGGGTCTTTATTTTGCTTTTACTTCCTTAGATTTTTAAAAAATTTATAAGAGTAATACAAACTTCTTGTAAAAAAGTTCTAACCCTAAAGAAGTATATAGAGGCTCTCCCTGTCACCACTCCATTCTCCAGAGAGGACCATTGTGGACATATTGGTATATGTTTTTCCAGACATTATGTGTGTGCCTATAAACAGATATATGTGTATTTTAATACAAATGGGATCACAATATATACACTGTGTTTTAACTTGCTTTTTCCACTAAACAATATGTCATCGACATTGTTTCATGTCAAGACATATGGACCTACCTTAAGCTTCAAAAAAGCACATGCCTTTCAACAGCTGCAGGTTATTATCATGTGCAGATATACTCAAATCTTTGTTTTCTGATTGCTCTACAACAAATACATATTAAATGCACAATGGAAATATAATAAAAATGTTTTCTTAAAAAAATAGGAAAAAAAGAACAAGAAGGGAAGGAAAGGATGGAGGGAAGAAGGGAGATGATTTTATTTGTTCACTTTCATTTTCATATGGATTTGGGCTCCCTAGTACTGAGGAGATAGCTTTGATTCTAGGGAGCTGTTGGGGTTTGACGAGGTCCAGAAGAAAAGATGCAGTTACTCCATGAGTAAAAAATAGAGATTCAGGGACTCTGGGATTTTGGGTGGGCTTGGAGAGAATGCCAGTGTCAGACCAAAAGGTCTAGCTGGGACTCCAGTGACATTTAGAGAAGGCAACAATCACACTGGAAATAAAATCAATCATTGGAACAGTTACTACAGCAAGCGAACTGCCATTTGGACACTTGCCAGCAGACGAAGCCCTCTCTCCACCCATCCATACAGCAATACAGGGCATGTTCTCTGTATCCCTCCAGTGATCTCACTTCTGGGTATGACAACCAGAAGCTTGCTGGATAGTGGCCCAGTTCACCTGCCTTCTTCTACAGAGGTGGGGGAGGAGGCCCAGAGAAGAGAAGGGTCAAGGCCAAGGCCAGCAGGGAATCAGTGATAGACGCCTAAGACCCAGCACGTCTGATCCTGACTCCTTCATATCTTTACCTTTCCCTCTTTTTGTTCTTTTTCTTTTTCTGGTTACTGAGAGTATATATATTATAACACATGTACAGACTAATTATGTAAAATGTAGACAGTAAAACCAAAGCAGAAGTAAGGAAAAGACCCCAAATCACCCCCTTTCTATGGCAGAACATCCCTCAGTCTCTCTGTGGCTCTCGTCTGTCATCTGTCTTTGGCTATGTTTCCACCCAGCATGTGCTGAGAGCGGCTCTTCGTATTTTTCAAGCAGGCTTCTGGGTCCGGGCATCCTTGTCTCTGTCTCCAGATGCCTGTGCTTGTGGTGTGGAGCAGGAGTACCCTGCAGTGTGTGCAGTTGGCCTGTCTAGGCCAGCGTTTTGTCTGGCATCATTTCCACCACAACCCCAGGGCCAGATTTTGTCCCAGGGATGACACACTTGATTACCAAGAAGTTTGTGGCTCAATTCTGGCCCTGCAGGTAATATTGAAGCACTGGGCATGTTCGTTGCATCACTTGAATCCTGCTTCTTGTTTGGACTGAATTCTGTGGCTCTGAGCACCAGAAGAATAGGGCCTCCCGGTAGAGGAGTGAGTGCTGCAGCCATACAGCCTCTTTGGTAAGCAAAGTGCTCCCCAACACGAGGAGAGGTCCTCCAGGGACTCTGAAGGTTGCCCTGAGTGGAGGCAGAGGCCCCCGGGATAGATTCTCTTAATGGGGGAGAGCAAGGGTAGGTGGGTCAGATCAAGTCAAGCAAATCAAGAAATAAAAATTTTAAAAAGAAGATCATAACAGTGGGTCCTTATTGTGTGTGAGGCACTGCTATAAGGCTATTAAAGAGATGGGAATACAAGACCATCTGACCTGTCTCTTGAGAAACATGTATGCAGGTCAGGAAGCAACAGTTAGAACTGGACATGGAACAACACACTGGTTCCAAATAGGAAAAGGAGTACGCCAAGGCTGTATATTGTCACTCTGCTTATTTAACTTATATGCAGAGTACATCATGAGAAACACTGGGCTGAAAGAAGCACAAGCTGGAATCAAGATTGCCGGGAGGAATATCAATAACCTCAGATATGCAGACGACACCACCCTTATGGCAGAAAGTGAAGAGGAACTAAAAAGCCTCATGATGAAAGTAAAAGAGGAGAGTGAAAAAGTTTGCTTAAAGCTCAACATTCAGAAAACTAAGATCATGGCATATGATCCCATCACTTCATGGGAAATAGTGGAAACAGTGTCAGACTATTTTTTTGGGCTCCAAAGTCACTGTAGATGGTGATTTGCAGCCATGAAATCAAAAGATGCTTACTCCTTGGAAGGAAAGTTATGACCAATCTAGATAGTATATTTAAAAGCAGAGACATTACTTTGTCAACAAAGGTCCGTCTAATCAAGGCTATGGTTTTTCCAGTAGTCATATATGGATGTAAGAGTTGGATGGTGAAGAAAGCTGAGCACCAAAGAATTGATGCTTTTGAACTGTGGTGTTGGAGAAGACTCTTGAGAGTCCCTTGGACTGCAAGGAGATCCAACCAGTCCATCCTAAAGGAGATCAGTCCTGGGTGTTCATTGGAAGGACTGATGTTGAAGCTGAAACTCCAATACTTTGGCCACCTCATGCAAAGAGTTGACTCATTGGAAAAGACTCTAATGCTGGGAAGGATTGGGGCAGGAGGAAAAGTGGACAACAGTGGATGAGATGACTGGATGGTGTCACCAACTCGATGGACATGGGTTTGTGTAGACTCCGGGAGTTGGTGATGGACAGGGAGGCCTAGTGTGCTGTGATTCATGGGGTCGCAAAGAGTTGGACACGACTGAGCGACTTAACTGAACTGAAGTCATTTCTCCCCATGACCCTGTAAATTGCAGACGGTTTCTCAGATGGGGACAACTCCTGGGAATGCCAAACTCTGTATCAAAAAGCCATGGGCCATGGTGAGGGGTGGGGAGCAGGGCATGGAGGGGAAACAGCATTCATTTGTTGATTTATTCATTCAAGATGCATGGATGAATGGCCACAATGGATCAGACACTATACTGGGTACAGGCAGAAGGGGAGAGGGGGACACAAAAATCAGATACGGAGCTTATCCTCAAGGAGTATGTAGACCAAGCAAGGGCAAAAGTGAGCAGCCGACTCTGAGACAAGGGACAAAGACCATGCACAGGAGTGGCCATGAGAATTCAGAGAAGGAACAGATTCCATCCTCCTGGAGGAGTCTGGGAAGTCTTCTTGGAGGAGGAGGCTGGCTTTGCACGGCATTAGATGTGGTGAGGTGGAGTAGCCCATAAGTCCAGGCACAGTGTCCAGGAGCCCAAAGTGTTCATGGGGGAAGATTATAGGTCTAGTTCAGCTGAAGAGCAGAGAGCCTGAAAGTGGAGATAGAAATAAAGCTGGAAAGACCCCCCAGAGTCCTGCCTGTAGAAGGCCTTGGATGAGAGGCCTAGAAAAGGAAGTTGAGGCCTAGGAGTAGGAGTGTGTATTGCAGTGAGAAGGGGACTTGCCTAAGCTTGTAAAGAGAGATAGAGGAAAACACCAGTCACAGCCCAGCCCACCAGACCCCCATGTTGGTGGTTTTTCACTACCCATCAGGCTGCAGACCCCCTCCACACTGCACAGAGCTAGTGTGGAAATGTTTCATGAGCAGAAAGGATGAGCGAAGGGGGTAAGAGGAGTACCAGCTTGGGACTCGGGCAAGACCTGGGTTCCCGTGCGGGCTCATCCCTCATTCCCTGTGTGACCTTGGGCAGGTGACTCAACTTCTCAGAGCCTCAGTTTCCTCAAGTGTGAAGAGCAGGTCTTGCTTCTCAGGTGTATCAGAGGATGAAATGAGCTAGTGGATGCAAAGAGCTCAGCCCAGAGCTGGAAGTCAGGGAGAATTTTTGCAGCGGTTGATCTTACCATTGCCGTCATGCTTATTCTTTTTAATTATGGCAAGCATATGTCCTGGTTGCTAGGGATAGGCCCACGTGTGCTGCTGTCCCAGTGTAATTATTAAACAGTTTCCCCTCCCATGCTCGAAAGTATCCTGGTTGAGATGATGAATGGTGTGTTCAGTGTCATTACAGAAAGTGGGCTGGCACCCCAACAGCCACCAATGTTTCTCACCCACCACTGCTATCCTCTGTCTTTGCCAAGGACCAGGACCAAGGCCCTGTGCCCCCTCCATGTGTTCTGGATTGAGCATGAGTGAGGACAGCCTGAGTTCTGCCCCTCCGTTGCAGTGTGTCCATGGATGGGTCCCTCCATCAGTCTTCCGATCTGTAACTGACAAGAGTAGATCAAAGGATGTGCAGGGGCCCTTCCAGCTCAGATATTCTAAGTTTTGAAATTCCTGTGTGCCTAGAGAAATAGCAAAGGCCCTCCTGCATGCCATGAGCATTTACTGATCACATCCCATAGGCAGGCTCTATGGGATACAGATGTGCCCACCACATGTGGAGCTTGGTGGATGCCAAAGTAAAGCTTTTCTGTGGCCGCTCTTGGGCCCTGATCTGTCCTGGCACCTCCCAGGACAGCAGCGTGCACCTTTGATGGTGGCTAAGAGCATATAGTCTGGAGTCAGAAGATGTAACACTGATGACTTCCCCACTCTGACCCTCAAGCTTCCTCATCAGGTTGTCATTATTGCCCAAGTATGACAGGGCTCCCCAGTGGGCAGGGCAGGGACTCCCCTCTCATCACTGAAGGTGACTTAAGTTCAGTGGGTGCCTCCTGCCCATAGACCATCCAGAACAGTCCCTACTCAGACTAAGCAGTCTATTTCTAAAATTCAATATTTAAATCACTACATTAAACAGGTGTCCCCATTCAGTGTGACCAAGACACCAAGTTCAATAAAAAAATGAGCAGTGTTCTATTTGTTGGCTTACTGCCAAGTCACAATCTCACACAGTCATTTCATTTAAAACACTATAAGTTTGTTGAAACAGTCACAAAATGATTCCTAGCAGCTAGAAGTGGTGTCTTGGGGTCAGGCTCTGTGCTCCTGATGGCTCCGCCCAGAAAATGAAAAGCCCAGGAGCAGCTTCTGCCCCAAATGTGCCATCACTCCAGTTGTGGCGTAACCAATATATAGCTCAGGGCTGTATGTCTGTGCTGAGAAGTGCAGATTATCAGAAAAGTCTAACCCAATGAATCTCTGACTGGGTCCTTTGGTAGCTCAGATGGTAAAGAATCTGCCTGCAATGCAGGAGACCCAGGTTCAGTCCTTGGGTCAGGAAGATCTCCTGGAGAAAGGAATGGCAACCCACTCCAGTATTCTTGCCTGGAATTCTTGACCAGAATTCCACGGACAGAGGAGCCTGGCGGGCTACAGTTCATGGGGTCACAAAGAGTTGGACACGACTGAACAACTTTCATTCCATTTCAGCAAATCTGTGCCACTCAGGTGGTCTCTGGGGGTGGCCCCACTTCCTGTTTTGTAATAGCAAATCCACTTTACTTACTTGGGAAAGACACCAGACACAATTTCCCAGTAAAAGTAAGGGAACCTTTGGGAAAAGTATGGGGCCCACAAAGAAAGCTAACACTGTTGGCCCCAGGATATATCTTCAAAGAAGCTGTCAATAGTAATTTGTTTAAAGGAGATGGCCATTAAACTGTAGAAAATAAAGGACAAAGCTGAATTACTGGTGCAAAGACAACTCAATCCAATTACAGAAAGTGTACAGAATGCCACCCTCAGGTTGAGTAGCTGTATTTCCGGCATACTGTTCTTGACTTTCAACTCAGTGACTGGCACTGTCCTGCCCATTACCTTGCTTCATCCCTGTGGCAACCTAGGCAGGAGCATCCGCTTTACCTGTGGGCCCCATTAAGCAGGGCTTAGTGTCTCACTGCACATGTGGATTAGATCCTCCATTTGTTTCACCAACTGGGTTTCTGGTAGAAGACAAGATAGGGCAAGAAATGAAGTCTGCTATCCCAGATACAGTCAGCAAAACCAAGACCAAGAGCTGACTGTGGCTCAGATTATGAACTCCTTATTGCCAAATTCAGACTTAAATTGAAGAAAGTAGGAAAAACCACTAGACCATTCA
>ML664055.1:1206552-1321674 GCA_007570785.1 Antilocapra americana | reverse complement strand
AGGACTGATGTTGAAGCTGAAACTCCAATCCTTTGGCCACCTGATGCAAAGAGTTGACTCATTGGAAAAGACCCTAAATGCTGGGAAGGATTGCGGGCAAGAGAAGAGGAAGACAGAGGATGAGATGGCTGGATGGTGTCACCAACTCGATGGACATGGGTTTGGGTGGACTCTTGGAGTTGGTGATGGACAGGGAGGCCTGGTGTGCTTCAGTTCATGGGGTTGCAAAGAGTTGGACTCAGCTGAGTGACTAAACTGAACTGAACTGGACTGAACCCCAGATAATTTCAAGGACAGAGAGATTTAGGGTAGAAATACAGTCTGAATGCAACAAAAATGTGCTTGTGAAATAGAGATACAGATGTAGAGAACAAACATATGGATACCAAGGGCAGGAGAGGAAGTGCGATGGATTAGGAAATTGGGATTGACATATTAATAAATATGTTGATACTATGTATAACATAGATAATAAAATAGAGAATCTACTTTACATCTCAGGGAACTCTACTCAGTGCTCTGTGATGACCTAAATGGTAAGGAAATTAAAAAAGAGGGGATATATATATATGTATCTGTTGTGCAAGCATGCACAGTCATGTCTGACTTTTTGACTCCAGTAGGCTGCCGGGCTCCTCTGTCCATGAGATTTCTAGGCAAGAATACTGGAGTGGGTTGCCATTTTGTCCTCCATGGGATATTCCTGACCCAAGGCTCGAACCCACATCTCCTGCCTCTCCTGCATTGGTAGACAGTCTTTTACCAGTGACCCAACTAGGAAGACCAATACATAAGTATAGCTGTATATTCACTTTGCTGTACAGTAGAAATTAACACAACGCTGTAAAGCAACTATGCTCCAATTTTAAAAAAGCATCTGGTTCTGAAAGAAAACACATTTTTTCAGTTAAAAAAGAGAACCAATCACAGATGATTGCAAATCTGTGTGACTAGTTATTACAGTGCTTCAAAACCAAGTAAGTATTCTGGGAGAGATTATACAGAAAAGATCATGCTCTGAGTACAAAATTGAGGTCATTTTTACGTGAAAATATTCACTGGGCCTTTCATAGACTAATCACCCTTTCTTTACAGAATTATTTCCCTTCCATTATCTCATTTGATCCTCACAGTAGTCCTATGAGGGATGAAGGGTATGGTGATTATCCCCATTGGGGAGATGAGCAGATTGATTGCAGCTATTACTGTCAAAGAAACGTCAAGAGAAGTGTGACAGGGCTGGATCTGGAACCCAGGGCTTGGCTCTCCACACCACTGGATTTTCTACCTCACCCAGGAGTCTGCCTCTGAACTCAGTCAGATGTGAGATGAGAAGGCTGTGCTTGGTTTCCAGTGGGAAGCATTGGGATCAGTGCCCTGGCAACTGGCCATGGGCAGGGGTGGAAAGGAGAGGGCACTTGTCCACATGTAAGCCAACTCCATTGATGCCCTGTGGATCCCAGGACAGACCTGGTGCCAGCACCTTACCAAGGGCAGAAGTGTGTATTACTCTCCTATCAACTCCAGGGGTATGTAGGCTCTTTTTATTCTGCTCATTTCACAGATGAGAATGCAGAGGCACAGAGAGGTCAAGTATCTTGTCCAAGGTCACACAGCTAGCAAGTTTGAAGTGATCTGAACTCACCTGGTATCATTCTAGAATGTTCTCTCCAAGTCTCCTTGTTCTTTTGCCTACTGACTAGATGATTTTCATTCTGATGATTACATAAAGAAAGGAACTGCTTCTGTTTCCAATGCTTTTATTTGAGGTGGGCCATTATTACCATCCACCCACTGATGGTTGGGAAATTGCTCTTTGAATCCATCTAGCATTCCTAAGGCAGGTGCCCCAGTCCATTCATTTGATTTTACCCAAACTTGTCTCCCCTTATATACTAGGAAGGGTGTCCTGCTTCTGTTCATAGACTTGGGGACAGGATTGTTCCATGAACGGATTCTATCCACATTCTTCTCTGCAGGCTTCGCAGAGTGCCTAGAGTATCACCTAGATACCTTCCTTCCAAATAAATGAGATAGCTGAGTTAGGATTTAATTTTTCTTCCTTTTTATGGCCTCAAACAACCCAGAAGGAATAAGGACCTGAAGAGGGGCCAAGCCCCTAGTGGCCTTCCAGAGACTGTTCCCACTCCAAGGCAGATGCTGAGGCCGCACTTCTGCTGGCTTTGGAGTTGCTGATGTGGGAATGTGTGGAGTGGCCCGGTTGACCTTAGACTGTGTGAGGTTAAAAAGGTCTCAGAGCCAAGGAACAAACCAGCCCCGGCTCTGCCCCCAGCCATGCAAAGGGTGCTCCAGGAGCACTGCAGGACTAGGGTCACAGGAAGGGGGCTGGAGAGGGAAGAGGTCTCTTCACTGACTTGTCCCACACACCCTAGACAAGTTGTAAAACCATAAGGAAGGGTAAAATACAAAACAAAATTTAGCCCTAACCCTCCCAACCAGTATGAACCATTGTAAACATCTTTGTGTGTGTGTGTGTGTGTGTGTGTATGTAAATTTATTGGAATTTTTATAAAATCAGATCATGCTTATTATCCAGCTTGGATCTTGCTATTTTAATATTTATTGAGAATTTCCCAATATTATTCAACATTCTTCAAAAATATGAATTAAAACAGCTCCATTATATGAATGTGCCAAATTAATGTAGCTGTTCCCATATTGTTTGTGTTGGTTTCAATTTCTCACATTATAATACCCCTGAGTTGAATGTCCTTAAACATACTAATAGATGATAGGTGGTGATCATTAAATGCTAGGCATTTTGTTAAAAGCAACATTAGAGCTATCCTATAGGAGTGCATGGAACACAGGCACCAGCCAGGGGTAGAGTAGGTGCTTGCATCAAGCCCTTTCCCCACTCTGCAAGCAAAGTATCCTGGAGCAGGCCTGCCTACCCCTGGAGCAAAGGGCACACTTTTCTTCCCACAAAGCCCTGTACATCGGCCAAGCCCTGGACATCTACCTCGAAAAGACACAGTTCATTCCCAGAGTGTGGGTCACACAGGTTAGCAGCCCCAAGGGCATGGTCTCATGAACACTCATAACGGAGTCTGTGAGAAAGGCACTATTACTGTGTTTCTCAGATAAGGGAATGAGGCATTCTAATCTGATGACCTCTTTAGAACTAATGTCTAGAAATAGAACTGTTCCATATACGTGGCCAAGTGTCCTACAGAAACATGCACATTTATACTCCCATCAGTGGCATGGGAGACAGATATTTTTCTTCCCTCCTTGCACTGTGAAACCCCAAAGACATGTTTACCAGACTTAATGGGTAAAAAATATGTCACTGCTTTAGTCTTTTTCTTTTCAAGCAAGGTTGGACTTTTTTAATGTTTACTAGCCCCATTTACATTACTTCTTGTGGGCATATCCTAGTCAAAACTTTTACCCACTTTCCTCCTGTGAGAATCAGTACTTTTCTTGTTGACTAGTAATAATGTTTTAGGTTAAGGGGATTAGCTCTTGGTCCTAATGTTTGTTACAAAAGTTTCCTGCCAAATATATCTTTCAGGTAAGGTTCGTTCCTGGAAATCTTATATATTTTATATTATATTTGTGAATAGGAGCTTTTTTTTCTGTGTTCAAACTAATTATTGCCAGCTTACCAGGAAGCTTTGGTCTTTTGCATATTTAGTCTGTGCCCCATCACTTTACTGAATCTTTTCATTGGTGCTAATAATTTTCCAATTTTCCCAACTATTCAGAGTTTTCTAGCATTAAAATTTGAAAGGAAATAAAAATAAATTTGACAAGAGATATACAAGGACATTAAAGAATGCCTAGATAAATTAAAAAATATACTGTGTCCATGTTATGGAAATCTCAACCATGCAAAGATGACCATTTTCTTCCAAATTAATCTGAAGATACAATGCATCTCTAATAAAAATTTCAACACATTTTTCTCATGGTACTTGACAAGCAGATTCAAAAGTTGAGATGAGAGAATAAATGGTCAAGAAAAACCAAGGCATTTCCTGCTGGATAGGGTATAGTAAAGAGGGAACCCTTCTACACTGTTGGTGGGAATGTAAATTGGTACAGCCACTATGGAGAACAATGTGGAGGTTCTTTTTTGTTGTATAGTCACTCAGTCATGTCCAACTCTTTGCAACCCCATAGACTGTAGCCTACCAGGCTTCTCTGTCCATGTGATTTCCCAGGTAAGAATACTTGAGTGGGTGCCATTTTCTCCTCCGAGGGATCTTCCCCACCTAGGAATTGAACCTGCTTCTCTGCGTCTCCAGCATTGCAGGCAAATTCTTTACTATTGAGCCACTGGGGAAGCCTCCAAGGAGTTTACTTTAAAAAACTAAAAATAGAACTACCATATGATCCAGCAATCCCACTCCTGGGCATATATTTGGAGAAAACTGTAATTTGAAAATATACAGTACCTCACTGTTCATTGCAGCACTGTTTACAGTAGCCAAGTTATGGAAGCAACCTAAATTTTGTCAATAGATACATGGATAAAGCACGTGTGTGTGTGTGTGTATTTATGGCTGATTAATATTCCATTGTATATTACTCAGCCATAAAAAGGATGAAATAACGAATGCCATTTTCAGCAACATGGATAGACCTAGAGACTATTGTACTATGTGAAGCAAGTCAAATAGAGAAAGACAAATATCACATGATATGTGGAATCTAAAAACATGATACGAATAAATTTCTTTAAAAAAATAGAAATAGACTCACAGACATAGAAAACAATCATGTAGTTACCAAAGGGGAATGGAGGAGAGGATAAATTAGAAGTTTAGGATTAACAGATACACACTAATATACATAAAATAATCAGTAAGGACCTACTCTACTTTCCCCATGATTCAGTGGTAAAGAATCCACCTGCCAAGAAGGAGATGCTGGTTTGATCTCAGGAAGATCTTCTGGAGAAGGAAATGGCAACCGACTCTAGTATTCTTGCCTAGGAAATCTCATGGACAGAGAAACCTGGCGGGCTATGTCTACAGGCTTGAAGAAGAGTCAGATATGACTTAGTGACTAAACAGCAACAACAGGGACCTACTCTATAGCACAGGGAACTATACTTAATATCTTGTAATGACCTATAATGGAAGAGAATCTAAAAAATAATGTGTATATATATATATATATATATATATATATATATATAATATAAACAATTACTTTGCTGTACATCTGAAACTAACATAGCATTGTAAATCAACTATATATCAATAAAAATTGAAAAAAATTCCAAGCACTTCTGAGGAAGGAAACTAGGTGAGAGACATGATCTTACTGGATAGCAAAGCTGTCTTAATACATCACTAGAATGCAGAAAGTGAACTATTTGTGAAATGGTCACAAAACAATTGATTCTGTATACTAAAATAATGAAATTGGATCCCTAACATTCACCATACACAAAAATAAATTCCATGTGAATTAAAGACTGAAATGTGGGTCTCCAGGTGCAGACAAGATGGATTAAATACAGTCTATCTACCCTATTCCTCCCACTAAGAACAACGGAAATTATGGATAAATATCAGCAGACTGAGAGGTGAGGAGCACAGAGAGGACTGGCCTGGGATCTTGGGATTCAAGAGATGACCGAGCAGTGAGTTTTCTGGATGTGTTTGCTTCTCTTCGGAACAGGCCACAACCTCGAAATGAAGACAAAAGCAGTCTTAAGTAAAGCATATTCCTTCTGATCAGGACTGGGAAGAGAGTAGATCTGCAGGACAGAGCCCTTCTGATAAAACCTGCTCTACTTCACCAAAAACGTAACCATTAAAAAGATGATAAACTGGATTTCTAAATTTTTAATGTTTGCTCTGTAAAAGACATTATTAAGAGAATAAAAAGATCAACTATGGACTAGGAGAAAATACTTTCAAATCACAAATCTGACAAAGGACTTATCTCCAGAAAATATAAAGAACTCTCTGAACTCAACAGTTGAAGAAAAGAAAAAAGCAATGAGCAATTTGAATGGGCAAAGGGATTTAAACTGACATGTCACTGCAGAGGAAATACAGCTGGCAAATAAGCACATGAACAGCTGTTCAACATTATTAGTCATTCAGAAAACACAAACCAAAACCACAATGAAACATCAGTCCACACTCACCTGGTGGCTAAAATAAAAAACCATAAATTAAAAGTTAATAAAATTTTGTGATAACACTAAATGCTGATAAGAATATGGAGAAAGTGTATCAGTCATTCATTGCTAGTGGGAATGTAAAATGGTGCAGCCACTTTGGAAAACATTTTGGCAGTTCTTTATAAAGTTAAATATATATTTATCACATTACCAGTCATCCCACCCTTGTATATTCATCCCAGAGAATTGAAGCTTCATGTTTACATATAAACCTGCAAATGAATATTTATAGTAGCTTTTTTGGTAATAGTCAAAAGCTGGAAACAATGTAAATGTCACTCAGTAGGTGAATGGAAAAAGAAGATGTGATAAGTCCATACAATGGAACACTGCTTGGCAATAAAAAGAGACAAACTATTGATACACATAACAACTGTGAGAGTGGTTAAGCACATCTATATATGGGTCAAATTTCATAGAACTGTACACCAAAATGAATAGGCCTGCACGTATAGAATAAGATCTGTAGTTCAGTTAATAGTATCATACCAGTGTCAATTGCCAAGTTTTAATAATTTCCTATAGCTAGATAACTATTACCATTTGAAGAAGCTGAGTGAGGAGTACAGGAACTCTTCATACTATTTTTTTCAGTTTTCATAAGTCTAAAATTACATCAAAACACAAGCTTTAAAAAACACTAAAATGAAAGACAGAGCTATAGATGTTTTAGAAGGTAATACAAGATGAGATCCTTATAACCTTGAAATAGGGAAACATTTCATAAACAAGATACAAAAAAGTACAAACCATAAGGGAAAAGGCTAATAATTTAAAATACACTACTATTAAGAACTTCTGTTCATCAAAATAATTCCATATGCTGTCGCCTGAGACAGCATATGGTATGGTGCCTTTTTAATATAGCTAATAAAAAAGTAAAACTAAACAGTATATTATTTAGACATATAAATATGCAATAAAAATTTTAAGGCAATTAAATGGGAAACACAAATTTTTATATAATGATTAATAATAAGGGTTATAGCAAAATGGTTAAGGAGAAGACTGGATTCAGAGTTTGACTTAGTCAAATGCTGCCGTAACCTTGGCAAGAAACTTAATTTCTCTTTGCTTCAGTGATCTTGTGTGTTGAAACATGGCTAATTCACAGGATTATGGTAAGGTTTAAATGAGTTAATACATATAAAAGTGTGTAAAATAATGCCTGGCAGGTGTGTGCGTGCTGAGTTGCTTCAGCTGTGTCTAACTCATTGTGACCCACTGAATTGCCGTCTGCCAGGCTCCTCTGTTTATGGAATTCTCCAGGCAAGAATACTGGAGTGAGTTGCCATGCCCTTTGAGAACCATGCCAGTGTTAGCCATTATCATTACTTTGAGCAAATGAAGGACAGAGGGATGGAATGAACAGGTGATGAGGCCATAGGAGAACTTACATTATTTATTAATGTAATTTTTGAGTTGGCAGCAAGTTCACAAATATTCATTGTATTATTAAAATAAAAAAAACACGTGATCTGCCAGCATAGACCAGTGAGAATAGTATATTTGAGTGAAAAGAGAAGCCACACATTGAGAAAATATAGGCTGCAATACATACATGGCCAAATGATTAAAGTCTGGAATATATAGAGAGGTGGAAGGCAAAATAGCAAGAAAAAGACAAGCCAACAACATAACAATAACACATGGGCAAATGGCATTACTAGGCCTTTTTCATGGGTGAGGAAACCAAATAGCTGCTCAAGCTCAATATATGCAAATTTCAAGTGTAGCAAAACACACACTCTACTAGTTGCCTGCCAGTGTGTGTTAGTCTCTAAGTCGTGTCCGACTCTTTGCGACCCTATAGACTGTAGCCTGCCAGGCTCTTCTGTGCATGGAATTCTCTAGGCAAAAATACTGGAGTGGGTTGCCATTTTCTTCTCCAGGGTATCTTTCCAACCCAGAGACTAAACCCAGGTCTCCTGCATTGCAGACAGATTCTTTACAATCTGAGCCACCAGGGAAGTCTACTAGTTGCCTAGGGCTGCCATAACAAAATACCACAGGCTGGGTGGCTTCAACAACAGAAAGCTCTTCTTTTATAGTTCTGGAGGCTGGAAGTTCAGTATCAAGGTACTAGCAAGTTTGGTTTCTTCTGAGGCCTCTCCTTGGCTTACAGGTGTCTACCTTCTCCCTGCATTCTCACACGGCTGCCCTTCAGTCTGTCTGTTGTCTGTGTCCTCATCTCCTTCTCTTATAAATAAAGACACTAGTCATATCGGATTAGGGCCAACCATAGTGACCTTATTTTGTCAGAGTCATCTCCTTAAGATTCCATCTCCAAATACAGTCACATTCTGAAGTGCCAGAGAAGGGGTCCCTGACATCCAGAATCTAATGCCTGATGATCTGAGGTGGACCTGATGTAATAATAACAGAAATAAAGTGTGCAAAAAATGTAATGCACTTGAGTCATTCCAAAACCATTTCCCCATCCCAGGTCCATGGAAAAATTGTCTTCCATGAAGTCAATCCCTGGGGCCAAAAAAGTTGGGAAACACTGTAAGGTTAAGACTTCAATATATGAATTTGAGGAAGACATAGTTCAGCCCATAACATACACCCATTGATGGTCACATTTGTCTCCAAGGAGAACCTGTGCACATATGTGCACCTGGAGACATATAGATGTAGAGGAATATTCATAAGCACATTTCAGTTATTATAAATGTCTACCACTAGTATAAAGCACTAATAAATTACAGCAGATGCATAAATCAGATTATATATAGCAGAGAAAATATATGATGCAGTTACATGCAACAACATAATTTCAGAAGTATCCCTTCTGGTGAACAAAAAAAAATGAAATCACAATAATTTATGCAGCACAGTACAAAATTCAAAAGTACATGAAAACCAACACAATAAAGTAAAGAAAATTTAAAAAAAAGTAAATGAAAGTAAACAATATGTTGGTTAGATATAAATATAGTGTTAAATTTAAAGAAAACTAAGGGAATAAACAACAGCCACAAAATAAAATAGTGGTTAGCCTTCAGAAGGAAGGGAAAAGGATACATATTTTAAAAATAAAAATAAATTAATTAAAAAAAAAGAAGCTGTAACCTTGTATGCGAGACAGCAAAAGAGATGCAGATGTAGAGAATAGTCTTTTGGATTCTATGGAAGAGGGCAAGGGTGGGATGATATGGGAGAATGGCATTGAAACATGTAAATTATCATATGTGAAACCAATCATTAGCCCAGGTTTGATGCTAGATACAGGGTACTCAGGGCTGGTGCACCGGGATGACCCAGAGAGATGGAATCAGGAGGGAGGTGGGAGGGGGGTTCTGAAAAGGGAACACATGTATACCCATGGCGGATTCATGTCAATGTATGGCAAAACCAACACGATAATGTAAAGAAAATAAATAAATAAATAAATAAGAAGCTGGACTTTTTGAGACATTAGTCTGTCATCTATTTGGTCTGCTGGATTTCTGAATAAAGTCATATTCCTTACCTCAAAAAATTAAAATAAAATAAAAATAAACTGAGTGGTAATTATGTGGGTGTTTGTTGAGTCACTACTTTTTTAAAACCTTGTACAAACTTTTAAAATATTTTCTATTTACTCATTGCTTTATTTTTAAAATATCTTCAAGAATTATGCATTTGAAGAATTTTATGGAAAAGAATAGCTAGAATTGAGCCCATGATGACAATTCTTTACAAACAAACCAATAATGAAAGGATTCTACATACCCTCTCAACCAATATTCCTTGCTAGGCACTCTCTAAACTGCTCTCTAAACATCCTCACCTCCTTTTATTTGTGTCCTTATGTAATCTTCCCTCCTTGAGTATGGCCCAGGCCTAGAGACCCATTTCTTTTTTTTTAATTGGAATATAATTGTTTTACAATGTTGTGTCAGTTTTTCCTGTACAACAAAGTAGTAAATCACTTATTATGAATACATATATCCCCTTCCTCTTGAGATTCCTACCCCTCTAGCTCATCACAGAGCACCTAGCTGAGCTCCCTGTGCTATCAGCAGCTTTCCAATAGTTACCTATTTTACACATAGTAGTGTATATATACATAGTAGTGCTTCCCTGGTAGCTCAGTATATATATAGTAGGGCTTCCCTGGTATCTCATCTGGTAAAGAATCCACCTGCAATGCGGGAGACCTGGGTTCAGTCCCTGGGTTGGAAAGATCCCCTAGAGAAGGAACAGTTGCCCACTCTAGTATTCTGGCCTGGAGAATCCTATGTACTGTATAGTCCATGGGATCACAAAGAGTCAACTGAGAGACTTTTGCTTTCACTTCACTTTCACTGCATGTATGTCAGTGCTAATTTGTCAATTCGTTCCACCCTCTCCTTCCCCCACTATGTCCACAACTCTGTTCTCTATGTCTGCATCTCTATTCTGGCCTTGGAAGTGGGTTCCTCTGTATCAATTTTTTGGATTTCACATGTGTTAATAGAGCTTTCTTAAAAAAAAACTGAACATAGAACTACCAATGACCTAGTAATCTTACTACTGGGCATATACCCTGAGAAATGTGCTCAGTTATTCAGTCGTGTCTGACTCTTGAGACCACATGGATTGTAGCTTTCCAGGCTCCTCTGTCCATGGGATTTCCCAGGCAAAAATACTGGAGTGGATTGCCATTTCCTAGTCCAGGGCATCTTCCTGACCCAAGGATCAATCCTGCGTCTCCTGTGTCTCCTGCATTGGCCACTTTACCACTGTGTCACCTGGGAAGCCCATAGATCAAAAGATACATGCACCCCAATGTTCATAGCAGCATTATTTAAGATAGTCAGGACATGGAAACAATCTAAATGTCCAGTGACAGAGGAATGGATAAAGAAGATGTGATATATATATATATAATGGAGTATTACTCAGCCACTAAAAGGAATGAGGGCTTCCCTGGTGGCTCAGTGATAAAGAAACTGCCTGCCAGTTCAGGAGATGTGGATTAAATCTTTGGGTTGGAAAGATCCCCTGGAGAAGGAAATGCTCCAGCTAACATGCTGATTGCAGCCATGAGAGAGACTGTGAGCCAGATAGTGCAGCCCAGCCATGTCCAGATTCTAGACCTCCAAAAACTGTGAGATAGTAAATGTTTGCTGTTTATTTCATCTTCAAGAATATTTACTGCCACCATTTCTTTCAAACCAGAACTTCGGGGAGATTCTATAAGCCAAACAGATCTCCTTTTCTTTAATTTAGTTTTTATATTATAGTTGATTTACAATGTTGTGCTAGTTTCAGGTGTACAGCAAAGTGCTTCAGTTTCATATACATATGAATATATATTTATATATATGTGTGTACATGTATCTGTGTGTCCATTCTTTTTCAGATCCTTTTCCTATATAGGTTTTTACAGAATATTGAGTAGAGTTCCCTGTACTGTATGGTAGGGCCCTGTTGGTTATCTATTTTATGTAGTGGTATATATATATATATCTGTTAATCCCAAACTCCTAATTTATCTCTCACCCCCACCTTTCTTCTTTGGTAATCACAAGTCTGTGAGTCTGTTTTCATTTTGTAAATAAATTCATTAGTATCTTTTGTAGATTCCACATATAAGTGATATCATACAATATTTGCCCTTCTGTGTCTGATTTACTTCAATTAGTATGCATGATAATCTCTAGGTCCATCCACATTGTTGCAGATGGCATCATTTCATTCTTCTTAAAAGCTGAGTAATATTCCATTGTATATATGTACCACAACTTCCTTATCCATTCCTCTGTCAATGAACATTTAGGTTGCTCCCATGTGTTGGCTATTGTAAGTAGTGCTACAGTGCATTGGGGTGCATGTGTCTTTTCACATTATGGTTTTCTCCAAATATATGCCCAGGAGTAGGATTGTTGGATCATATGATAGTTCTATTTTTGTAAACAGCTTTCAAAGAGACAGTCTGTGAAGTGAAATAAGGAGACAAAACGTTTGTTGCTTTAGACTACTGAGTTTGGGGGTAATTTCTGTGGTACGATAAATGCAAATATAAACTCTGTTTCTAAGACTTATCTAAAAAAGTCAGACATTCCTACAAAGTTGTATATATATATGTACTGATCATATTCATAATGATGGGAAAACAAAAGTAACCTAAAAGTTCAACAATAACAGAATAAATAAATTTTGATACTTTATATAATGTAATATCAGGCAAATATGAAAATGATGATATTAATTAAACTACAGATATTAATAGGATAATAAGGTACAATACATAACACACCATGCCCATAAATTTCACTACTTAGCTGAAACAGACATATTGCTTGATAGACAAACTACCAACATTCACTCAAAAAAGAAATAACCAGAGTCTGCGGCTTCCAGCTGGGGCTGGGCTTGCTAAGGTCGAGGGAGCGTCAAGAGGAGGCCTCTGCCGCCGGTCGGGAGCAGGGATGTCGAAGAACACGGTGTCGTCGGCCCGGTTCCGGAAGGTGGACGTGGATGAGTAAGACGAGAACATGTTCGTGGACGAGGAAGACGGGGGCGACGGGCAGGCCAGGCCCGACGAGGGCGAGGTGGACTCGTGCCTGCAGCAAGGAAACATGACAGCTGCCCTACAGGCAGCTCTGAAAACCCCCCATCAACACCAAGGGCCAAGCAGTGAAGGATCGAGCAGGCAGCATTGTCTTGAAGGTGCTCATCTCTTTTAAAGCTAACGACATTGACAAGGCAGTTCAATCCCTGGACAAGAGTGGTGTGGATCTCCTAATGAAGTATATTTGTAAAGGCTTTGAGAGCCCCTCTGACAATAGCAGCGCTGTGTTATTGCAGTGGCATGAAAAGGCGCTTGCTGCTGGAGGAGTGGGGTCCATCGTCCGAGTCTTGACTGCAAGGAAAACCGTGTAGTCCAGCGGTAACTGGATTTCTCCCATGGGGTGAGAGTTGCTGGTACCAAGACCAAAACAACCAAATGCCGCTGCTGCCCCACGGGTAGCGTCTGTTCCTCTCAGCTTTGCCTTCTTGCTTCCTTTTCATATCTATACAGAAGAAAATTACATACTTATCAGTTTTCCCTAAATGAAAATTGGGATAAGATAAAAGAAACATTTCAACAGGAGTATGTCATGATCTCAGAATGATTTCAGTGACATGGATACCAGTCTGTACATAGCATAATTTACACTCAGCTTTAATTGTGCAATTGTTCCCCTGTTGGCTGGGTTTTCCTTTGTTTGTTGTTTGTTTTTTGGGAGGGGTGTTTTGGCTTTGACTAATGGTGAGAAATTTGATCAGAATTGGAGGCCAGTTTCTTAACTCATTGCTAGCCAGGAAATGACCTACATATATTAAAAAAAAAAAGTGTTTGAGAGACTGTCAGCTGTTAACATTGAAAACTGGACCAAACTTCCCTTATTTAAACGAAATGTGTTTCTGGAACAAGTGGTGGCTGAACACCATGACCAAATCCAGCTCTGTTTCTGCTTCCCTCCAGATGATGTGAATTTAAGTCTGCTTCTTCCTCTCTGCATCCAGTAATCGTGGTCTCTTGATTTCTCTGTGGTCACCCAGGGAACAGAGCAAAAAGTCTTGCTCTACACAAATGTGTCTATAAAATGCCAGAGCCTGTTTGGCACAGACATAAACTTTGTTTTCCAATAATATGACCCTATTTGGGGAAGCTACTCCAAGTCAGAAAAGATGTGAAAACTATGATGTAGTTCAAACTCTGGGCAGCCTCTGAATGAAGAGATATTTTCTTTAGACTTACAGTAGCTGCCTTCGACATTATGAGGTATATAACTAGTATTTAACATGTCCTATAAATGTCTTCTTCAGTGTTCTTCAGGGTAATTGGGACCTCAAAGGATTTGGATCCAAACACATACACATTCTGTATTTTAGGTCGGTGTTTTTTTCATAAAAAGAAAATACCACACATCGAAAAGTGTTTACTTTGTTGGACAAACCAAATGCGTTCTCAAAAAATGACCGGTGCTTATGAAAAATTATCATTATTCAGTAGCTCTAAAACAAACCACCTGAGTGCTTATGACCAAGCAGGAAGTCAGAGCATATCTAGTATTTACATCCAACACTAGTTTCATAATCACTGACCTGTGTGAAAACTGGTGCAGAAACTCTGTAAACTCTTGGCTGTTTTTGATACCTGCTTTTTGTTCTGTTTTGTAAAAATGATAATCTTTAGAAAATAAATTGACAGTGTTGAATAAAAAAAAGAAAAGAAATAACCAGAAGTCCTACATCTATTAAAATTAATTGAATGGAATTCTGACTTGAAAATCTTCCCACAAATTAAAGCTACATGAATTCATTTTCAACTTTTATCTTATGTTTAAGGAATATGCAATACCAGTTCTACAGAAACTCTTTCAGAAAATGGAAAATGAGAGGATCCTTCTTAAATTATTTAATAATGCCAGCCAGCACTACCCTGACACCAAATCCAGACAAAACAGTATAAAAAAATAAACTCTAAACTAAAATCCAATATTCCTCATAAACACAGTGTAAAAAATATTCAACAAAATATTAACAATTGATCAAGCAATATATAAAGAAACCAAGTGAGGCTTATCTTGGCAATGCAAAGTTGTCTCACATTCAAAAATAAATCAATGTTATCCATCAAATTAAAAGTCTAAAGAAGCAAAACCACATAATCACACATCGGTTCATAATAAAACTCTCAATAAGCTAAGACTAAAAGGAACTTTCTGTTCTTGAAAAAGGTATTTACAAAACAAACAATAACAGCAAAATGCTCCTAACATCATGGTGGTTGTTGTTTAGTCGCTTAGTTGTGTCCAATTCTTTTGTGACCCCATGGACTGCAGCCCGTCAAGCTCCTCTGTTCAGACAAGAATAGTGGAATGGGCTGTCATTTCCTTCTCCAGGTGATCTTCCTGATCCAGGGATCAAATCTGCATCTCCTGACTTAGCAAGTGATTCTTTACCACTGAGCCCCCCAGGGAAGCCCACCGTAACATCATAATTAATTATAAAAGACTAAATACTCCCCCCTAAGATTGGGAGAACAATAAGGATGTTTACTGTAATTACTCCCATTCAGCATCATATTTGAGTCTTAGTTAATGCAATAAGGCAAAGAAATGTATAGAAGCCTTCAGATTGGGATGGAAAAAATAAAGCTGCCTATATTCACAGGCAACATGATTGTCTATGGAGAAAATCTCAAGGAATCTACAAAAAAGCTTCTAGAAGAGGATATAAAGACAATATACAAAAAGTCAATTGTATTTGTATAAAATAGAAGACAAAAATAATAAGCAATAACAAAAGTATTAGTTTAAAAAAGTACAAAATTGGATTACTCACACCAACAAATTTTAAGACTTACTATAAAGCAATGATAATCAAAATAATGTAGTGTTGGTGAAAGGACTGACACAAATCATTTGAATGTAACAGAGTTCAGAAATAACTATAGTCAACCGATTTTGACAGGGTTCAAAGGCAATTCAGTGGACAAAGTAGTCTTTTTAACAAATGGTACTGGAACAATTGGCTGTCCACATGCAGAGTTATGAACCTGAACCCATATCTTACACTACTTAACAAAAATTAACTCGAAACTCTCTTAGTCTCAAATGTAAAACCCAAAACTATAAAATACCTGGAAGTTGATATAGAGAAAAATCTGTGTGACCTTGGCTTGTGCAAAGATCATTTAGATAGGACACACAAAGTACAAACCACAATTGAAAAAAAAATGATGCAATTAATAAATTGGATTTCCTTAATTTAAAATTTTTAAAATTGTGTTCTTCCAGAGATAATGTTGAGAAAACAAAAAGACAAGTGATGGACAGGGAGAAAATATTTGCAAAGCAAATATCTGATGAAGGACAATGAATCAAAATCTATGAAGAACTCTCTGAGTTCCTGTGGTAGGCTGAATGATGTCCCCCCAAAGTTATTTGGGGCTTAATTCCTGAAATGTATGAATGTCATCTTATATAACAAAAAGTAATTTTGCAGATGTGATTAAATTAAGGATCTTGAGATGGAGAGATTATCCTGGATTATTTGGATGGGCCCTAAATATAATTGGGGCTTCCCTGGTGACCCAGATGGTAAAGAATTTGCCTGCAATGTGGGACCTGGGTTCGATCCCTGAGTCAGGAAGATCCCCTGGATAAGGGCATGGCAACCCACTCCAGTATTCTTGCCTGGAGAATTCCATGGACAGAGGAGCCTTGACAAGCTACAGCCCATTGGGTTGCCAAGAGTCATACACAATTGAGTGACTAACACTTTCACTTAAATGTAATGAGAAATGTCCAAATAACAGGGAGGTAGAAGGAAGTTTGCCTACAGAAAATGAGAACACAATGTGTCTAGGGAGGCAGACAATGGAACATTATAACTACAAGCCATAGATTACAGGCAGCTACCAGAGAGGCAAGGAGTGGATTTTCCCCTTGTGCCTCCGGAAGGAACCCACTCTGCTGTTACTTTGATTGACACCTTGATTGATACCCCAGAAGACTGTTTAGAGTTCTGGCTTCCATAACTGTATGAGAATTAATTTCTGTTGTTGTAAGCTTTTATATATAGATTGGATAAACAACAAGTTCTTACTGTATAGTACAGAGAATTATATTCAATATCCTATGATAAACCATAAAGGAAAAGAGTATTTTAGAAAAAGAATGTGTATATATATATATATATATATATATAACTGAATCACTTTGCTGTACACTAGAAATTAACAAAACATTGCAAACCAATTATATGTTAATTAAAAATATTGATAAAATTTTAAAAACTTAAAGAATTTGTTTCTGTTGCTTTGAGCCATTTAGTGTGTAGTAATTTGCTACAGGAGCCCTAAGAAATTAATATAGCTAAGCTGTAAGCAGACAGCCTAATTAGAAAATGGGCAGAACTTGAACTGACCCTTGACCAAAGAATGGCAGATGAGCACATGAAAACATGTTCAATATCACAGTCATTAGGGGGAAAGCAAATTAAAACAACAATGGTATATCATTACACTCCTAATAGAACTAAAATTTGAAAAAGGAAATGACCATGTGGGGCAATTAGATGTCTTATAGTTTACTAGTGGGAATACAAAATGGTACATACATTTTGGACAACAGTTTCTTATAAAGTTAAACATACCTTTACCATAAACCCAGCAATCCCACTTCTCAGTATATAACCAAGAGAAATAAAAACAAGTCCATTATAGAAACCTACATGTGAATATTCACGATAGTTTTATTCATGATTACTAAAAGCTAGAAGCAAACAAGTGTCCCTCAATCAATGAATGGACAAACAAATTGAAACTGAAAGTCGCTCAATCTTGTCTGATTCTTTGCAACCCCTTGGACTTTAGAGTCCATGGAATTCTCCAGGCCAGAATACTTGAGTGAGTAGCCATTTCCTTCTCCAGGGGATCTTCCCAACCCAGGTCTCCTGCATTGTAGGCAGATTCTTTACCACCTGAGCCACAGGGGAAGCCCAAGAATACTGGGTATACATTTATAAAAATGCATAAAAATGTATACTTTATAGTAGCTATCCCCAACAGTTTTGGCCAGGGACTGATTTCATGGAAGACCATTTTCCATGGACTGGGGTGGGAGGACAAGGAGGATGGTTTCAGGATAATTCAAACACATTATATATTCTGTGTACTTCTTTTCTATTATTATAATATCAGCTCCACCACAGATCATCAGGCATTAGATCCAAGAGGTTGGGAACCCCTGTTCCAAAAGGGTGAATTTTACTGTAAGCAAATAATATTTCTGTATGGGCTTCCCAGGTGGCTTAGTGGGTAAAGAATCCATCTGCCAATGCAGGAGACACAGGAGATGTGGGTTCGATTTCTGGGTTGGGAAAATTGCCTAGAGGAGGAAATGGCAACCCACTCCAGTATTCTTGCCTAGGGGATCCAATGGAGAGAGGAGCCTGGGGGGTTACAGTCCGTGGGATCCCAAAGAATCTAATACAACTGAGTGGCTGAGCACGCACACAAGCAAAAAGACATTTCAAATTGGTACAAGCACTAAGCTGAGAAAAATAACAATGTAGATAAATATTTATGCACATTGTAAATTGTCCTTGAATATGTTTAAGTAGGGGGAAAAAGTTTGAAAAATAGCAAGAAAAAAAATGCAGTGTGTGGTTACACACGGTGCATATACATGCACATATGTTTATATACCTGGAAGAAAATGCATAAAAATATCAATTGTGATCATCCATGGGTGCCAGGATGTCTCCTTTATACACTTCCTCCTTGATACACGGCTTTGGAAAAGACATTTTTCCTCTTTTGACTTTGATTTTTGCATGAGTGAAGTGACAAAACTGTGCTAACACATTTCTGTCTCAAGGTCTTTGAGGTTGCTACTCTTCCCTCACTGTTGCATTTGCCTGGGACACGACTTGACTCACAGCTTCCTTCAGCACTGACTCAAGTCTCAGCACCTCAGAGGAGCTTTCTCTGTCCATCTTGACTGAAAAAATGCCCATCACTTTGAGTCCCTCTACACTGTTTTCTATCTTCTTCATGACAGCTTTCACTGCCCAACATTGTCTCATATATGTATTATGCCTATTATCTGTTTGTCTCATTAGAATATGAGCTCTGTGAGGGAAGAACTTTGGTTTGTTTTCTTCATTGTTGCTTCACTTGCAATGAGAACAATGCAGGTACTTAGTAGGTGCTCAATAAATATTTATTGAATAGTTAGCTGAATACATCTTTCAAAGTGACCCTTCTAAAATCTGTCACCTCTTCCAAAATGTTCACGATCTTGAGGAACTTACAGTCCAATTGCCGGGACGCAATCCAAAAGTGGACTGGCCACCACTTGAGTCACCATGAGCAGCACTGGAACAGAACAAGGGGAAAGAGTCGAGTCAGGAAGCAAAGAGAGGACTTGGGATTGGTAAAGTGACCTTCCAGGCTAGCCCTTGTGTGACTGGTGGGGATGCCAACAGGGAGGACTCATGACAAATCCTGCCATCAGAATATGCCTTGATTTTACAGCTTTCTCAGGAGTGATTTCTCCAAGAAATTCAGAAAACACTTTCTCTGAATCCCTCACAGCCAAACCTTCTGTAATTCATGCCTCATTAAAAATTCAGGATATGCTTGGTTTGTTCCACCAGCCTTCCCAGGCAAAAGGAAGCCCAACACAAGAAAAAAAGTGATGCAGTCCCATGGGAGTGGCAAGGCTGGAACCAAGCTTCCTACTGCAGGCCCTCAGTAGCTAAGATGCTGAAGGACTTTGGCTCCCCAGCTGACCACTGTGCCAGCTGCCAGGGTCGTGTTTGCTCTGCAGAGACCTGGTAGCTGTCAGACTTGGCCACCAGTGTTTACCCTGCTGTGTTGGCCCTAGCTCTGGTTCCTTGCCTGCTTCTACACCTTCTCTAACTCAACAGCAACTCAAGGCACCTCGTCTCTGAGAGTTCTCTTAAAGGACCCCCTCCCCAAAAGATGCTTCTGAGCTCAAGCAATCTGGGAGCCTTAGTGAGGGTTAGGAAAAGTGTGAGAGGGACTTCCCTGGTGATCAAGTGGTGAAGACTCTGCCTTCCACTGAAGGTGGCGTGGGTTCAATCCCTGATAGGGGAACTTGCATGCCACATGCCATGGTAAAAAAACAGCAAACACCTGCAAGATGGCCAGCCCCAAGCTTCAGATTCAACCTGCTGCAGATACTATACAATCTCTCCATGAAGCCCACAGTAATTGTCATCCCTAATGTTGCAACCCCTACCTGTCTACTCCCAACTTCCTTTACCTGCCATCTGTTTATTATTTATCATTATTTATTGTATATCATTTATCACTTCCTAATGTAATTTCCTTTGCTGTTGTTGCTGTTAATTATTCAACTCCCTCTACTAGGATTTAAGTTCATAAGGGCAAAGATTTTTGTCAGTTTTTTCACTAATGTATATATTTATAGTGCCTAAGCTAATTGCCACTGCTTAAATAGAGCTTACTCTGTACCAAGACAGGTTTCAACATTCAATATCAATTCAATCATTTACAATCCTCACAAGAACTATTATGATCCTCATTTTACAGATTAAGAAACTGAGGCACAGAGAAGTAACTTGAGCAAGATCACATAGATAGTGACAGAATTGGTGCACTACCAAAGAAGAAAATAAAACAACACCTTACATGTAGTAGGCACTCCATAAGTAAATGGGTGATCGAATCCATAAACAGAACTGTTCCTGCTCATGTGGCAAATCTGCTGTGCTATTCCACCAGCACCCCCATCCATCACTGGTGTCTCACCTTAGGACGCTCTCAGGATAATGAACGCCTATGTGTTTTCTCAACAGTCCTCCCTCTCCCCCTCCCTCGCTCTCAGCATTCTTTCCTCCCCTGCTTTCCTCTGGGGGATGTTGGAGGGGAAGTACAACTTTCTGTGGTGGGTACAAATGGGCAGCCAATCCCACTGTTCAGTCATTCTTTCCTCTGGACATTCAACTGGGCCACCAGTGTTCCCTGAGCACATACAACACCAGCGACTAGATATGCCACAGGTACTCATGAAACAGGTTCTCTCTGCTCAAAAAATGAACAGTGGGACAGGAGGTCTGGGCAAGGAAGAGAGACAGCCAATACATCAGGGTGATCCAGGAGCAGATGGATGGAAAGCAGATAGAGATGAGTGCTGAAGAAGGGGGCATCTAAGGGCTTGACACTGAGAACTGCTTCATGGAAGAGGCAGTATTTTGGATCAACTATTTTTTTAAATTTATTTATTTATTTTTTAAAATTTAATTTATTTATTTTAATTTTCTTTACATTATCGTGTTGATTTTGCCATACATTGACATGAATCTGCCATGGGTATACATGTGTTCCCCTTCCAGAACCCCCCTCCCACCTCCCTCCTGATTCCCCCTCTCTGGGTCATCCTGGTGCGCCAGCCCTGAGCATTAGACCTGGGCTGGCGATTGATTTCACATATGATGATTAACATGTTTCAATGCCGTTCTCTCATATCATCCCACCCTTGCCCTCTCCCATAGAGTCCAAAAGACTGTTCTAAACATCTGTGTTTCTTTTGCTGTCTCGCATACAGGGTTCTTGTTACCATCTTTCTAAATTCCATATATATGCATTAGTATATTGTATTTTTGTTTTATGCTGGAGATGATGTGGAGAAAAGGGAACCCTCTTACACTGTTGGTGGGAATGCAAACTAGTACAGCCACTATGGAAAACAGTGTGGAGATTCCTTAAAATACTGCAAATAGAACTGCCATATGACCCAGCAATCCCACTGCTGGGCATACACACCGAGGAAACCAGAATTGAAAGAGACATGTGTACCCCAATGTTCATTGTTGCATTGTTTACAATAGCCAGGACATGGAAGCAACCTAGATGTCCATCAACAGACGAATGGATAAGAAAGCTGTGGTACATATACACAGTGGAATATTACTCAGCCATTAAAAAGAATTAATTTGAATCAGTTCTACTGAGGTGGACGGAACTGGAGCCTATTATCCAGAGTGAAGTAAGCCAGAAGGAAAAACAAAAATACAGTATACTAATGCATATATATGGATCAACTATTAAAGATGGGTGGAATTTCAAGATTCTCAGCGAGAAGTGCATTCTGAGCCTCCAAGGCTGTTGGAATTGTAAATTGGAGATGGAGAGTCCCACCTTCCACCAAGTGTGGGGGTGGAATGGGGAGAGACGAGGCTTTGTGGACCATGCCTGTCAGCCAGGGAAGGGAGGTCCAGGGTCTGCTCTGAGTTGTGGAACAGAAGGACCTCTTCAGTGTTGGCTGGAACTCTCTCCTCTACAGGGATGATGACTCCTCTTGAGCTTCCAAGTCACACCTGAGGGAGGTGTGGGCTGGTGTTCTTGGTCCTGTCACATCACAGGGACCCACAGGGTGATCTTCCCCAGAGGAGCCTCCCTCATCCTTTCTTTTATGCCTCCTTTCCTGCTTTCTCCCCTCTGTCCACACAATCTCATTTCAAGTTCCTGTCTGTACTGTCATCTTACTTGCAGCCACCTCTGCATCTAAATTGGGCCCCAGTGCTTCACCGGGGTGGTGGCGAAATCTGATCTCTGGGCCCACTCTGCCATTGCTCCAGTGGAATTGCCATCAAGCAGGCAAGCAGAGAGGCTCTGGTAAGTTCCCACTATGTGCCAGACCTTGGGCCAGGGAAGGCATTCCCCACCCCTCTGTCCATGGCTGGTACATTGGCTTCGCCATCTGGGAAATGAAAGGGTTGCATTCTGTGATCTTGCAATTTCCTTCCAGCTGCAGCCTTCCAGAGGATTATCTGAATGCCCTCCTTTTGAAGCCCCAAGTTCTGTAGGAAAATGATTACCATAAAAATGTTTCCAGGTTGGTGCACTGGCTTCTGTCAGGGCCTCACTGTTTGACAACCACTGTGCAGACTTAAGTGATATTTACACACAAAAATGTTTTACTGTGGGACACCATCATTGCCCCCGATGTCAGGAGCCAAAGATAACACCCCATTACAGGCCTTCCCTGTTATATGAAGAAAGAAAGATTCATTCACTCATTCAGCTAAGCCCAACTGTATATACAAATCTGTAGTAGGTGCTATAAAAAATATGCCTGATCTCACCAAGGGCTCAGACAACATAAAATCATCTGATGTGGAGAGGAAGGGATTAGTCCTCTAAGAGTGTCCACCATCCACTGCCACCTCCTTCTCAGGGTGACAGGGCACCAAGGGGGCAGATGCTTGCATGCAACAGCTTTAAGAGTCCCACAGGCAGAAAGCGATTCTTGAGAATGAGAGGAAGCAACCTTCTGTGGTTTCTGCTCATGGATCCTAGTTCTCTACCCACTCCGCTTTATACTCACTGCTCATTTCCTTTCCCTTCCCTGTGAAAGCCCTTCAAACACCTGAAGACAGAGCTCCTCCCAGCCACCTCTGCTGCAGGTGCCATGGCCTCAGGTGACACCTGTGTGCAAGGCACACCACCCACCACACTGACTCTCTGCTCTCATTCCTTTGAAGCAGCTTCCTGTATTTCATCCTGAGAATCCTTCTCATGTGGCAGATCACAAAGCTGTCTGCAGAACAAAGAGATGCTTTGGCTCTTAGAAAAGAACTTCCACTCTCAAAGAACAGACAATTCTTCAACCGTCCTTTCTTCACATATCCTGGAAAGCCAATCAGACTTGCCTTTAGTCCCACCCACAGCTCCTTCTGCCATTGACCAATGGGGAAGTGAAGTGGCCTGCTCAGGGGCACATAGGAGTCCCACACAGAGTCACACGTGGTCCCCAGTTCTTTTTGACCCCAGCCCAGTTATCAGTCTCCTGTATCACCTCAGGAGCTGAAACTCCAATCCTTTGGCCACCTGATGCAAAGAACTGACACATTTGAAAAGACCCTGATGCTGGGAAAGATTGAAGGCGGGAGAAGAAGGGGATGACAGATGGTGAGATGGTTGGATGGCATCACTAACTCAGTGGGCATGCTTTTTAGTAAACTTGGGGAGTTGCTGATGGACAGGGAGGCCTGGTGTGCTGCAGTCCATAAGGTTGCAGAGTCAGACACAACTAAGCAACTGAACTGAACTGTACCACATCAGGTCTTTGCAGTTCACCCAGTGACTACTACACCTGCCTGGTCATCAAATCCTCATCACAAACCATTTCCAGATGAAGTAAATGAACGTCCAGAAAAGGACATTGACTTGTGTGTGGTCCCACAGCTAGGAAGTGACAGAGGAACCCAGATTCAAGTCCAGATCCTTGGCTTCAAGTCTAGTTCATTTTTTAAAATGTATTTTTAATTGGGGGGCAACTGCTTTACAATGTTGTGTTGGTTTCTGCTGTATCAAATCTAGTTCTTTCCACTGTAACCCAGCTGTTTCCTCACTGGATCTTGTGTGTCTACCTTGTGGACACATAGATGAGATGCCACAGTGACCAACGTGGGGACACACATTTGGTTCTAAAAATCCACCCGGGGACAGGACAGAGAAGACCTGCAGAGAGATGATTTAAGGCCCTGTTGACAGCAAGATGACTGTGTTTTGGCAGTGAAATGTGGTCACCAGTAAGTGTTGGCAAGGTTAATGGGAGGCCACCATCTGCACAGGGGAGGACATGGTTAGGCTGACCTGTGTCATCTACAGGCTACTTATGGAGGCAAGAAAAAAATTAGGGACATCTTAGGAAGCACTGAGCTCCTTGTTTCTGGAAGGGGAAATACAGGCTGGATGAACACTTGGCTTTCCAGGTGGCACAGTCGTAGGAATCCACCTGGGTTCGATCCCTGGGTGGGGAAGATCCCTTGGAGGAAGTAATGACAACTCACTTCAATATCCTTGCCTGCAGAATCCCATGGGCAGAGGAGCCTGGCAGCTACAGTCCATGGGGTCAAAGAGTTGGACATGAATTAGCAACTGAGCTCTTGGCACTTGGCAGCCAGCAGTTCCAGAAGGATTGATTTTGTGGTGGTGTGAGCCTCCATTGCCTCACATGTTCTCAGAGGCAGTGTTTGCTCCAACTTGTCTCCCGGGGCTCAGGGCCTTTTTGAGAAAGAAGATAGGAAGGATGGCTGTCTTGGCCAGGCTCTGGGGCAGGTGGAAGCCTGATGTGTCCAGACAAAGCAGGAGACACCAGTGTCAAAGTGGCTCCTGGAAAGTGGGTGGTGGATTATTGCTGGGCTGCCTTATTGGTGCAGAACTTTCCAGGCAAAATTTCTATTTTTGTCCTGCAGTGGGACCTCTGCCTGACCTGAAATCAGATGACTGAGCATACTTCTCCAAATCAGGATTTCCAAAGGAGAGGCTATTTTGTAATGCAAACTTCAGCTTTCTTGGTTGACAAGGCTATGGACAGACCTGCCTGGACAGGCCTTTCCAGGAAGCTGGCTCTTCTCTCACCCCCTCTGGCTTCCTCAAGCCTGAAGTACTGGCTTGCCCACCACAAGTGGGTGCTGGACATAATTCCTTACAAGAAAACCTAGACTCCCTAGGGCTTTACAGAATGAGGTGCTCAGAGCACGGAGGGTGGGAGGCAGGGAGGCAGCATGGGGAGGCATGAAACTTGGCCCTTACACATTTCTAAGGACTCAGGGGAATTGTTTCAGGAGCACGTCTTGTAAATTCTTATTCTTTGGGCTATAGTATTCTCACAGCACAGTTTAGGGAGCAAAGAAGCAGAAAGAGGATGGGAGGGGTGAAGCCAGAAAACTGGGCCTTGCAAGATTCTCAGTGCAGTTCTTACTGGGGGCAGCAGTTCAATCCCCTGTGGAGTGGTAGTAGAGAGATGAAAAAGCCACCAGTCATGTTCTCCTCACCCCCACTAGAATAGAGCCTAGTGGGATGACTAGAAGTCCAAGGACACTAATGGGTGATAGACGATGTCAACTGAAAAAAAAGTGAGACTTAAAAGCTGCAAAGTTAAGTGTTATTTGGGTACCTTACTGAGGACTATAGCCTGGAAAACAGCCTCTCAGCTCACAGGAACTGTTCCAAAGAGGTGAGGGAGGAGCCAGGATAGGTAGGAATTTTTGCTGAAAAAATAATGTAGTTGAACACCAAAAGATTAGTGCTAATCACAAAAACCAGTCATCTCAAATTAAAAATTTAGTATTTTTCTATGTATGGGAAGATGGATGAGTCTGGGCTCCTTGAAATTCCTCGTCAGATACACTCTTATCTCAGACCCATGTATTATTATTCTCCATCCTGATTTCCCCCCAGGGCACACGTTTGGGGTGGCCATAGTGGCTGATGGCTTGATAGCAGGCAACAGTTTTTGTCTATAGCAAGATAGAAAACTATAATGTAGGCTGAAGGTGCCATAAGGAATACTGAAAGGAGAAATGGGACTTTGCAGGTGGCAGAAATGGGGGCAGTGTCACTTTAGGTGGGGACACGGAAGGATTTGATTCATGATTGGGTTGTTTTGGATGTCCTGTAAAGTGGCCCAAGGTGTGGGTGTGGGAGCAAGAGGGAGTTGGGGGGCATGAGAAAGGGAAATGAATAGGGAGAGGGAAGCACACTGGAGAGATGGGTGTCCTGGAGCTATGTGGGGCTGGCCCTGACCTGGGAGCTAAAAGAGCCTGCAATTGTTTTAATATATAGATGTTTTTAATGGCTATAGATGCCTCTTGAGAGTCTCACAACTCAGGAATTTCTTTGAGGGTCTTGGAGCTACAATCCTTGCAACTTAATCATCAGGGAAGATGACATCCTGCTGTCTCGTGACTCCAAATTGTTAAACCTAAGAACGGTATGGCTTATATCCTAGCCCACTTAGCCTAACTGAGGTTTCTGTCTTTGCAGTCCCTGAGAGGTGCAGCCCACTCTGGTTTCCTGCTTATTCAATGATGATAAAGTTTTCTTTTCCTGCCTTTCTGAAAATGTTTCTTGGCCTGGAGGGAAGTTTGTTTTTAACCCAATTTCCCCAGCAATGTACACAAGCTCATCCACACACGGATGCCCACAGCTACAGTCTACAGACATGTACACACCTGCACATCCCTCAGCCTGCCTTCCTGGGAGGCAGACTCTTCTTCCTAGGATCGTGCCCTAGAATGGCTCAGCCAGGAAGATCAAGGCCATATGTGGTTGTCCAGCACCTTCTTCCTCTTTTATTGTGTATTTTCCACTGTGCTTAAACCACCAGCTCCTCCATGTCTTGCTTCTCCTGTGCTTCATTTACCCACTTCTGCAGCACTTTTCCTTTCTCCAGTTTTGTAACTTTTCCAACTGAATCACAGGAAAAGAATAAGTAAAAACAGAAAACACGAATCATTACCATGTAACCCTGAAACTCAAATAATGTTCTGTGTTCGATCCCTGGGTTGGGAAGATCCCCTGGAGAAGAGATCTCCACGATGTGCCAAGGATGCAGCTCCCTGGATTGACCTTGCACCACACTAGGTAGGCCGTGGGGCAGTTACACTGATCCCCACTGTTTACTTCCACTTTGCCAGAATGTCCACAAGCTGTGCTTAGTGCAATGTAGGTCTCAACTTCTGGGCTCCAAATTCTGTGGGGTCACGTGGGTGAAAAGGATCCTCAGCCACAAACTCCAAGCATTCCTTGACTGCAGGAGCAGGTCCCTGCACTAGTTCTGGATCTGAGCTTAGCGTTCCAGCAGTAGACCTGGAAGAAGTTGCCTGAGGTACATTTTAGGGAAATGGAATGAGAGTAGGGGACAAGGGGTGCTGTGAGACCTTTACTCAACTCCACAATTTTCCTTAGCCTCAGTTTTTCCACCTCTGACATAGGAATATAAATTGCAAGTATCAGTGAATACACACAGCAAAAGGAACCACTGGACTCATGCTTAGGGCAATGGTGGTGGCAGAAGTAGAGTGAAATGAAATAATAGAGGCAGGATTCAAGAAAAATGTTCATTCTTGAGTAAAACTTGTATTTTGTTAATAAGTGTTTGTTAAATCAGTTCAGTTGCTCAGTTGTGTCCTACCCCTTACAACCCCATGGACTGTAGCACCCCAGGCTTCCCTCTCCACCACCAACTCCCGGAGCTTGCTCAAACTCATGTCCATCAAGTTGGTGATGGCATCCAACCATATCATTCTCTGTCGTCCCCTTCTTCTCCCGCCTTCAATCTTTCCCAGCCTCAGGCTCTTTTCCAGTGAGTCAGTTCTTTGCAACAGGTGGCTGAAGTATTGGAGCTTCACCTTCAGCACCAGTCCCTCCAATGAATATTCATTTGTTAAATAAATTTGTTAATTCTCTGTTGCCAGAGACAGCAACAAATAAACAAAACAACAACAACAACAAACTCTTGCATTTCATTGCACAGGGGTTCCTGACAGAGAAGATTCTTACTAAAACAACTCCCAGCCAAAACCCCTTACTTATATTTTTTTTCACCAGAGGGCATATTTCACCAATTTGTATTTTTAAGAAAATACAAATTGCACCCCACATTATAAAGAAGCCAGAATTACTCTCTCTTTCTCTCTTTAAGCATGAGTTTTGTTGATTGTGTGGTGGAGCTTATTTCTATTTTAGTTTTTAAAATGCCACTCTCTGCAAGGATCACTTCAGAAAGTATCAGCTGGTGTTTCAAGTATGGCCATTTCTCTGCAACCCCAGTTCGGGCCACCCAAAGGGGGACTTGTTGGGAGAGGGGAGTGTTATGGTTTAGAGTCAGTAAAGCAAACTGGAGGTTGTTGTCAAATTGGACTTTGTGTGTACACTTTCCATGTCACTGGTTTTATACTACAGAATATAAAACAATTCCATGTAAAAAACATTATTACACTGAAGAATTAGGAGCTTATGAATTCTCTAATCCCATCTCTGACCCAGCGAATTTGGAGTAAGTCATTTCCCAACTTCAGCTCTCACTTTTTTCAACTAAAATGAAAGGGCCTGACTGGGGCTCTTTCAGTTTGAGAATCATTTTCTGATTCTCATAGGGAACAAGGAAAGCTTCACTTACTGACGCCTCTGTAATGGCCACACCACTTGACATGCCATTTCATTCTCATGGCAACAGCTCTGTTTGGGCTCCGCTGCCCTCCAGCTCTTTAGCAGCTGCTGCAGGTAGGAGGTTTCAGGCCTTTGCTGGCCAAGGGGCTGGCTAATTTCTATCTTTCTCTTACAGTTTCCGAGTTTATGCAACAAGTTCTTTCTTGATCTACTGTGAGATGAGCTCACAGTAAATATTGGTAGAGTGTAAAAGTCAGCAAGAAAAAGAGGTACAGAGGTTTAGCTTATATAAAACATCAATATGCTAATAAGATTAGCCAGGCATTTTGTTCCACCTCAAATCATATTTATGAATGGTTGTTGACTGAGTTATCACACAACTGCCCCAGAGGCTGCTAATGTGCCAGCCTGGGAGACAGAACTTGAGTGATGTTCCATTAGATAAATGTGTGACTTGTGACAAGTCCCTTCCAGACCAGTTTCCTCATCTGTACAAAGAGGAGCTTAGAATACTGTTATGGGCTTAATTGTGTGCCCCCTTCACCTCAAGTTTGTATGTTGAACTCCTAACCCCTCAGAATGTGACCTTACTTGGAAATAGGGTCATTGTAATTTTTTTAATTACAGTCGTACTGGAGTCATATCTTAATTAGGTCATACCAGAGTAGGTTGTTTGTTGTTGTTTAGTCGATAAGTCATGTCCGCCTCTTTACGACCCTATAAACTGGCCCGCCAGACTCCTCTGGCCATGGGATTTCCCAGGCAAGAATACTGGAGTGCGTGGCCATTTCCTTCTTCAGTGGATCTTCCCGATCCAGGGATCGAACCCGAGTCTCCTGCCTTGGCAGGTGGATTCTTTACCACTGAGCTACCAAGGAAGTCCTGGCACTGAAGATATGCAAAGTCAAAAAGCAAATATCCCTCCCCCTTGTGTTCATTCTAAGTTTTAAAAGATTTAGTTGGCTAAATATAGCATAGTTTATTTTAGTTTAGTAATAATGTGTGCATTTTCTCATGAGTTAACTAGGATTACCTCATCAATGTGATATAATTAGTGCCAAAAATCAAAGGAAGGTGATGTTTTTAAGTAACTGTTGATCTCTTATGGTGAGTAAATACGTTCAATTCATTAGGTTTTTAAAAATATTAAAAACTGTCGGGATGCCCTTTACTACATTTGGATCCCTAAGGTTTCAAGGACCTCTTCCCAAGGTGATTAGCTAGAGCAAGTGTCCTCACACTTTTCCTGGAAAGGGACGGACAGTAAATACATTAGGTTTTGTGGCCCAGTCTCTGTCACAAACAACTACACAATGTTGCCATTGTAACATGAAAGCCGCTATAGGCAATACAAAAGAATGAGCATGGCTGAGCTCCAATAAAATTTTATTAAGACATCAAAATCTGAATTTCATATAATCTTAACATGTAGTGAAATACTATTCTTTTAACTTTTTCAGACATCTGAAAGTGGAGAAACCATTCTTAACTCACGCCTTGTAGAAAAACAGGTGTAGGTATTTGGTGGATTGGCCACAGTTTGCCAACCCACGAGCTAGAGTCTCTCTAATACTACTGTAGTTCTGGCATTAGGTGGTTCTTACAACCCCAAGGATCTAGATGAGGCCCAGAGAGGGATTACAATTTTAGTAATTAGAACGCAAACCCGGGCTTCCTGCTTTCCAGTCGATGGCCCCTAAGGCGGCTCTAAGCTGTTGGTTTAGTCATGATTTCAGATGCGGTCTTTGTATCCATGCGGTGCAGAAAATAGATGTGTGGTCAGCGGCCCTTTCCAGGCGTTGACCATGTAAGGGCTGTCCTCTTATTAGCAGCCAGGGGCAACCTAATTTTGTCAAGCCTGACCCTAGGCTCATGCACCCTTTTCGTTTATACTTCTCTCCGATTGCTCAGCCCTGGAGGCCCATCTGTCCCTTACTATTTGAGTCCCTGTTGTCTCATTGGCAGCTTTCTGAGCAGCTGCAAAATATGTTTTTAACTTTAAGTGGAAGTTAGGATCACCACCGTCTGGCCTGGAACAGTCGCTCTCAGCAAGAGCTCTTTCAGCTCTGACATTCCCTAGCTTGACAGACTCTCGGGTGAGTGCTAAACTAACTCCTCCCAGCTTCCCAAGGCTGGACTTTCACTGCAGGCAATAATTAATGAGGCATTTACTCAAGGGCTGGGGAATAATGTGCACTGCTTTTTTGTGTTGTTGTTGTCGTCGGAAACTGCTTGGTTGCCTAGCACCCCAGTCGTCTGCCTGGTCGTTCTTCCTCGCAGATCATCTGTTCCAGCCGCCTCGCAATCACAGATCGGCGGCAGGGGCCGCAACGGAGACGAGAGCTGCTCGCACGAGCTCAGGGGACGGCCGCAGCACCGCCCTCTACGGAGGACAATGCTGCGAGGCAAGTCCCGGCTCAACGTGGAGTGGCTAGGCTACTCACCCGGCCTGCTCCTGGAGCGCAGGCCGCTCCTGGCAGGGCGTACGCCCCGCAACCCTGGCCGGTAAGTCAAACGCAGGCTCCCAACCGCGCCTGCGCCCGCCACCGCCGCCGCCGGGCGTCACCTGGGCGTGCCGCGCCTGCGCGTTGCGGCATTTCCGGCGTGGCCGGTCTGGATCGGTCGCCCGCCCAGCCGACCCAGCGAGAGTGCGGAGCCCAGCCAGCGTCTGGGCGTCTGAGCATCTGATCTGCGGGCGTGGCGACGCCATGGAGCGCCTGGATAAAGCGGCGCTGAACGCGCTGCAGCCGTCCGACTTAAGGTAGTCCGGAGCGAGCCGGAGTCAGGCGGGGGCCTAGAGCACCAGGCGGACTGGCCCGAGCCGGGAGCGGGGCTAGAGGGAAAGCCCTGGCCGACCGGTGGGTGGGCGTGAGGTTTGGACACTCGGGGCTGGGGCTGCGGGCTAGAGGAGGGCGGGGAAGCAGGTTGGGGCCTGCATCGTCTGCACGCCGGGCCCCTACCCTTTCTTCAGGAGCGAGGGACCCGGGGTCATGGTGGCTAGGTCCGCAGGTTCTTCAGCTCTTGTTTCTGGCCTAGCACTTCTTTATTTGTTGTCTGTATTGCGATCTTGCTGTCTGCAGCCTTTCTTCCCACTGCAGGGTGAGCTCCCTGAGGACAGGAACCGGGCCTTCTCCATCTCTGGGTCCCTTGCAGGGCCCACATCGTCAGGTCTTAATAAATGTTTGCTGCATGAGTGAACGAATGGAAGGGACAAAGGGCCGCCCTGGGTTTGAGTCTACTTCACTTAGGGAGTCAGTAGGATGGGAGCTGGTGGCTGAATAGAAGGAACCTGAGAAAAGAGCAGGTCGTCCTGGTGGACTAGCCTGGCCCATGATACCTCTAGAGGTCAGAGGGTGGGGAGGTGTTTAGCTACCATTCAGAGTGTGTACGCCAGGCCCAGCTTAGGTGCTTTGTTACATGCCTGTGTGGTAGTTGCTCAGTCGTGTCTGACCCTTTGAGGCATATGGACTGTGGCCCGCCAGGCTCCTCTGTCCATGGGATTTTCCAGGCAAGAAGTACTGGAGTGGGTTGCCATTTCCTTCTCTAGAAGATCTTCCCAACCCAAGGATCGAACCCACGTCTCCTGTGCCTCCTGCCTTGCAGGCAGATTCTTTACCCGCTTTGTTACATACATTATCAGAATTTTAGAAGTGCTTAGTTTGCTGCTCTTTTAAGAACAATGAAGTTGACTCAGGGTAAGTGGCTTGCACAAGATCACAGGGTTACCTCGCACAGTTATTAAGTATTGAAAGCTAGCAGTTGTCCAAGCCCACAACCCTTGGAGCCCCGGTGATCTTTTTCACTCTCCCAATGGCGATGTAGGTGTTTTCTTTTAAATTACTGTTTATTAGCGATGCCTCCAACAAATATTCATATTAAGTATATCTAAAATACAGTATACCTCCTAGACTGATTTTAATGTTTCCGCATGGAATTTGCAGTGACATCTACTTGCAGTATAGGCCTTGCCATCCAGGGGAACATGGTAAGCTTCATCTGCTTAGTGTTTGCTTCAGAAGTTTATCTGAAATGGGTACACTCTAGATGGTTCTCAGAGTGGGGGCACAATCCTCAATTATTTGTGTGAGGCTAGTTCTAACTCTGAATGTTTGATTTCTTCCTTTCTAACAAGGCTCAGTCAGAGACACATAGGAGAAATCAGTTGAATGATCTCAGTTGCTTTGTTTTAGAATACCTCACTGGGTTATACTCAAGCTAGCTTGTGCCAGCAGAACTACCGGCTGTAGTGGGCTGTGGCTGGAAGCCAAGGAGAAAATGTCATATAAACACTGGAGGAAGTTCGAAAGCTAGTTTTCAAAAGTTTGTATGCAGGGTGTACATAGTCCTGTATTTGAGAGACTGAAAGTCAAATTTTGGGGGCTTAAGATAGAGAGGTAAGAAGGAATTGGAGACAAGCAGCAGGTTGTTGAGATATGCTATATGTAGAGTGTGTGGGGTTAGAAATTAACACACAGAAAAGATTGTGTTTGGGTGGTGGGATGTAAGTGTGCTTTAAAACATTCTTATGATATTATATTCTCTTTTCAATAATAAACTTTTCTCAAAGCTAGGCCAGATAATTGATATTCAAGAGATAATCTAAAGAACAGATGAACTGGTTAACCTTCCCTTTCTCTAGATTCTCAAGCTTTGTTTCTTTATCAGACTAGATGATCTGAACTTTGGACACCAAAAACACAAACACTGTGAAGGCCAAGTATTTTGTTGGGGTTCACAAAAGAATGGCCAAATACTGACTTGTATGTATTTTAAATTTTTTTACATAATTTTTAAAGGTTACACTCCATTTATAGTTATTGCAAAATATTGGCTATATTTCCTGTATTGTACAATACATCCTTGTGGCTTGTCTCCACAATATTTTGTACACTCCCCTTCCCCTATATTGCCCCTCCCAACCCTCTCCACTGGTAATCACTAAGTTTGTTCTCTTTATCTGTGAATCTGCTTGTTTTGGTTACATTCCCTGGTTATATTTTTTAGATTCCACATATAAACGATATCATACAGTATTTGCCTTTCTCTGCCTGACTTATTTCACTTAGTATAATGACTGTTAAGTCTCTCCATGTTGCTGGAAATGGCAGCATTTATTCTTTTTTTATGACTGAGTAGTATTCCATTGTATATATTACGAATGTGTGTGTGTGTGTGTGTAATGCATCTCCTTTGTTCATCTGTTGATGAACACTTGGGTTGCTTCTGTATCTTGGCAATTGTAAATAATCCTGCTGTGAACATTGGAGTGCATGTATCTTTTCAAATTAGTGTTTTTTTGTTTTCTGTGGACATGATTTTTTTTTGTATTTTTATAGAACTGCACTCATTCTTGATGAAGATAAATTTTCTAAAAATTTTCTATTAGGAAACAGTGTAAGGAAGCTTAGGTATATTAGATGAGAATTGTATAGCTCAATGATCACTAAAGTGGGATGTATTAAAAGATGTTTCATTGAAGTATGGAAAAAACAGATTGCTACATAAATTTTTTTAACCTTAACATTTTTAGTATCTGTTTTTCCTTGGTTTTTATATTTTAAAACTCCATGACTAATATGTGTATAGATAATTTATTTAAAATCATTATACCTATATGGGGTATGTGCTCAAAACTGTAATGATGGATCACACAGTCAAAAAAGTTTGTAGACCATTGGTGTAAACTTAAGATGTTCCCTTTCTTTCTGGGCTGCCAGAAGCCTCCCCACCCCCACCCCCCATAATGGTATATACACAATTACAAGAATTCCTTTGCCTGAATTTTCTGGAGGTACGAAGGAATGTGCAGGATTGTCTGGGAAACAAGCTGTCCTGTTAAGTGCTATAATAACAGGCATGAAGTAAGTGTGATTGGGTCCCAGAGTGGTGAATCATTCCAGCTGGCATAATCAGGAAAGCTGCCTAGAGGAGAGGCACCTTTTTATTTTGAAAGGACCTTGATGGCTGGGCTGTATTCTTCATAGAGATATAGGTAAAAACTAGAACCTCTTGCTGAGGATTATCAGGAAGAATTAAGTTCAGGTGTTGACTGTGAACATAAATTTAGACAGGTGTTAAGGTTATAGAGGAGCAACACTTGCCACCCCAGGATGTCTCTTTGACGTGCAGATTATTTCAAACTGAAAACAGTCGAGGCCCCAGAGACTCAGGAAGAAACTCTGACCTTCTCCTTAATTGCCTGAAAAACTTTAGAGGGCCTGTTGCTAGAAGAGAGCTGTCACAGGGATATTTGCAAAGAATAGGGGCTAGGTGTGGTGGGGACAGGGCGTAGAAACCAGAGACTACTCTGGGTCCCATAGACTCTACGTGGCCTAGGAAACACTTGTTGACCAAACATCCGCTTTTCCATCTCCATATGTATTGCCTTCTTCCTGTTTGAAGTCCCAAACCCCGACCTACAGCATCTTCTTTTGTCTTTAGCTGAAGACAGTATTTAAGGTGAGGGTTTTGGCCATTTGGCAAGTTACTCAGTTCTCTTGGGTCGCTTCTTTGTATATATGTTATTAAACTTTGTTTGATTTTCTCCTGTTCATCTGTCTCATGTCCATTTAATTCTTAGACCAGCCACCAAGAACCTAGACAGTAGAGGAAAATTTCTTTCTCCCTGACAAGGTAGTGTGTGAGTGGATAGATTTAAGGGAGAAGGGACCTTTAATCTACAGGATAAAAGTCCATAAGATAAAAGCTTACTGCTTTTAAACCTTATGTTTGTGGTAATATGGATGAGGTGTGTGTGTGTCCAGGATTGCTGGAAGCTTACTACAGCTTCACTGTCTGTAGTGTTATCATTTGTGATGATGCATGGGGCCAATGCTGGCATATATCTACTTATTGAAAAGTGGGTAAAACAACATTAAGGAATCTTTGAAAGTGGGAAAGTTACTTTATTATTGTGTATTAATCTGGAGTCCTTTTTCATGTGCACACCTTTTTAATATAATTGGAATAGTATACATCTATACTACTGGCAGAGTTTTTCTAGAAAGAACTAGATAGTAAATATTTTAGGTTTTGGGGGCCATGTGGTCTCTGGCACCACTGCTAAGCTGTCTCTGTAGCTCCCTGGAATCTTAGGTGATGCATAAACAAGCGGGTGTGGCTGTATGCCAGTTACACTTTAGTTACAGAAGTAGGCAAGGGGCCTTTCAGGGCTTATTTGGCAGACTGCTGACATACATAAAAACAGTGTAATCTGCCTTGTTGATTTGTCACATATAGATATTTACTGAATAATTGTCAAAATTAATTTTAATGGTTCCATATTGATAAGCATCATTTGTGAAATCATTTCCCCTTTATTGGACGTTTTTATGTTACCCATTGTTACTGTTTTAAGTAGCCATTTATCTGATTTGTTTTTCTTTAATTGTATGATTTTAGAAGCTTGATTTCATTCTTCAGAATCATTTTATTGTATTCTGGAACAAAACTTTCCCATTGGAATATTTCCATTTATTTAAAAAGTCTATGAGCCATAGAATGCATGGAACAGAAAGTGTTTTGATATCAAACTTTTAATGCATCCATGCTGTGTGAAGACCATCTAAGTTGCACTCTCGCTACTTAATTACAAAGAAATTTGAGCAAAGTTTCCTTCAGCTGTGTCCAGATTGCTCTGGGCTCCTTTTTCTTTGGAGATTCTCATACTTTGTCTGTACTGTATTCAGCTAGCCACTGATAGGATGCTTTGTGAAGGAAACTTCATTAGTTGTTTTCTATGTATCTTCTGCCTTGCTACCTCCATTGTGAATTCTGTAAATCGTGTATTTTGCATAGCACTTAGGAGATTCCAAACCACTTTTTGCACTTTACACTTCCTTTCACACTGGATCTCTAGGCTGTTTGAATTTTGAGTCCCTGGCACTGCTCTTCTCCTGGCTACTGTTTTCAAGGCAAGGGCAGGGTTCCCAGCATCTTTTCCATGGGTATTTATAGCGTTTACGAACACAAGAATAGTTTGAAATGGCTTTGCAGGCTCTGATTTTCTCTTTGTTTACTTTTTTCCAGAAATGAAAGTTCATTAGCATCCACTCTGAAGACGCTCCTATTCTTCACAGCTTTAATGATCACTGTACCTATTGGGTTATATTTCACAACTAAATCTTACGTTTTTGAAGGTAATCCTAGACATAAAACAAGACATTTTCACCCTTAACTATATATGAGATTCTATGCTTTCATGATCTCTTTATATCTGTAAACTGGATATTAATTTGACTTGCTTCTGTTTTGCTTTTCAAAATCCCATTGCTCATAATGAATCTTCATGAAATGAATTTTTCATCACTCAGTTATTTGTTTGACATCATATTGGTTTATGGTTTTCTGTGTGGTAGCTTGCAGATCCTTTCTTTTAACAGCCCCTGGAGAACGAGAGTTGGTTGACATGGGAGGAGGACTTTGGGGGAATGTACCCTTGCTGGCAGACATTGGAAGGAAGAGAAAATAAAGCCCTTTTTATTATATCAGAGTCCTTAGATGAAGTGATGTATTGTGGTTTTCATTCAAAATAATGTTCTTCGTGTGTAGAAGGTATTCACATCTTTACATGAATACTTGATTTATCACCACACAAAGTATTCCTTTTTAATTGTCTGAATATAGCTAATAAAAATAATACGTTTTGACTTTTATATTTTGATATATTTTGGAATAAAATGGAAACATTTTTCTCTTGATAGGCGCCTTTGGGATGTCGAATAGGGACAGCTATTTTTATGCTGCTATTGTTGCAGTGGTCGCAGTCCATGTGGTGCTGGCCCTCTTTGTTTATGTGGCCTGGAATGAAGGCTCAAGGCAGTGGCGTGAAGGCAAACAGGATTAAAGTGGACATTACCTTTTGATAGTGTTAAATTGATTTTTTAAAATGGTAAATCCATCTGTAATATTGACAATTTCAGTAAAGTTGAAAGAACTTGTTAAAATCAATCTTGAGGAGTCCCATTTGACCAGTGTAAATTTGATCCTTCTAAAACAATGCCTTGTATCATCAGTTTTAATTGTCTCTCATTTGCAAATGAGAATTTGGAAAAGCTAAATTGGTTACAAATAAATATGTGAAATTATACATTATTCTGGGAAGAATTTTATTATCTTACAACAACAAAAAATGTTTTATAATGTTTTGTCTTTTAGTTGGCTTTGAGTTTTACTCTCTGGTTGTATTCAGGTGTACATAGTGGAGCAAATCTAAATTTTATTTTTTGCTGTAACACTTTCCCTGACTATCATGAAAGTACCAAGTCATTAATTTTGGGTTGTAAATGCCTGTTGAAAAGTGCTTAAATTGTGGACACTGGAATTAATGAGTGTCACTGAGAAATTTTGCATAAAGTAGTAGTAATCCCTAGTCAATAGAAATCTTTCATTACATTATTTCATGGGGAAACTAGGCTGAATCACAGGCGTTCATGTAAAAGGACTGGATTTGTTAAAGAATGCAGATAGCAAAGCATAGAGCTAGCTGCCTGGGCACCTGGCCTGCTCCCTAAAGGCCTCTTACAGGCCTTTCACAGGAGCTCTTTAATGGTCTGCTTTGCTCTGTCATTCAACAGTGAACTTACACTTTAATTACGAGGTTGTATAAACTTGGTTTTTCCTACTTTTAAATAATATATATGAAAGAATTTACATTTAAATATGTTCATTTTTGCATACTTACAGAGTGTAAACAATCGTGAAACTATTATTTTTATCACCTAGGAAGTATTCTTGGGAATTTTTAATCAGTGCTGTTATGTCCCAAATATGTATATATAATCCTTGAGGTCCTTTCTGATAGAAAATGACCCTGTTTTTTAGTATCCTTAGTCTGTGTTCTTTCCAGCCACTTGGTACTATTTGTGTGTAATCTAAAAACACACAGGGGAAAATGCATGTTAAAACAGGAAGAAAATGTTAATTCTCTGCAGTGTGGCCACCTGGAGATAACCACTGTTTTGGTTTACATCTGTGTGCATTTCTGAATGCTAGTTTGATACACAGTAAAAGTTTGGTTTAAGTTCAGAATCTGCTAATCTTATCTGGTGTCTATTTGCATTTTTTCGGATGAGTAATTATTGGATGTTTTCTTAAAGAACACTTTCTACCTTTACTCTTTTAACTAGATATTTCATTGTATGTATTTCTGTCATTGATAATTCCTCATACAATGGCCCGCTGTGAGTGTTTGCCATCACGGATTTTGTTAGTTTCCCACTACTTTTGGATGTCGTGGAATTGGACTAAAGCAGCAGAGATGTAGTTAGGCATAAAAGCCAGGAAGCCTTTTGTGTTTATTTAATTGCCAAGAAAAAACAAAATGATTATTGTAGGACTATTTTTTATTCCTGCTTATAGTTAAATGTTATTTGCAGTTTAAATGTCTAAAGTGGTTATTCTGAATGGAACATGTTTTCTTAAAAAGACTACAGTTTTGGTATACAATTGTACAAATTTAATATGATATTGTCAAATACTCCAATTTGAATCTAATGTACTATATGGTAGATTTCTAGATGGTCCCCTCTTGAGATGTCTTGTTGTACTTAGAATTTGTCCACTTAATTTCTTTTTCTATAATGCCAGGGTTTTTCTTGTACTTCTGGAATCTTATGCTATTTGTAAAATATTGATGTCCAATGTTGGATTATTTTGTTTGATTTCAGACATTTGCTGAGTAGATAATACAGGAGTTTTTCTGCAAGTATTTAAACTAGAGATTCATGCAAAAGCAGCGTAATTTCCTCTTGGAAAAGGTACCAAGCATTTGAAAGTTAGACTTGGATAAGGTTGATATATGGAATTATTACAATAAAAACTTGTTTTCAAACCAGTTAATATTTTCTTAAGGTTTTAACTGTTACTCACTAGTTTGCTGCTGTTGAAATAATATGGTATATGACAAATAGATTTATTTTTCAAGATGTCTCAGTGATTTCCTCTCGTACAATGTACATACTTCAGGGTGTATAGAAAGAAAAGCTACAATTGAGCCCTTATATAAATATTATAAGGTAGGACTATGTTCACTATTGTTTGAAAATGGATTGTAAGAATTACCTCAATTAGAGGTCTTAACTTGAAGTATCAGTACAGGCTACTGATTTGACACATGACCTTCACCTCACCTCACCTCTCATTTTGCCCCCCAGAATATAATCTCTTCTGCTGTAGAATGCATCTGATGTCATTAGCTTTTCAAGTGGATTCCATTTTACATGTGATGGTAGAATTCACTTTTGAGTTGTTACTGTGAAGAAATTTAAACCCTCCGTTAAACACAGCAACAACAACCAACCTGCATTTCATGGGAATCTAACAAATATATTGTAAGGTTATTTTCATCATAAAGATCTCATCAACTTTTCCCCAAAGCAACTACTTGACTTGTTTGGTGTTTATTTTCCATTTTCATATAAATTTTATATATACAGCTAGTGTACCCAAGGACACCAGTAAAAGCAGTTAGATAAGTGTACCCAAGGAAAGATGAAAGGTACATGAGAATTTATATCCTGTTTTAAATGTATCTAGTGTATATTTCTTGTCTCCAGACAAGTTCATGTTTGTTCTTTTACTTATGCTCAAGTGAAGTTGTAGACTGTTAGGCCCATTTTATAAATAAAATTGTCACTTGTTAGGTAAGCAGCAGATATCTCCGCTGTCAGGCACTCTGTGCTCCATCAGAAGAGTACAACTTTATTAACTCAGACTCGACTCTACTCTTACATTTAAGATTGTTTTTGCTAGAGCTGGACTGAAGCAGTGTATTCATAACTTGGCAAGATTTCTTTTTCCTTTTTGCAGGGGAAAAAGGGTCACCTGAGAAAATAAATTATTTTCAGGGACTTTGGGATCCTAATGATATATATTACATGTAACAGATGAACAGATTAATCCTTTATATGTTCATTAAAATAGTCTGGAATTCCTCAGCTTACCATCACTCCTGGCCACACTTTCCTTACCTGTTTGTTTGCTACGTGTATTTGAAAGTAATATCTGCATTCCTTTGAAGATGTTCTATAGGTCATATCTGTCAGTTACACAGACTAGTCTTCCTTTTTCTCAAGTTCAGTGAAATCTCACTGAACAATAATAATAGCAATAGCTAACATCTGCACAGCACCTTACAGTTTGCAAAGAACGTTCACATATTCTTGTTTTTTTTTTTTTGCTTAGTGAACCTGTTACCAGATGTCCTGACCTTGATGATAAAAGTGTTAGGAGCTTTAGAGTCACTGAATATGCTGTAGTCTTGAATAGTGCCCTGACAAGGGGCAGAGTTTAGATGCGCTACTTAAAAGCTGCGTGTAATTATCAAAATGGGGGGCTTGAGTTCTTTAGTCACTTGAATCAGATTTACTTTTGTAAGTGATGCTTTTCTAACTGTTATCTGGATGGGTTTTGTATTCGTTATATTCTAACCTGTAATTTGTATAAATTTACCATCTGTTGTCATTAAAAAAGTGTTCGTAATGCCACCTTGATGTCTCCTCATTCAATTAATAGTAAGTTTATTAACCTCTTCAGTTTTTTACATTTGTTTACCTCTCTGTTTATACCATATCAGATATGAACAGAGTTGTCAAGGGTAAGCTTTTGTGCAGGAAATGTAGGCCAGAGATATTCAAGCAGGTGGGGCCGTGAGGGATGCTGAGACAGGAAGGGTTGTGGTGGGCCCATGTGAATTGGTGGAGCAGTGGGGGAAAGACAGCAGCTCCTTGCCTTGTGGCTTAAGAAAATTCATTTGGGAGTGCTGGGCTTCAAATACCACTGAAGGAGTGAGGTTGGGAAATACTTGTGGCTACTTTATTAGACAGGGGTAGTCAGTTCCTGGCAATGCCCAGCATGCCACCCCCTCGTGTCAGTGCCCTGTTCCTCTGTCCTCTAGGCCACTTGTTGGTTGTACAGTTGACCCTTGAACAACACGGGTTTGGACTGGGTGGGTCCACTTATGCACGGATTTTCTCAGTAGTGAATACCATAGTGCTGAATACTCAGAGGTTGGTTGAAGCTGCAGATGGGGAACCACAGGTGGGAAGTGTGGAGTTAAAGGATTTTCCACTGAAGGGAGGGTCCAGTCCCTAATCTTCATTGGTTCAAGGGTCAACTGTACTCACTCCAGCTGCTTCCTGTGCTTCGGAGAGTTCCAGCTAGTTCTCATTAATACTATCCACTCCAAAAAAGATTTGAGACATCTACATATCCAAATGTACAGGTTATATACAATTGTATTTATATACAGAAGTATGTGATGTAAAATGTCCTGTGAGCTCAGGAGACAGAAACTGCTGGAATCTCCTTGTGGGATATACTGTCCAGACCTAACCCTGGCCTGAGTCAGAACCTCAGGAGGGTTGGGGAAATACATACTTAAAACAGGTTGTGCTTTGACGCAGACAGTTTGAAACCACCACTAGACACAGAATTATACATGTATGCTTTTAATGCTGGACTTGATGTTTGTATAAAGCAGGCCTGAAGTAGCAGGCACTTTGTTAGGCAAAGGTATAATCCTGTGTAATGCTATATTGAAGGTTTAGTTTACAATCAGAATTTATGGGGTCCTTGACCATAGTGACTTCACTACTAATGAATTGTGTTAACTGAAAACTGGTGTACAGGAAACAGCCCTCTTGGAGACAGCTTCAGTGCACCGAGAAATGGCCACTGTTCCTCTGGTGCCTTCCCCTCATTTGGAATCTTCACCACTGTGGTCTTAGGAGAGAGGCAAAAACCTAACCCAGGAACTTAAGTGAATTTGGTCTTAATGGTAAAGGAAGTCATGGAGAAAAACCAAAGAAGAGGTTTCCTAGGCATATCTGCTCCATTAATAGTATGACACCCCTGTCCCCGAATATTTTCCCTCTCACCACTGACATCATTCCACTTCATCTGACACACATCCTGCTGTTCCGCCCATTAAAGATGCATTTAGGTTAACCCTCAGAAAATGCAGGATTTGGGTGGAGAGCAGCTCACCCCTTTGCCCCTCAGTTGACATGTCCTTTCAGGGTAGCATCAGGCTGCCTTGAGGGAATGGATGCTAGAAATGAAACTCCCTGTATTTTTCTGCTGCTCACCATCTTCCCTGCAACTGCCTGGGTCTGGACCAGCTTCACTCCTCGCCTGTTGCCTTTAACTGCTCTTGGCTGCTCTTCTTGCTTCTGTAGTCATTTCAACACAGAGCAGCTAGAAGATTTCCTCCTTTAAAAATCTTCGATCAGGCATACCATACCTCTGCTCAAAATCCTCCAAATAGCTCCCAGTCTCCCCCAGAGTAATATTGCTGCTCCATGCATAGCCTACAAGCAAGGCCTCTGCTCTTTGTTTCATTTGCTCCCCCTTGCTCAGCATTGGGCAGCCTGTGGGACCACTTTCCCATCACAAGATCTTCCCTGCTTGCTCATATCTTACAGCTTTGCATCAGCTCTTTGCTCTGCCCTAGATCTTCTCAGGGCTGGCTCCTTCTCACTCTTCAGGTCTCAACTCTCCTGTCTCCTCCCTAGAGAGGCCTCCTAATTGAAAGTCGCAGGTCCCACATCACTCTCACAGCACAAAACTTTGATTGAAATGATCTTATTATCTACCTCTCTCCCTGAAAGCATAAGCTCAGGAGAGTAGGCACTATCTTCTTCACCACTGAATCCCCAGGGTCTGGCTCTGGTTTTAGTAAGGATATTCTTGGTCAATGGCATGTAACTGAAAATGCAGCACAAATGGTGGAAAAGGCCAGTGATGGGGCTAATCCACTGGCACGGTTTAATCAGGGTGCCTGCTCCATTTCTCTGTGATTCTCTATGCATATCCTTCTCAGTGCATTGGTGACATCCTCAGGTTTCCCTCCCTCATGAGGACAAAATGATTGCAGCCGTTCCTGGGCTTCACCAGCACACCACCGACAGTCATCAAACCTGTGAACAACCCTCTGGGCTTTACTCTGGACTAACTCAGATGAAACCATCAGTGAAACGATCACTTTGGTCATGCAATGCCAAACATTGGTGAGTTTGTGACAGGACAAGTGCCCAGTCTCAAACCAATCACTTCGAGATGATGCTGGTTAACTCAGGCCACTCAGTGCCATCCATGGGAGAGGTTTGATGGGGTGAGGGTGGTGGGGTTTGATGCTGGTAAGGCTCCCAGCAATGTTGGCTGCAGAGTTCCATCAATTTCTTAGCTGGATGAGGCAATGCACAAGTTCAGGTCTGGCCCATTAACATGCACAAAAACAAAGAATGGAGGGGAGGTGGGCGGGAGACTCAAAAGGAAGGGGATTTATTCTAGAACATCGTATGGAAAAACCTGAATGAATTTTTGGCCAACCTTATATACATATATACAGCTGATTCACTTCGTTGTACAGCGGAAACTGATACAACATTGTAAAGCAACTATACCCTAATTATAATTTTTTTTAAAGAAAGCAGAATGAGAGTAGAAACAGAATCTGATTTTCCCAGCTATGTGTAAACTATACAAATATATATTTAAAAGAAAAATGTATGTGGCATAGCCATACTTTGTTATTTTAAAAATATTCACAATAGAAAATGAAAATGTTTGGGGGCTGTGAAAAATGAAGTCTGTTCACATTTCTCTATTCTATTTCTTTTCCAAAAAATTGGATATAGGACAGATTGAGAGTATTGTGCCTTTTTTTCCCCCAAGTATTTCTACTGCTCTTAGAGACAGTCCTCATCCTCCACACTTTGCTCACTCCTCACTCCCGGTCCACCTTGATCCCAACTTGAATTGCTCAGTCGTATCCAACTCTTTGGGATCCCGTGGACTATAAAGTCCATGGAATTCTCCAGGCCAGAATACTGGAGTGGGTAGCCTTCCCCTTCTCCAGGGGATCTTCCCAACCTGGGGAGTGAACCCAGGTCTCCCGCATTGCAGGCAGATTCTTTACCAGGTGAGCCAGAAGGGAAGCCCAAGAATACTGGAGTGGGTAGCCTATCCCTTTTCTAGCACATCTTCTTGACCCAGAAATCAAACTGGGGCCCCCTGCATTGCAGGCAGATTCTTTACCAACTGAGCTATCAGGGAAGCTGCAACCAGAATTAAGGTTATGTAAAAGTTGAGTGACCAATAAAATAAATAATAATAAAAGGTGAGTGGGAAAGGAATAGAAAGCTTGGTAAAATGAGACAAGCAAGAGAAGTTAAACAAGTTCTGACTGACATGGCAAAAGGAGTCAATGGGGAAGGCCACCCGCACTAGGCTGAATTCTAAGATACCCCCCAGAGCCCCATCCCCTGTATACATGCTTGTGTAGTCCCTTCCCCTTGGATTTGGATGAAACCTGCAAATATGGTGGGGGAGTAGCTCCCTTGATGAGGCTACTGTATTAGTTTGCTCAGGCTACCATAAAGTACTGCAGACCAGGCAGCTTCAACAATTGGGAGTTTATCTTTTTACAGTTCTAGAGGCTAGAAGGTGGAGATCCAGGTGTTGGCCGGGTTGGTTCCTTCTGAGGTCTCTCCTTAACTTACCTAGTCAGCTGTCTTCTCCGTGTGCCTTCACATGCTCTTCCCTATGTGGGTGTCTGTGTCATCATCTCTTCTTTTAAGGACACCAGCCATATTGGATTAGGGCTCATCCTAATGACGTCATTTTAACTCAATCACCTAGACCCTGTCTCCAAACATAGCTATATTCTAAGGTGCCGGGGAATTAGGATAGCAACATGTAAAGTTAAGGGGAACACATTTCAACCTGTAACAGTTATGCTGTATGGGTAGAATAATGTTCACATGTTAATCCCGGTAACCTGTAAGTGTGTTACCTGACTTGGGCAATGGAGACTTAAAAGTGAAGATGAAACGAAGGTTGCTTTTTAGCTGACCTTAAGAAGGGAAGAGTATCAAGAATTATCCGGGTGGGCCCAGTGTTATCACACGGGTACCCCTAAGATATATTCACTTACTAATTCCTAAAATCTGTGAATGTTACCTTAAATGGCAAAAGAGTGGAATTTACCTTATATGAGGGAAGATGGGATTAAATGTAGGATCTTGAGAGGATATCCTGGTGGGATAATCTTTGCTAATGCCTGACAACCTAAATACCATCACATGTATCATTATAAGAGGGAGGCAGACAGAGTTTGAAACAAACCCATACAGAGGAGAAGCCATGTGAAGACAAGACGGAGTTTGAAACAAACCCATATAGAGGAGAAGCTATGTGAAGACAGAGCCAGAGTTCAGAGTGATGTGGCCACAAGCTAAGGAAGCCTGCACCCACCAGAAGCTGGGAGAGGCTTCTTGAAACACCCACCTCCCAGTGGCAGGCTTAAGAGAATTCAGGGGGATCTTCAAGACTTGGTTCTCAACGGCCTGACTCCCACCCCTAGTTTCTGCTGGGGGTGGGCTTTTGCGGTCTGTGCATTTCTGTGTTATTTTAAAAATATGCACAACAAAATGAAGATGTTTTGGGGCTGTGAAAAATGAAGTCTGTTCACATTCCTGCATTCCATCTGCAGGCGGATACCACAGCAAGCAATTCTCCTTACACTCTTGTTTGCCCAGTGCCCTGCCCTGTGTCTGATACAGAGTATGTGTCCAGTGCATATGTTAGGTGAATGAATGTCATTCCATATTACTTGCCTTTTACGAATCCTTTCTAGTGAGTTCCACGTTTATATATTGTTTCTGTTTCCTTGAGCCCCTGAAGCAGCTGAATCTGCCATAGAAGGGGAGTCCTGGGCAGGGGCAGGTGCAGCCCTGCCAAGGACTTACCCCACATGAGTGGCAGGGAAACTGCCAGAATGTGGCCCCATGTTGTTGTTCAGTCGCCAAGTCGTGCCCGACTCTTTGCGACCCCATGGACTGCAGCAAACCAGGCTTCCCTGTCTCTCACTGTCTCCCAGTTTGCCTAAGTTCATGTCCATTAAGTCAGTGATATCTGCCCTCAATATGACGTTTGCTACAGAATGCACATTATTCATATTTGATATCATTTGAAAACGATTCTTTGATGTCAGAAACAGATGTAGTTTTCATTCTAGAAGGTATTTATTCTGTTAACCCAGTGCATTTTAAAAGTTCAATTTGTGACAATTCTATAATAATAAGTGATAATTTTTATGTTCTCATCTGTTTCGTTAAGCTTTGGTTTTACTAACTTACTTTGCTTTTAGTAGTAATTACTCACTTCCTTATAACCTTCAGATAACTTGATGATTATGCCCAATCCAAGAGGTTTAGACACTGGAGTGGCTATTTCAGCTATAAAGACCTCTCTAACTAGAAATGACAGATGTTTTAATCATCACACTGAACTCAAGGAACAAGCTTCTTCAATCCTGGTCACATGTTAAAATGTATGTAATTGTTTTAATGAAATAATCATTAGAATGTTGAATATTTAATTATTTTCATAGTGAATATGCAGTGTGGTTTTTGGTGCCTAAAGAGATCGTCTCTCTGTACCAAGTATTAGCTTCTTTGTGGGTGAAGTCATTGTCTTTCATGTTCCAAAGATTATATAGTGGATTTTCTGAGAATCTATCAGACTGTCCCTTGTAAACTGGCCTAGTGGCATACGTTGAACTTCCTATTCCAAATTCTGTGAGTTGTAAAAGATCCCAAACAAAAATTACAGCACATTAAAATTTTTTAATAGACTTAACTTTTTAGAAAAATTTTATGTTCATAAAATTGAATGGAAAGTACACAGAGTACCTATATACCTCCTCCCCATCCCAACAGCCTCCCCTACCATCAGCATTTCAAACCAGAGTGGTATATCCTTCTTGCCTCTGTCCCCCAACCGCCAACTCCTGGAAACCACTGATCTTTTCACTGTCTCCATAGTTTTGCCTTTTCCAGAATGTTATATTGTTGGAATGATGCATTATATAGACTTTTCAGATTGACTTTTTTCATTTAGCAATATCATTGAAGATTCCTGTATATTTTTTAATGGCTTGATAGCTCATTTCTTTTCAATGCTAACTAATATTCCATTGTCTGTATAGATCACAGTTTGTCCATTTGCCCACTGAAAGACATCTTGGGTGTTTCCAAGTTTTGCCAGTTATAAATAAGGCTGATATAAGCACATGAGTGCATGCTTGTGTGGAAATAAGTTTTCAACTCCTTTGGGTAAATACAAAAGCATGCAATTGCTGGTTTGTATGTTAAGAGTATGTTTAGCTTTGTAAGAAACTGCCAAACTGTTTCCCAGAGTGGAGGTACCATTTTGCATTTCCAGCAGTAATGAATGAGAGTTCCTGTTGCGCCACATCCTTGCCAGCATCTGGAGTTTCTGTTTTAGATTTTGGCCCTTCTAGTAAGTGTGCAGTGGTATCTCATTGTGGTTTTACTTTGCAGTTCCCTAATGACATACAATATTGAGATTTTCATGTGTTTATTTTTCATTTGTATATCTTCTTTGCTGAGGTGTTAAAGCACATCTTTATAATAAATGAAAAGATGCTCAACATCACTCATTATCAGAGAAATGCAAATCAAAACCACAGTGAGGTACCACTTTACACCAGTCAGAATGGCTGCAGTCTAAAAGTCTACAAGCAATAAATGCTGGAGAGGATGTGGAGAAAAGGGAACCCTCTTACACTGTTGGTGGGAATGCAAACTAGTACAGCCACTATGGAAAACAGTGTGGAGATTCCTTAAAATACTGCAAATAGAACTGCCATATGACCCAGCAATCCCACTGCTGGGCATACACACCGAGGAAACCAGAATTGAAAGAGACACATGTACCCCAATGTTCATTGCTGCATTGTTTACAATAGCCAGGACATGGAAGCAACCTAGATGTCCATCAAGTGACGAATGGATAAGAAAGCTGTGGTACATATACACAATGGAATGTTACTCAGCATTAAAAAAAAATTCATTTGAAGCAGTTCTACTCAGGTGGACGGAACTGGAGCCTATTATCCAGAGTGAAGTAAGCCAGAAGGAAAAACAACAATACAGTATACTAACGCATATATATGGAATTTAGAAAGATGGTAATGAGAACCCTGCATGCGAGACAGCAAAAGGAACGCAGATGTATAGAATGGACACGTGGACTCTGTGGAAGAGGGCAAGGGTGGGATGATATGGGAGAATGACATTGAAACATGTTAATTACCATATGTGAAATCAATCGCCAGCCCAGGGTTGATGCTCCGGGCTGGTGCACAGGGATGTCCCATGGGGAGGGAGTCGGGAGGGGAGAGGGAGGGGGGTTCTGGAGGGGGAGCATATGTAAACCCATGGCAGTTTCATGTTACTGTATGGCAAAACCAACACAGTAAAGAAATTTAAAAAAAAATAAATAAATGCTTTAATAGAAATAAAAAAATCTGACAAACTTTTCAAACCCTGTTTAGAAGTCTTCCTGTTCATTTGGCTGTTATTTCCCATTACCATTAATAAGAAACATTTTGTAAAATCTAAAGTCCAGCAGCTAAATATACAGCTGATGCTAACCGTGAGAGTTAATCTGTGGACCATGCAGTATTGTAGTATTTACTACTAAAGAATATTTCTGTGTAAGTGGACCTGTGCAGTTCAAAGCTACGTCATTCAAGGGTCAACTGTTTAAATTAAGAATGCCCCATTTGGGAGAAGTGCATTGGGCAAGGAGATAGAAGTTATAAATTCTGGTTCCTTCTTGCTAGCAAATGTTTCATCTTGGGCAGTTACTTCCCTTTCTTAATCTCTGTCTTCTATAAGGTAAGGTTAATGGCTAAGATTCAACTATAGCTTTCTTTTATTTTTGTATTTTTTGTCAGTCACTATAGTGGCCCCATCAATATAGAGTTGTCTGAGCCCCTTGATTACCTCATGGTAAAGTTTATATTATCATCTTAAAATTTTTCGTAATTTTGTTCTATACTGAAATGAAGAGCTTTGAATGAGGCTGAAACCTAGCAACCAGCTCCCTGAAATGCCTCATTGAATGTGTTGTATGTAGAGTGTATCAGGGGAGAGCATATGCAGCGAAAATGGTAACCATGCTTTGGCATTAATTTCCTTTGGTGACTCACAGACTCTGTCATCCAAGGATGGCATTGATCTAAATTGTGACCTTTTCTTCTATCTCATATTATTAGAATAATGCCAGTAAAAGGGCAGTGACTCACCACTGGAACAGATTCTTCTTGAGAAAATTAGCAGAGCCTTTCTTATGGAAATCTTGGTCACAGGGTCTTTTATTAACTTCACCTGGTGAGTAAGCCCATCCTTTGCCCACTAGTTAAGGGCCTCTTATAATACATCCTGTGGATTAAATCTAGTCTAACCATATTATTTTGTTGATGCTCTCCTCTTCTGGCTGTCATTTAGGCTTTGAAAGCACAAAGTAATTTTTCACCAAATCAGTTGTTGATTTTCCTCATCTGTGTAATTTGAAGGGGCTTTGGGGGCTTGTTTTGCACTCTAGACAAGTTTTCATACACAGTTTGTATCGACAAATCCCTTTATGGATGTAATTAATTGTGTGTCTGTACTTGTAGAAGTGGATATTTGATGACAAGAGTGTTGGAATTATTGTATTTTCAGTTACCAAATGAGCACATCAGGAGTTTGGGTATTAAAAATGAGACCTTGTAATTAGACATGGTTTGCTTATTATGTCAATATACCCCGATGTTATTCAATTATATCTCATGGCAATGTTTAATAAGTGTAACAATTATCACTCGTGTTTAATTTAATCCACACTTCTCTGTCAGGGAACATTTGGCAGGAGGCCTCCTGTGTGCTGTTTTCTGATGTCCCTTATCAATCCCTGAATTGAGATGAGTGGAGAGGCACACATTTCCCAGGGACAAAAGAAATCCATACATTCTTAAAGTAACCATTTACAGCCTTCTTCCCTCTCTGTTATGGAAAGTGAGTTTTTACAACCCCCTCTCTTTGAGATGGATTCTAGCCCTATGTTTTCTGGATAAGTTGCAAGATTTTTATCCTTGCTGAAAAGGCTATCTTGTAAGACAGTATATATATGCCCACATTATGCTAAATAAACACCTTTACTCCATCAGAGTCTTGGTCCCCATGTCTCTATTCATTTTTCTCTCTCTCTGTCTCTGTCTCTCTCTGTCTCTCTCTCTCTCTCTTCTCTCTTCCTTTATTTTCTTATCGTTGACTCTGTACCCCCATGCCCCGGCCCATTAAAGGGACAAAACAAGTAGCACCCGAACAGGGGCTTGGGAAAGAAGAAAAATTCATTTGAATCAGTTCTACTCAGGTGGACAGAACTGGAGCCTATTATCCAGAGTGAAGTAAGCCAGAAGGAAAAACAAAAATACAGTATACTAACGCATATATAAGGGATTTAGAAAGATGGTAATGAGAACCTGCATTTGAGACAGCAAAAGAAATGCAGATGTATAGAACAGTTTCGTGGACTCTGTGGAAGAGGGCAAGGGTGGGATGATATGGGAAAATGGCATTGAAACATGTTAATTATCATAAGTGAAATCAATCGCCAGCCCAGGTTTGATGCTTGGGGCTGGTGCAGCGGGATGACCCAGGGGGAGGGAATTGGGAGGGAGGAGAGAGGGGGGTTTTGGAGGGGGAGCATATGTATACCCATGGCGGATTCATGTCAATGTATAGCAAAACCAACAAAATAAAGAAAATTTAAAAAAAGAAAAGAAAAAATCGTGGCCGGATCTGGGCAGAATGGCACGGAGCTTATTGAAACTGGTAAGTACTAAGAGACATGGGCATAGCGGCAGGAAAGCCCCATCACTTTTCTACTTTACTTTATCACTTATCTAAAGATTTCTGGCCTTTATGAGCTCTTATTAGTACTGTGATTCTGCCACTTCAAAGTAATCCTGGCCCTCATGATATTCAGCAACAGGCAGAACACTTATTACATGAACGTAAACTAAATGATGAAGCCTTACAAAAGGCTCAATTAGAACAACACGATATATTTACAAACCCTTCCCCGGTTGTTCCAAGCGCTCCTCCTTTGCCAGCAGATGCAAATCCAAAAGTCTCCCCTTTGCTAAAACCTAATGACTCTGGCAAAGACTCCTCTAGGAGGCCTTTTGACATGAAAATTAAGGCCACAGCTCCTATCCGGGAGACAAGGAACTACTATTGATTATCTGAAGGCTTGCTGCAATTTAAGATCAGAAACTCAAAAGATGCATGTGCTAGCTCAAGCAATGGTTGCTGCCTTTAAAAAGGGAAATGAAGGATGTTTTACATGTAGAGACAAAAACCATTTAAAAAAGGATTGCCTTATAAAGCCTAATAAAAAACCTCCCAAAATCTGCCCTCGCTGCCGTAAAGGAATGCATTGGGCCAAAGACTGTAAATCTAAATTTGATATTGAAGAAAACCCCATTCTGGGAGACTCCTAGCAGGGGACCCCCCCCGCCCAGGTCCCCATCAACAAAAGCCAGGGGCAAATTCCATCTTTTCCTTCAAACACCCAACATCTGGCAGTGCTGCCGTCAATATACAAGCCCTAAATGACCTTCTCCTTTACCCTCAAGCAGTCCCCTCTAGAATACCTACCGGGCTTTTTAGACCCCTGCCCCCACCAACTTTTGGTCTTTTACTTGGCCAATCTAGTTTGACTTCTAAAGAAATTACTATGCATCCTAAAATAATTGACTCAGATTATAGAGGAAAAATTCAAATTATGATGTCATCTCAGATTTTATGGCAATGCAAAACGGGGGACAAAACTGCTCAAATACTTCTTTTACCTTACATTTCTATTAACTCCTCTAATACTGTGCGGACGGGCGGATTCGGCAGTATAGATCAAAAACAATCCTTATGGACCTCATTAATCTCTAAAGTTGCCCAACCGAATATAAATATCAAAATTAATGGTAAAAAATTTTCTAGTCTCCTTGACACTAGATCTGATATTACTATTATTTCCAAATATTTATGGCCCGAATCCTGGCCTATACCAAAAAATTTCTTGCCAAATTGCAGGAATTTCTCAAACTAAAGTACAAGAGGTTTACCAAAGTACTCAAATACATCCATGTGAGAGACCAGAAGGCCAACCTGCAACATTAAAACCGTATGTGATAGACGCACCCCTTAATTTAATAAGAAGAGACTTACTTATGCAATGACAGACTCAGATTTACATTCCACATTTTTCCTAGGGGCCACTGCTCACTTAACAGATAATGCAATTATCAAAATAACTTAGAGAAATGATGAGCCTATTTAGACAGAACAATGGCCCCTCACTAAAGAAAAATTACAGGCGGCTAAAGAACTTATAGATGCACTACTAGAATTAAGACATATTGAAAAATCATTTTCTCTTTAGAACTCTCCTATTTTTGTTATAAAAAAGAAATCTGACAAATGACATCTCCTAACAGATCTTAAGAAAGTTAATGCATCTATGAAACCTATGGGTGCATTACAGCCAGGAATCCCCTCACCTACTACCATTCCTCAAGACTGGCATATTATTATTATTGATTTACAAGATTGCTTTTTTAATATACCTCTACACCCTTTAGACAGAGATTTGCCTTCTCTCTCCCTTATGCTAATCATATCGGGCCTCATAAACGGTACCAATGGACTGTATTGCCACAAGGGATGATGAATTCTCCCACCATGTGTCAGTATTATGTAGCCAAAGCCCCTGAGCCTGTGAAAAAACAATTTCCTAACATTTTTGTTATTCACTATATGGATGATATATTGTTTTCGGCTCCATCTATCTTAAAAACTCAACATATGTTTGACATAGCCCAATTATGCTTAAAAAACTATAGATTAATTATTGCCCCTGAAAAAATTCAAACCTCTACACCTTACCATTACTTGGGATTTATCCTTAATAGACAACGTATTACTCCGAAATTGACTCAAATCCGTACTGATAAATTATCGACCTTAAATGACTTTCAAAAGCTCTTAGGTGATATAAACTGGATTAGGCCTTCTTTAGGCATTGCTAATTATCAACTGAATAACCTATTTGATACTTTAAAAGGAGATCCTGATTTAAATAGCCCTCGTTCACTTTCTCAAGAGGCACGAGAGAAACTCTATTTAGTACAAAATAATTTACAAAAACAGTTTCTCACTCACATCAGACTAGATTTCTCTCTAAAATTATTTATACTTCCCTCCCTTCATTCTCTCACAGGACTGCTTGCCCAACAAGAACACCCAATAGAATGGATCTATACTCGTTTTAGAGAAATAAAATCACTTACACCCTACCTTGATTTAATTGCTTTAATCGTTATCAGTGGAAAAAATAGGACTAAAACTCTAATTGGCTCTGATCCTCATAAAATTGTAATACCAATTAATAAATCTCAAGTTGAAAACACATTACAAACCTCTACCGATTTTCAAGTAGCTTTTATGGAATATTTTGGAAAAAATTCATTTCATTATCCTTCTGGTAAACTTTGAAATTTCTTCAAAAACACTGAATTTATTATTTCCTGTGTTATCAGCTCACAGCCTATACCACAAGCTGAGGTTTTTTACATAGATGGGACTAAAAACGCCAAAGCCTCATTCTGATTTCTTAAGGAATACAACGTCTTTTATACTAAATTTCATTCTGCTCAACAAAATAAATTGTATGCTCTTATTCAAGTCATTTGCCTACATCCTTACCCCATTAATACAGTCTCTGACTCCTTATACTCAGTTTTGTATTAAAAAATGTAAAAACCTCCACCATAAACCCCAATCAACCTATTATTCAACAACTTTTTTTTAAATCTGCAATCAATCATTTAAAACCACACTTCCCCCCTTTATATTACCCATATTCAAACACACTACTCTCTTCTCGGCCCTATGACTCTTGGTAACTTAAAAGTGGACAAACTCGTTTCATTTGCTAATCCGGAGGAACAGCACCCTCTATTACATAACAATGCTGGCTCCCTACATCAGCTATAAAAGATCCCATACCGCCAGGCTAAAAAATTGTTAATAAATGCTCCACTTGTATTGTGGATAAATTGTTAATAAATGCTCCCCTACATCTTCGACCCATCACACAAAAGATCAATCCTCGTGGTTTAAATCCTAATAAACTATGATAAATAGATGTGACTCATTGCCCTAAACTTTCTCCCTCTTCTTTCTTACATGTCTGTATTGATACCGATCCTTCCTTTATTTGGGCCACACCTCTTCGTGTTGAAGCCACACAATACGTTATAACTCACTTACTAGCTTGTTTTGCTGTAATGGGAACTCCTAGTTCCATTAAAACAGATAATGGACCTGCCTATATTTCTGGACACTTTAAACAATTTTTACAATCATTTTCTATTAAACATATTACAGGTATTCCTTATTATCCACAGGCACAAGACATAGTTAAACAAACACATCACACACTAAAATTACAAATAAAAAATTAAAAAAGGGAAAATACACAGAAACACTACTGTCTTCTTTATCTAAAGCACAGTCTACTAGATTCCAACATAAGATATTTTCTAAACCTGTAACTGTTGTTAACACAGCCTTATTTGTTTTAAATTTTTTTAATTTACCACAGGGAGATATTTTAACAAGAGCAAAAAAACATTTCGAGGAATTGAAAGACACTTCTTTTCCTCTGCCCATTTGGTACGAAGACAGGTTAATAAAACTATAGAGAGCTAAGAAACTAATCTTAAAGGGAAAGGGGTATGCTTGTATTTCCTCAGATGGATCCAAGGAACCCACATGGACGAAACAACAAAAACCCCAGGAAGAAGAAATTCCTATCTGGACCACGGCGACATCAAACTTATGATCTCCCCACCTGGGGACAAATAAAAATCCTTACTAATTAAGCTGAAAATCTGATCTTTCAACAGGAAATGCTGCAGAATCCTGAATACATTTACCTGACAATGCTCAGTCTGCTTGGCTGGCGTCTCTCACCTGCCCGAGCCAAACTAATAATCCTTACTTAATGGGCTTTCTTACCCAACCCCCCTTTTTTTTACTACAGGTGGTAAAATAGGTGGAGAGAGGACCGATTGTTTCAACTAACGACTCTATATATATGCCTTCTCCCTGGAGCATTAAAGAGCCCTCACACCCCATAGTAAAAGAAAGACTAATTAACATTTCTTTAGGTTTCGAAGTCCTTCTTTTGTGCTTAAGCCCTGCAATATTATGCATAAACTTTAGCTGACAAACCTGGGCTTCCGCCCTGCCTCACGTAAAGAACTTTCCGAAGCTGCTTGGTTTGTTTACAGCCCTTTCTTTGTCTGTGAACCATGTTTATACTATGGAGACTTTAGCGAAAGAGTTAGGGAAAAAAGACAGACATATACTCCTGTTCGTTGGGATAAATGTCAAACCATGTCGAGAAAATCAATATTTGTGGCTAATCATACAATTGTCGACTGGGGACTCCATGGTGTATGGCTATGTACCTGCTCATATGATATTAACGGCACTCAAGTCATAGGTTACCAACACTATGCTGATATTACTGACACTACGCTGGAACGTTATCATGACAAAGGACTTCTTGGGCTGCTTGATGAGGAATCTCCCCATCGTCCTGGATAAACAGACTGGGCATGAACAATGGGACATCTGTAAACTTGCTACAAACACCGAAAAACTTGGGAGTTGGACAGGACATTTTACAGAAACCAGTAGCTATTTCCTTCGCTATAATCAATCCTATTGTACAGAGGCCTGTGCTCTACTTCCTTTTGTTATAGCCATAAAAAATGTACATTCTGTAACTTGTATTAATTGCAAACTATATACTGGTCTTAAGAAACGATTCCCTTTTGATTGTGATTGGAATTCAACTCTATATTATGTTACTCCTGTTCAATTTAATCACGGTGCCTATAACTAAAACAAATCAAATTGTATTTATGAAACATACATGATAATGCCTCTCTGAATGTACGATTACTTCAAAAGGACATCTTTGATATCTTTTCTAAATGTTTGCCTTCGTCCACTAATTTAGAAACTTTAGCTGTACAAATAGCTCTTCAATTATGTGAGCTAGGCCCACGGGGTTGATTCACAGCATCGGATCTGAAACTGTAACTTTAGAGATTGTGTTGGTGATTTTATTTGTTGTTTACCGTCGCCTTTCTATAAGATTGGTTTATACTAAACAAACTCAAATGGTCAAGATTTTTTTTACAAATATAATAAAATCGGGGGAATAGTCAGGGAACATTTGGCAGGAGGCTTCCTGTGTGCTGTTTTCTGATGTCCCTTATCAATCCCTGACTATTCAGAGTTGAGTGGAGAGGCACACCTTTTCTGGGGATAAAAGAAATGCATACATTCTTAAAGTAAAGTAACCATTTACAGCCCTCTTCCCTCTCGGATATGGAAAGTGAGTTTTTACAACCCCCTCTCTTTGAGATGGATTCTAGCCCTATGTTTTCTGGATAAGTTGCAAGATTTTTATCCTTGCTGAAAAGGCTATCTTGTAAGACAGTATATATATGCCCACATTATGCTAAATAAACACCTTTACTCCATCAGAGTCTTGGTCCCCATGTCTCTATTCATTTCTCTCTCTCTCTCTCTTTTCTGTCTTCCTTTATTTTCTTATCGTTGACTCTGTACCCCCAAGCCCCGGCCCATTAAAGGGCCATTTCACTTTTCTAGCCTACCAAATTCTAGAAGGCCATTGGGCATAACTGGTTCTATTCCTCCAAAAGAAAATTGCACATACTTGAAAACTTAGTAAGTATCTCACACAACTAGAAGCAACCATCATGTGATCATCTGGTCTCCCTCTTCATTGTGCAGTTGAGGCCTAGAAAAGGGGAAGTATAATTATTTGCTTAAGGTCTCACAGCAAGCCATGGAAAAGGTGAAACAACACTCAGTTCCCTAGCTCCCAGACCAGCCCTTTGGGATCACAGTAGTCCCTCTGAATCAGAGTCTCTGGAGATAACGGTGAGTGTTCAAGAGAGTGTTAAATGATATTCTGTGCCATCTGTTTGAGACGCCTGTAATATATTTAGAAACACTGCTTTTCCAAGTGGTCACAACAAAAAGGGCTGGGACCCAAAGCAGGTAAATGAAAATATTTTAAAAATTCCTCTCTATGGTCCCTCTTGATCTCACCATGTTAGTCTCCTTGAGTGTGAAGGAAATTATAGATGAATGAGCAACATCCCCCCAAGCTGGGGAACTGCTGGATGAATTGTGAGTCACAGAATGGCAAGAGTGAATGAACTAACTTTACATGTATTTATAGAAATATGGATAATGTTGAGGGGGGAAAAGGAAGTTGAAAATAGGCTATATATATATATATATAAAGACAGTTGGATTCTGGACATATTTGGAAGGATGAGTCAATGGACTGGGTATTGGGGAAATCATTGAATCAAGCAGACCTCAAGGTTTCTGGCTGGGACAACTATGAGTAATTTCAGGAAATGGGGCAAATGCAGTTCGGCATAGAGATGAGAGGCATCTCAATGTCCTGTTTCACCATATTTTCAGGTAATAGAGATGAGAAAATAAAGCCGAGCCAGTGTTTTTGCTTAAAAGAGCTATAACTCAGAGTGATATTTTTCTACTCTGAAGAAATAGTTGTTACCAGAACAAATTCATTTTGCCCAGACATGCAGCAAGCCAAAACGTTGACACCAAGGTTTGCAACAAACAGAGGGTTTAATTCGAGAGGAAGCCACACAAGGAGATGGGAGAACAAGTCTAAGGTTGGCCTCCCTGAACGACAGGGCCTCGGGGCATTTATGGGATACAGAATAAAGAAGCACGGTAATCTGAGAATGGGAAGCAAGGGATAAGGTGATTGGGGAAAAAAAGTGGGGGGAAAAGAAGCTGCTCAGGGCAGGTATAACTAACCTTCAGGCCTCTGCATGTTAAAAAATGGAGACGCTTAGCAGGATTTGAGGGTGGAGTTTTTGACCCTATGACATCAAAAGGTCCCAGTTGGAGGGTCAGTGGTCCTACCTAGTCTTAACTCACTCAGCTCCGATTAGATATGGCTGACTCCACGTTCCTGGAAAACAATGTAGGCAAACATTATTTAGGCTACCTGCCACTTGGAGGACCTTTAAGTCTTTTGTAGCCACAGTTAAAATGACTTTGGTTAGTGAAGGCCAGTGAAATGGATTTGACTAGCGGTTACCCACAGGTTCAAAGTCATTCATGAGTAAGTGGAACCATGTCATATATTGGTGCACCATTTTGCAGTTTACAAAGTGCTTTGACATCAACTTTTCAAGCTGACTGTCACCTCTGGAAGTTGGTACAACAGGATCCATTCTCATATTCCAGGAGTGGAAACTGGGATGCAGAGAGTGTAAGTCCAAAGGCTGGAATAGAAGGTGTGTCCTCTCTTCTTAGGTCAGAAGAAGGCTGTTAAAACTGAGCTTTGTCTTTCATGGGCAATATGTTTGCTTTTCTTTACCTTTGATGTGCACCCAGCTAATAATTCACTTTGGTTTTCTCCTCTTTTAATATTACATGCAAACTTTATGTTATTTTACATTTTGAAATTTCCTCTTATTATTTTAATATTTCTACATCAAAAAAAGCAGACAGTAATTGTGTTGTTCACTTATTTTTAGACAATTTCATGTAAGTGTTTTGAATCATCTCTAAAAGCTTATTTCCACAGCACATAACAAAATTAATTAAATTGCTTTTTGAAGCAAAGCTGCTTTGTTTCCCACTGAAACGATGACTCATGAGGTCTGACTGAGGCTCATTTATATTCCTCCCCCAGCAAGTAATTTAAATGTGAGTTATATAGAAAGGAAAAGAAAGAAAGAACAAGCACACAAACAAAGAAAACTTTCCCTGGTTACCTCTTTGGCAAGTTTTCCTGGAGGTGGAGCTACCTAGGAGGAAGCTCCCGTGGTTCTTTCAGTACCAAACATTCTTATTGATAACAGTATGGATAACCAGCATCTCCATGTCCTGGGTCGTGTAAATGGATCAGGGAACGTAAGTTTTGGCCCAACATGAGGATACATTTTCTTATCTGCCAAAATGCCCAGTGTTGGTACCATCTGCTTTGGGTGGCAGTGAGCTTCTTGAAACATGGATATAGTCATGGCTAATTGACGGTGGTTGTGAGGGGGTGGGTAAAGGACTTTCTTGTTAACAGTGCATGGTCTTGGCATATGGAAGGAATAGCAGGGAGCCAAGCCAATCTGAATGGTGAGACACTAGCGCAAGGTCAGGCTGGGTAGTAAGGTGTGGCAGGATGATGGGGTATCTTGAGTTAAAACAATATCCTGAACAAGAAAACACGTGTGTAGACAATCACTTTTTATTTTATCTAGAACTTTTCAGCACTTGGAAACATAGCATCTAGCATGCAACAGACACATCATGAATGTTTGCTGAATGCCCACCTATAGGGATTAGGAAGAGGGGGAGTGATAGAATAAATGAATTAGTGCTTGACCCAGTATGGTGGATGGCAGAGCAGTGGGAGGGATCCACAATGCCCTTATGTGAACTTTTGAAAGCTGGCTTGGAACTGAGGGGAACTTGGAGCCTGTGTTCTATCTGAATATTGTGGCTTCGCTACAAATCTGTGTTTTTTCAGTGATGGGCCAAGTAGGCATTTATTTCACCTTGTGCTTCTTCTGGTGGCGGTGGGCGTTGAGAGACTGTCCAAGCAGCCTTTCTGGGTTTTCTGTCTGCTTTTCCCAAAAGCCAGTAAAGCACATCCACTGAGATATACTGCCATGTCCCTCCTAACTGTCCTGCCACCCTCAAAGCCTCTCCCACCTACCCCCACCCTGCCCACCAATGCACACGTTGGGTTTTCACACCAACAGCAGAAACACAATCAGTTCAGATTTTCTTGATTTTTGTTAAGACCTATTCTGCTCCTGGCTACGGTGAATTTCACTGATAGAAAGGGAAGGAGGACCCTCAGAGAGGGTGGCTAGGTGGTTGATAGGGGTGGGCACGGGTGGCTCAATTTATTTCAGAAAGCAATAGGCATACACAGAGCCATACTTAGAGTCTATTTCTCCTTGAGTTTTAGCAACACAAGGCCAGGTAGCCCCCAGGGACTGAAGGAACATGGAGATGATTTGGGTCTATGTTTATTTTTTCAATTTTTAGAGGCATGCCTCATGGATGAGCTCAATGTGATACACATTGGGGAATGTGTATCACATGTTTCAGGGGACAATTTGTCTACTTTCCATAATCACTCTGGGTCTTAATGACCTCAGAGTGAGCAGAGACAAGACCTGTGGCACCCATGTAGGTGAGTTTGTTGTGGGGGTGAGTACAGGGTGCCCTTATTGAGATTATGACTCCTATTTTCTGAAGACCATTGCTTATTTTGAAATCGATTTTGGAAACTGTACCCAAAGAAAATGAAAATCCCCTCCTGTGACAAGCATGGACTGCTTTGTAAAACCACAGATGTCACTGAAAGGCTACATTCTGCAGAAAATAACTGCAATTTAAAAATATGAGCCTCTAATAGAACCACCATGGGGTCTGCACCTATTTCATGTGGCTTCCAGCCACAGCACGATTACCTCCTGAGCTCTTTGCTAACAACATTAATTACCTGTGGGACCTCAGACAGACAGACAGACACATCCAAGTCAGAATGTTTTACCAGGTTCAACACTCTAATGGTGAGAAGAAACATTGCTTTTACCATTTCCACTGGACACTGCTCAAGCAAGCTTGAAAAGAAACCCCCAATTTCTGTATCTACAGAAAATACTTTTTTCCCAGGTCAGGATATATAACAATCACCAGATAATAGGAATTAGCTACAAAAGTTGCTTATTTTTCAAAGTCCAACATTTTATATTACCAACAGTAAATAAAATAATGATTCATAATGGAATAATTACCCCCCATTATTCCTTAATCTTTTATTAATCTCCTTATTATGAATGAGGGAAATATGCTAAAAAAGCATATTTTCTTTCCACCTCCAAAATAAACAACAGTAATTTTATGGTGAAATGCATTCACTCTTCTCTACAGGGAATGACTTATTTGCTTCAGGACTGAACAAAATGAGAAATTATGACATCACTGGATTCACTTTTAAAATTAATATGAAGCACCTGTCACAAAAATATGGATCTTCCCAGCAGGGGAAAATGTGACTAATATCAAATGAATCAGAAATCCGAAATGTCAGGCTGTCATTTACCTGAGCAGTTTGTTCTGGTCCTGTACAAGGGAGCCTGGAAGGCAATAGGCAATTGGGAATAGAAGCATGGAGATAAACAAACAAGGCCAAAAATCAAAATGAAAAATAAGAAGCCATTGCTACCCAAATTCTTATGAGCTGGCCATATTCTCACTGACTTGTTACCTGAGTATGAAATCAACAAATCTGCCGCCGAGATCACAGAATCTTAGAACTTAATGAACCCAGAAGTTTCTTAATAGTCTTCCTTCCTTCCTTCCTTTTTTTTTTAAACAAAATATCTTTTCCTACCAAAATTTAATATCATTATGGGAAAGTTTGGTGAGTACAGCTATTCTGGCTGAAGTGCACATGTGTGTGTGTGTGTGTACTGGGGGGCTGAGGGATGTTCTCTCATACTCATTCATCCCCACTACACCCACCCACAGCCTCTGAGAACCTTTCCAGGGAACTCAAGACCTTGAGGAGCTAGGAGGACAGACTCAATCCATTCCAAAGTCCTCTGGTGATGGATGGCTCAGAGTCTCTGAGGTGGCCCAGGATAAGCCTGAGGTCACCCAGGGAAACCAGAGCCACATTAGAGCAGGGCTCCTGAGCTAAGCTGTGGGTGCCTCCCCATGCTCACCTTTTTCTTGGCCCCTCTGCCTGAGGAAACTTTGCTACTGAAGGGTATTGCTATCATTAGCTGGCCTCGCATTTCAGATGTTAAGAAATTTCCCAGCTCTGCTGTTCATCTGTGGTTCTTTGGTCCTTGATTAATTTCATGACATTTATTACAGAAATGTAGCTTAGAAGTTTGAAGTATCCTTCCTCATTAATAATACATTTTCCCTTTTCATAATATAAATATCATTCAAGACCCAATTAAAGTGTCCCCAATTTTTTCAGTAAGGAAAGACCATTTATAACACAACTTTGCCATATGTTCTTGTCCCAAATGCTTGTCATCTCAATTAAGTTGTTCACAACTGTTTGGAATGTAGAAGCCTTGGCAGAGCTGGGCAGTCATATTTTAGAGCCTGAATACACAGCATTATCTGATCTGCTTATATGGGTGATGGTAAAGGAGCCAACTTAGATATGGATCATGTGCTATTTTTAGTGCATTTCTGAGACATTATTAATTGAATTCAGTTGATCTCTGCTTCAACTTGGCCTGCCATCATTTAATTGCTGAAACCTAGGACAGAACTAAAGGCTACCAAAACAAAGTTCAATTTGTTGGTCAGTCTACTGTCTTGAAACCAGACAGCATAGTTAATAACATCCCACCAGTTTAGTTCTCTCACTAGGAGAAAGTGATACTCAGTCTTGTCCGACTTTTTGTGACCCCATGGACTATAGCCCACCAGGCTCCTCTGTCCATGGAATTCTCCAGGCAAGAATAGTGTAGTGGGTTGCCACTCTCTTCTTCAGAGGATCCTCCTGAACCAGGGATCAAACCCGGGTCTCTTGCATTGCAGGCAGACTCTTTACCATCTGAGCCACCAGGGAAGCCCCTCACTAAAAGAACCACTAAATAAACAGGTACTGTGCCATGGCCACTCCACGATTCTGGAGCTATTTCAAAGAAAGGTGCCAGAGTCTGGGCCAGAGGTGCAGCTGACTCAGCCCTCACCGTCCACAACGCCCTTTCTCCTCCCAGGACAGCCTCACAGAGCTGTAAAAGAACCCAGCCATAAACACCAGCTGGCTTGGCTGTAGGTGAGCAATGCCATTCACTTCCATTCCAACCACAGTGAGTGCCTGTGTTTTACCAGGCCCTGTACATGGAAACATCAGTATTGAGACGGATGAGACATGGCACCATCTGACTGCAGTGAGGGCTGGAAGGACAGAGGCATAGACAAGCAGCCCAGTACTATGTGGAAATTGCACCAAAGGAGGTAGGGATAGGGTGCTTTGGGCCCACGAGAAGGAAGCGGCTAACTCAGGCTGCAAGGCAAGAGCAGCAAAATCAGGGAATAGCGAGGGCATCTGGGAATCATTGATGCCTGCGCTGAGTCTCATAAAAATTTAAATATATCATTTGTTTTTATTATCAGAAGATATATATTCATTATAGAAAACAATGACTCCTTCCAAAAATAAAAAAAAATTACCAAAACCACCACCGGAGGTAACCACTGCTTACATTTAAAGCATATCTGAAGTTTAGTCTTTCTATCATCTACCTATGTATGTGACACAAGTGCTTTAAAATGTGCAGATAGAGTAAGTGACTGATGTGTTGCTTCCTCTTAAACCTAACAATATGCAACAAATGCTTTTTCATGTCATTAAATATTCTTCCACATAATATTTCATTGTATGAGGTACCATGATTGCCTTAGCCAGTTTTCCATTATGGATATTTAAATTATTGCAACATTTTCACTATTATTAACTATGATGAATATCCTTACACTTCAGTCTTTTTGTGTATCTATAATTATTTCCTTAGCACAAATTCCTAGAAAAGTGCTGGGTGGGTGTTCTGCACACTTTAAGACTAAATACTAACCAGCAGTGTGTGAGAGTTTCCATTTTCTCCCACTCTTGCTGATGCCAAGGTGCTTCAAAAAGTATTAACCAGGTAAAAACATAAATATCTCTGGGGATTTCTCTGGTGGTACAGTGGTTAAGAATCCACCTTTCAATGTAGTTAATGTGGGTTTGATCCCTGCTCAGGGAACTAAGACACCACATGCCTCGGGGCAACTAAGCCCTTGGCAGCAACTAGAGAAACTAAAAGTAATAAAATGTAGTGTATTATCTGAGAAATCATCACACCACCTTGATGTTACCTTAAAGGAGGTAGCTTAACCTTTATTTTTCTCCGAACGTGGAGTGACTGATTTCTCAGATAGTAGACTACATTTCATTACTTCTTATGAGAGAGTTGCTAATGAGATAAGACACTCTGAGCTCTTACTCTGTGCCCAGTGATAAGAGCACAAGTGCTATCTCAGTGCCCTGGGAGCTAGAGCCTGTTTAAAATATGAGGAAATGCAGGGTCTAAGAAGAAGTCAAGTAGCTTGTTCAAGGTCACACAGCCAGTACGTGGCTGAGCCTGGCTCAAGGTGTTCAGTTCAGTTCAGTCATTCAGTCATGTCCGACTCTTTGTGATCCCATGGATTGCAGCATGCCAGGCTTCCTTGTCCATCACCAACTCGCAGTGTTTACTCAAACTCATGTCCATCAAGTTGGTGATGCCATCCAACCGTCTCATCCTCTGTCATCCCCTTCTCCTCCCTGCTTCAATCATTCCCAGCATCAGGGTCTTTTCAAATGAGTCAGTTCTTCACATCAGGTGGTAAAAGTATAGAAGTTTTAGCTTCAACATCAGTCCTTCCAATGAATATTCAGGACTGATTTCCTTTAGGATGGACTGGTTGGATCTCCTTGCAGTCCAAAGGACTCTCAAGAGTCTTCTCCAACACCACAGTTCAAAAGCATCAATGCTTCAGCGCTCAGCTTTCTTTAGAGTGCTGACTCTAAAATCAAGCCATATGTCGCCCTTCAGACCCAAGAAAGAAACTCCGTCCAGAAGCACTATGTGCCCCGGTGCTACTAGACAATGTGGAAGTGATGCTCAGTCTGGCAGGAGTTGAGGAAGCACAAGACATACATAGGTCTGCAGTCAGGTGTGAGTTGAAGAGAGGGTAGGCTTTCAAGTAAGAGCTCCCTGAGTTCAAATCCTGCTGCTACCATGTCATAGTCATAAACCTCGGTAACTTAGTCCAACTTTTCTGAGCCTTGGCTTTCTCATCCGTCAGTTAGGGTTAATAATGGTAGCCATTGTGCTGAGCATGTTGTTGGATTCCCTATGTAAAGTCTCTGCACTGAGCATGTGTTGTGTAAGTGCTGGTTATTTCCCTTCTTCTGTTCACCTCTCTACACAGTATAGTATCAATGCTCAGAATAAGGCAGTTCACTGGTATCTTCTCATCTGTACCCTGAAAAGGAAGAAATCCATGTGTCCTGAGGGCTGAGCAGGAAATGACAGAGGAGAAATGTACAGAGAAGGTGGGAACAGATAAGGTTGCCGTGGTCAGAGGAAGCAAGCACAGTGCAGCGTCCACGACTTCCCAATGACTTGGCACAAAAATTCCCACTTAGAAAATGCTGCCATGCGGCACACTGGAGTTAGATGAAGGAGGCTGTTCATGGTTCAAGATGTACTTCCCGCAGGTGGAGCCCCTGCCTCAGCCTCTGTGAGCCAATGGAAAGACTGAGGGGATCAACTGTGTGAGCCTGTGACTAGTTTGTAGCCCACTGGTTGGGAGGTTCTGGTATATAGAACTTAACAGTTCACTGCCCTAGCCCCCTTTAAGTCCATTTTGGAATAAGATAGAAGGGAATAAATAAGACTTCAAGCAGTCAGTTCTCTAACTCAGCTTTGCAGTGGCCAAAGATGGCTGGTGGCACTGGTCTGTTAGGTATGGTGCCAGAGACTAGGGAGGGGGAGCTAGTGTACATGGGAAGCAAAGGCCAAGTGGATGGATGTTTTCAGTGCCCTCCTCTCACTTTCCTACCTTCTGTAGTTGAGCTCATTGCACTGGCCTGCTCTAAGGCCTCTTTGCATTGCCCATAATGTTTTGTGTTATGTAATAACTATATGGTGAGTTGGATTGAATAGATAAAGCTACTGGAAAAGGCCCTGGCCTTCAAGTTTGAGCTTATGCTCTGAGCTCAGTTATTTTTCTGTTTTTCTTTACCTGTTTCTCCAAATATTGCTCACTGAGCTCAAGATTCATCTCAAAATATAACCACTTTCTTTTTTTAAAAAATTTGTAGCAAAATATAGATGATTTACAGTGTTGTGTTACTTTCTACTGCACAGCAAAATGATTCAGTGATACACATATACAGTCTTTTTCACATTCTTTTCTATTATGGTTTACCACAAGGTATTGAATATAGTTCCCTGTGCTATGCAGTAAGACCTTGTTGTTTATCCATCCATAATCACTTTCTAGTTCCAGTTACACTTGGTCCTAGTTGAAAATGATCTCTCTCAGTTGAAAATGATCCATTGGCTAAGTTTCCAAAGGTAAACCTCTCCTAAAAGAAGTAAAATGAAGGACACACTGACACCTGCTAAAACATACATGACCCTTAATGACGCTATGCTCAGTGAAATCAGCCAGTCACAAAAGGACAAATATTATATAATTCCTCTCATATGAGGGACCTGGAGCAGTAAATTCAGATACAGGAAGCAGGATGGTGGCTACCAGGGGATGTGGGGAGGGGAATGGGAGTTGTTCAATTGATATGGATTTTCAGCTGGGGAAGATGAAAAAAGTTATGGAGATGGATGGTGCTGATGGCTGCCCAAAAATATGAATGTACTTAATATCAATGAAATTCACACTGAAAAGTGGTAAATTTTAATGTTATAGATGTTTTACCACAATCTTTTGAAAAAAACAAAAAAGAAGAAAAAGGGTAAGAGATGGTCTGTAGACCTCAGAGAGAGAGACTGCATGAAGACTGAGCATTAAATTTGATCCTTCATTTTATTATTAAAAGAGAAAGCTTAGCATATGTCCAAGTTACCGTGATTTTCAATCTCTTTTTGTAATTAGCGGAGTCACCTTTCTTTATTTCCTCCTTCTGTCTGTGCTCTATTACTTTGGAAATGAATTAAACTGTTCTTGGAGTGGTGAAAGAACCTATTTCAGTTGAACTCACTGTCAGGCCTCATGGATACCTGGAAGAGATGAGGGGAGGGGAGAGGCCATGGGGGAGGACAGAAAACCACCAAGACAGTGGCTGCAAGTCACTCAGTTGCCATCACAATAAGCTCTTGGGTGAGTCCTAGGGAAAGGGTACTTCTCTTACTATCTTCCCTAGGGCCTCTGCCCAAGGCTTCTGGCACTTTCTAAAAATTGAGCCGTGGTCTCAACTGAGCCACTAACTTATGAATTTAGTATGGTGTCTAGGGGTACCCTGTAGCTCTGTCCATGGGTCCAAGTCTCAAAATCTCTTACCAGCAATAAACTCCACAACATGGGAGCCGTCCTTTCCCCCAGGGACCACATGATAGGCTTGATAAGTGTCATAGGTTGAATTGTCATGGCTCAGACGGTAAAGAATCTGCCTGTGATGCAGAAGACCCAGGTTCAATCCCTGGGTTAGGAAGCTCCCCTGGAAGAGGGTGTGGCAACCCACTCCAGTATTCTTGCCTGGAAAATTCTATGGACAGAGGAGCCTGGTGGGCTGCAGTCCATGGGGTCACCAAGAGGCAAACACGACTGAGCGACTAACACTTTCACTTTTCAATTCAAATATAATATGTTGAAATCCAAACCCCTAGTACAGCAGAATGTGACCTTATAAGGAGGTAATGTTTTTATAGACATAATGAAGTTAAAATGAATTCATTAGTGTGGGCCCTAATCTAATAAAGGGGGAAAATTGGACACAGATACAGACAAGCACACAAGGAGATACCCAGAGCAGACAGCCATTGGCAAGCCCAGGAGACAGGCCTGGAACAGAGTGTACCCTCACATCCTCAGAAGGAACCAAGCCTGCCCACACTTTGATCTCAGACTTCAAGCCTCAGAATGGAGACAAAAATTTTTCAAGGGCTTCCCTGGTAGCTGGTAAAGAATCTGCCTGCAATGCAGGAGACCCCGGTTCAATTTCTGGTTTGGGAAGATCCTCTGGAGAAGGGATAGGCTACCCCCTCCAGTATTCTTGGGCTTCCCTTGTGGCTCAACTGGTAAGGAATCCACCTGCAATGTGGGAGACATGGGTTCAATTCCTTGGTTGGGAAGATCCCCTGGAGAAGGGAATGGCAACCCAATCCAGTATTCTGGCCTAGAGAATTCCAGGTTGCAAAGAGTTGGACACAGCTGATCGACTTTCATTTTAAGCCTTCTAGTTTTTGAGGGGTGTGTGTGTGTGTGTGTGTGTGTATTAACAATACCCCTAGAAAACTAATACAGCAGGTAAAGCATATTTTCCCGAAATTCCTTTCCCTGGATGCTGACAGTGTGACGTACAGCTGTTCAGAGTTACTGAAGTCCTCCTGAGAATTCCTTTCACCTCATCTCTCAGGGTCCCCATACAGGCAGGCTGTGTTATTGGGCTCCAGGGAGAGTGTCACACTGCACAAGAGGCTTTCATCCCCCCGATCATGCCTGTCTCTTCCTAATGGGAAGGTTCTAGAAGTGGAAGGAGACAGAGAAGGCTAGTGTCGAAGGGCTTCTTTGTCAACAGGCTCCAAGCACCTTTTTGGAACAGGGAGAGCATCAAGTATTCTCAGCTCAGGAACTAGTTACTGGGAGAGGGTCACTTGTCTGATTCACACAACCCCCCTCTTCATATAGTTTTGTCACTGACAAAGGGAAGTACAATTCCGTGCTGAGGTGGAAGGGCTAGGCGAAGGAATTTAGTATGCTAAAGACTTAGCCACACGGACTCTCAATGCTCCCTAATCAATGTCACTTGGCTATTGCTAAGGTTTTACTAAGCCTATTATCAACCTCTCACCTCCTCTCAGCTCATAATTTTGTATAGTTAGAGTGCCTATTATGGGAAATATGTGCTGTCATTGGAAGCTAGACATAAAATTATGCTCTGTACGTAGTTGGTCAAAGCACCTCTACTCAGCTCATCATGATTTTTCAACTAGGATGGAGCAAATTGCTGTCTGATTATGCTCTCCAGCTCCATCAGTTAAGGGGCCTGTTCCAATCCAGTGTCTAAAGACTTGGCCAAAATAAATTTTTGTCTAAAAAGATTGGTCTTGAAAAATGAAATAACGAGCTATTCAGGGTGGTTTAGGGAACGCAATTTATTTCATCAACGTACAGTGTCTTCCTCGAAAATCCTTTCTGGTTTAATTCCACTGCCTGAATTTGTGCAAATCATGCCACAGTGAGGGTAGCAATGATGTCATATTGAAAATTAAATCAAATGCATTGATTTCCTACTGGAGCTCAGACACCTTTCCGCAAAGGTTTTTGCCTTTTTTCCCCTCAAAGAACTGTCACAGGGAAGCAACATGTTTCTCTAGCCTAAATCCTCCTCTGAATTTAAACCTGGAGAGCCACATGCACCTTGGATGCCTCCACTCAGTTACACTCTGAAATCCTGAAATTCATCCTGTAGAGCAAGTGAACTAGAAAAATCACCATCATCTCATCTCACCCAGATTAGCTTCCCTGCCTCTCCCCAGCATCTCAGGAAGGGGGACCCCCTGACAGGCCAAGCTCTGCAACTCCTTCTTCAACTCCCATCCTCAACAACTCTCCCTTTGCATCCCCATATCAATGGTCAAAGCTTGTAAACGCAGTCTTCTGAGTCTCTTCTACCCTCCCTCTCCTCACTGTCTCTCCAGTAATTGAGTGTTGTTGCGTGGACAAGGAGGTACCCATCTTGGATTCAAGTTTGCTGTGGAGGATTCCCATGATGACCCCATTCATGAGTGGGTCACCTCACGTTTCTGTATCTTGGCAACAGATGTCAGGAATTGCTTTCCTTTTCTCCAGGGGAGGTCTGGGCCAACGGGCATGGGAGAAGCTCTGCTTTGTGTCATGGAAGCAGAAAGGATGGTGTTGGCACACTGTACCTCTTCACCCCTCAGACCCCAGAACTTCACCAGGGGAAGGTGGAGAATGGGCCAAAATACACCTTCATCCTTGGAAGGCATTTCCCATTGTTCTCTGGGGTAAAGTGTGAGAGCCAGGACTGAGCCTAAATTAGGAAGTAGATGGGGTTTGTCTTCGGTGACTCTCACCTTTCTTTATGAGTTTCCCAGGTGGTTCAGTGGTAAAGAAACTGCCTGCCAATGCAAGAGACACGGGTTCGATCCCTGGGTCAGGAAGATCCCCTGGAGAAAGGAATGGCTACCTACTCCAATATTCCTGCCTGGAGAATCCCATGAACAGAGGAGCCTGGCAGGCTACAGTCCATGGGGCCACAAAAGATTCAGACATGACTTAGCAGCTGAACAAAAACAACCTTTCTTTACTCGCTTAAGTACCCTGGATACTCAACACTTTGTACTGGCCTTAGGTGCCCACAACCCTTTCACTACTGCCATCTCCTCAAAGTAGTCCTGGATCCAAAATCATCCTGCATCCTGCATCATTCATTCTGTCAGTGGGATGCTGAGTGATGTCAGCTGGACAGTGGAAGTCAGCAGGGTGATTACACCCAAGAGTGATCATGGCAAATGTCTGATGACTCACAGCTCGAGCAGGGGTTGGTTCCTATTCAAAGGTATGTCACTTATCTTTTTCTTACTCCTGTCATAGACTTTGACTGTACTAGAGAAATGTTTGTGACTTATGATGATGGTGTTTGCATAGATTGATCTTATTCCTAGGGGTCTATGTTTTAGTCTCAGCTCTACCCAAAGAGAACACCAGCAAGGAGACAAGCTCTAAAGTGAGATCAAAGGATCTGGGCTGTCATCTGAGCTTACTCCTCTTTGAGTCACTAATGAAATGCCAGCCCCAAGGGCTCAGAATTCATGTGATGCTTCTTCCTGCTCCTTGCCCCAGCTACAGTTGTGGCTACAGTCCATGGGGTTACAGAGTCGGACACGACTGAGACTAACACACATCCTAACACGCCACACATGGTTTTCAGCCTCCCAAAATGGTATCATCCTGTAAGTGACTCTTCTGCAACTTGCTTGGCTCATTATCTGTCCTTGAGACCCATCCATGATGATATATGCACTTTATTTAGTTCATGCATCCACCATCACCATCAAGGTATTGAATAGTTTTTCCATCATTGCAAGGATCCTTCAAATTGCCCTTTATAATCACACCGATTTCCCTCCAGTGACTACACTATGGTCCCATCCCTAATTCATTGTTCAGTTGCTGAGTCATGTCCAGCTCTTTGCAACTTCATGGACTCTAGCATGCCAGGCTTCCCTGTCCTTCACCATATCCTGAGGTTTTCTCAAACTCATGTCCATTGAGTCAGTGATGCCATCCAACCATCTCATCCCTGAACACCTGTCAACCACTAGTCTGCTCTTCATCGCTATAGTGTTGTCATTTTAAGAATGTTATACAGGGACTTCCCGGGTGGTCCAGCGGCTAAGACTCCGAGCTCCAATACAGGGAGCCTGGGTATGATCCCTGTTCAGGGAACTAGATCCCACAAGCCATGACTAAGACCTGGCACAGCCAAATAAATAAATAATAAAAATAAATATTAAAAAATATATTATATGAATAGGTCCATACAGTATAAATCTTCTCAGGATTGACTTTTCACTTGGCATAATTCTCTGGAGATTCATCCAGTTCATTGCATGTATTGTAGTTCACTCCTTGTTTTTGGTGAGTAGAATCCCATGTTGTGGTTGCTACCTCTGTTTGTTTATCCATTCACCCGCTGAAGAACATCTGGGTTGTTTCCAGTTTGGAACTAATACAAAGCTTTTATCAACATTCATATATGGGGTTTTGTATGAATATAAACTTTAATGTCTTTGGAATAACTGCCCAAGAGTGCAGTTCCTGGGTTATACAGAAATTACATATTTAGGTGTTTTTTTGCATATTTAGTTTTATAAAAAATGGCTAAATAGTTTTGTACCATTTTACATTCCAACTAGAAATTTCTGAGTGATCCAGTTCCTCCACATCCTTCCCAGTGTTTGATGGTGCTGCTATTTTCATTCTAACAATTCTGATAGGGGTGTGGTGATATCTCACTGTAGTTATAATTTGCATTCCTTGATGGCTAATGATGTTGAGCCTCTTTTCATGTGTTTTTTGTAATCTGTACATTCACTTTGGTGAAAATATCTTCATGTCACTTGCCAAGTTTCTAATTGACTTATTATTTTTTATTGTTGAATTTGAGAGCTCTTCGTATATGCTAGACCTAAGTCCTTTGTTGGATATGTACTTTGAAAATATTTTCTCCCAGTCTGCAGTCTTTTAATCCGCTTCACATGGATTTTTGCAGAGCAGAAGTTTTACATTTTGATCAGGTCCAATTTGTTGATTTTTCATTTTACAGATCATCATTCTGGTATCAACTCTAAAAACACTTTGCCTAATCTTAAATTGTAAAGATTTTGTCCTATTTTTAGAAGTTTTATTGTTTTATGTTTTGTATTATGATCCATTTTGATTTAATTTTTGTGTAAAGTACGAAGTTTTGTTCTCTCTTCATTTTTTGCCTATAGATTTTTTGCTGATTGCTCCAAGTTTCCACCATTTGCTCAAAAAATTATCTTTCCTCTATTGGATCTATTTTGCAGATTTGCAGAAAATCAATGGATCATTTGTGTGTGCATCTCCTTGATTCTTTAACCTTTTCAGGACTTTGACTGGCTCTCGGTCCCATTATACTTTGCCTTAATTTCCTCTGAGATATGTAAAAAGTGAGTTATCATTTTATAATGATAACCATATAATAATTAGCAAGGATTTTGCAACAATATCTAATAAACACTGATCATGTAGTAGGAATTTAACTTGATTATTATTAGTTTCAACTCTTCAAGGGACTAATTTTAACAATTAAATTAGCCTGAAGCCATAGAGAATCATGAGGTGAATCAGAACTTGAATGTATAAAAATACAACTGTTTTTTTTTTTACTTTAGAAGACTAAGAGGGGAAACTTCAAAGCTATCAGATCATAAAAATGTAAGAAGAGAAAGCAGCAGATAGGAGTGTCCCAGCTATGAGGTTCTGCCAGAGAATGAAACTAAATGTCTCTTTTTATTCCATCTACTAGGTGGGCCTTCACTTATATATAGTTATGTTGTCCTACATAGTAGTCGTGTTCTTAGAAATTTGTGTGCATGTCATCTCCACAGTGTAATGTACTAGAAAGAACGCTCTCTACATTGGAAGGCAGTAGGCCAGGCATCAAGTCCCAGCTCTGTCTCTAATCCACTTAGCTAGAGACACTGAATTTTGAGGGGCTGTCATGAGATTATTGGCAATCATGATCCAGGAGGCACTGGACACATTAGGTATTCTGTACTATTATTAGCAGCTTAACATGAGGCCTTCCCTGGTAGCTCAGACAGTAAAGAATCTGCCTGCCATGCAGGAGACCTAGGTTCGATCCCTGGGTCGGGAAGATCCCCTGGAGAAGGGAAGAGGACAAGAGGAGCATGGTGGGTCACAAAGTCAGACACGAGTGAGCAACTAACATAGCTTCCTCACTTATATGAGGCAACAAAGGCCCAAACAACAACAACAACAAAAATGTAAAAGCCACTATCATCCTGAAGGCTTGTATCTGATTTGGACATGGAGCCTTGTGGCTCTCAGGAGTCTATGGTCAGGAGAGGCTGATATTTTGAAGAGCTTGAGATGTTTTTTGACTAGAGCTTGGAAAACAGAATAATGTGGGGTCTTACTGCTCAGTGTCATTGGGAGGTGGTCTATTGAGTAGGCTTATCCATGGTCCAGGCTCAGAAGACTGATGTTCTTCCTCCTCTAGCCCTTGAAGTGAAGTGAAAGTTGTTCAGTAATGTCTGACACTTTGTGACCCCATGGACTATACAGTCCATGAAATTCTGCAGGCCAGAATACTGGAGTGGGTAGCCTTTCCCTTCTCTGGGGGAACTTCCTAACCCAAGCACTGAACGCAGGTCTCCTACATTGCAGGTGGATTCTTTACCAGCTGAGCCACAAAGGAAGCCCAAGAATACTGGAATGGGTAGCCTATCCCTTCTCCAGGGGATCTTCCCAATTCAGGAATTGAACTGGGGTCTCTTGCATTGTAGGTGGATTCTTTACCAACTGAGCTATTAGGGACATGAGACTGAGCCATTAGGGACATTAGCTTTACCTCTAGATCTTAGGACACTGGAAGGAAGAGAAGCGTGACACCTAGTACTCCTTTTCAGTTCAGTTTAGTTCACTTCAGTTCAGTTCAGTTACTCAGTCATGTCAGACTTTTTGCAACCCCATGAACTGCAGCACGCCAGGCCTCCCTGTCCATCACCAACTCCTGGAGTCCACCCAAACCCATGTCCATTGAGTCGGTGATGCCATCCAACCATCTCATCCTCTTTCGTCCCCTTCTCCTGCCCTCAATCTTTCCCAGCATCAAGGTCTTTTCAAATGAGTCAGCTCTTCACATCAGGTGGCCAAAGTATTGGAGTTTCAGCTTCAACATCAGTTCTTCCAATGAACATCCAGGACTGATCTCCTTTAGGATGGACTAGTTGGATCTCCTTGCAGTCCAACGGACTCTCAAGAGTCTTCTCCAACACCACAGTTCAAAAGCATCAATTCTTTGGTGCTCAGCTTTCTTTATAGTCCAACTCTCACATCCATACACGACCACTGGGTAAACCATAGCCTTGACTAGACAAACCATTGTTGACAAAGTAATGTCTCTGCTTTTAAATATGCTATCTATGTTGGTCATAACTTTCCTTTCAAGAAGTAAGGGTCTTTTAATTTCATGGCTGCAATCACCATCTGCAGTGATTTTGGAGCTGAAAGTCAGCCACTGTTTCCACTGTTTCCCCATCTATTTGCCATGAAGTGATGGGACTAGATGCCATGATCTTAGTTTTCTGAATGTTTAGTTTGAAGCTAACTTTTTCACTCTCCTTATTCACTTTCATCAAGAAGCTCTTTAGTTCTTCTTCACTTTCTGCCATATAGGGGTGGTGTCATCTGCATATCTGTAGTTATTGATATTTCTCCCGACAATTTTGAATCCAGCTTGTGCTTCCTCCAGCCCAGCATTTCTCATGATGTACTCTGCATATAAGTTAAATAAGCAGGGTGACAATATACAGCCTTGACGTACTCCTTTTCCTATTTGGAACCAGTCTGTTGTTCCATGTCCAGTTCTAACTGTTGCTCCCTGTCTTGCATACATATTTCTCAAGAGGCAGTTCAGGTGGTCTAATATTCCCATTTCTTTCAGAATTTTCCTTTTACTTTTTTGAAATTTCTGAGGATCTTCAGCAGCTACAAATATCTAGACTGGACTCCAATCTCATTGTAAACCAATGATTGAGGTCTGCCCATTATGTGTCCTGGCGTACCAAGCCAGAGCCCTCATCCACTGGCCCAGCTACCCAGCTGCCTATATGTCTCCCCACCCACCTGGCCAAGCAGCTGCCCAGCTTCTCAGAGTCCCTTACATTCCTTCAGTTCTGGTTGGCTTTGGCTGCATGGGCCAGAGGAACATGCATAAAAAGATTCTTCCTGTGGTAATTGTCTTGCGAGTCTCCCAGGCAGAGGAATGAGTCATAGAGCAAAGACAATCTTGTCAACCTGGCTCTTTGTAGTCCCGAGGCTTTAGTGAGAGCAGATGATATTTTAGGAATCGCCAAGCTGCTTAAGTCTGAGACTGGCAGCCTGTTCCTCTAGGGATTCTGCAAAGACCTCTCTGGGCAAGAAATGAGGAGACCTGGCTCAGAAGAAGGACCAACCTGGATAATGCCACCCTCCTCTCTGTTGGAGACTGTGTTGTTTTCTACTCACCAAGCACGATTCCATCATTTGCCACTGATTAGTCAACAATGGAGAGAACAATCTTTCCAGGAGCCATCAAGGCTGGTTGGGCTTGTGGGCAGCCTTCTCTGGTTCTGGGCACTCAAGGTAAGTGCATTAATTTTGATTGTGACCAAACTGAGTTTTACTCAAATCAAATGTGGACCTCAAAAAAAAAAAAAACCACACAAATGTGGACCTCAGTCATTATGTCCTCTCTTTGTATTCTTCTAGGAAGAGTCCATTGTTTGGCTGTTATTAAAGCACTTACAGGAGAAATTTGAAGTGTGACTGAAACTTCCCTGTCTAGCTGGTCACACTGAATTTTGACAGTTATTATCTCATTAAGACTGCATAGCAATCCAGTGAAGACCACATATGGCAGGAATAGTCACTGTTTTCACTGGCTTTGTAGATGAGGAAGCTGAAACTCAGAGGGGTGAAACAACTGGCCCAAAGTGTAATAGCCCCAGAGTGGCTCTTCCCAATATTAAATACTATATTTCTATAAATTTTTAGTATAAACTGTAGAGCCTAGGTGACCCCGTTTTAAGAAAAAAGGAAAAGGGGAGCCACCATCTTTTGGTCGGGGGCAGCTCCCAGGAGCCGCCATCTTGTGGTCAAGGGCAACTCCCAGGAGCTGCCATCTTGTGGTCAAGGGCAACTCCCAGGAGCCCCCATCTTGTGGTCAAGGGCAACTCCCAGGAGCCGCCATCTTGTGGTCAAGGGCAACTCCCAAGTTCCTAGAATAACCATAAAATAGTACAGCCCCTTACCCCATGTCACTACCCTAGACACGACCAATCACCACACCCCGGGGAGTGCCAAAAATACGCCAATTAGGAGGTTGTTTCTGATTAAAAATACCATCAGAAACTAATGCGTGAAAAGTCCACCAATTGCTGTTTTTTTTTAATTTCGAAAACTCCCTCACCCCGCCCCCAAACTATAAAAACGCCTATCTGCTGTTACTAGGGGCTCTCTTACCTAAGCCGCTGCTCGAGCTTGAATAAAAGACCCTCGTGTGTTTACAGCGGAATCAGCTCCTGAGGTGGTCTTTGGGGGATCTATAATCTGGGCTCAACACAGCAAAGATAAAAATCTTGCAACTTATCCAGGAAACATAGGGCTAGAATCTAGTATTTAATTGCTTTCTTTAATTGATTTCTTCTGTGATTTGTTGGTTATTCAGCAGCATGTTGTTCAGCCTCCATATGTTGGAATTTTTAATAGTTTTTCTCCTGTAATTGACATCTAATCTTAGTGATTTGTGGTCAGAAAAGATGCTTGGAATGATTTTAATTTTTTTGAATTTACCAAGGCTAGTTTATGGCCCAGGATGTGATCTATCCTGGAGAAGGTTCCGCGCACACTGAATTTTAGATCAAACAAAAATGATATCAGATCTTTTTCAGCTTAAAAAAGTTCTTATCACTTTATAACGATCAATTTCACTTTACAAGGTTCATGGAGATGATGGTATTGAAACAAGGGAGGGAAAGGAGGAATTTTGCTCTGACATTGCCTACCTGAAAGAAAGAAAGTTAATTACTTAGTTGTGTCTGGCTCTTTGTGACCCATGAACTGCAGCCCCCAGGCTCGTCCATGGGATTTTTCAGGCAAGAGTATGGGAATGGGTTGCCATTTCCTTCTCCAGGGGATCTTTCTGACCCAGGGATTGAATCCAGGTCTCCCACATTGCAGGCAGACGCTTTACCAACTGAGCCACCAGGGAAGCCTACCTGAAGTATGGGTAATACCACTTAGCATTCACATTGTTCATAGTCAAAAATATGGTTTGAGCTTCAGACTATACCAAGAACAGAAGAAAAGTAATTTGTTTATTTATTTATTTTGGCTACATGGCTTACAAGATCTTAGTTCCCTGACCAGGAATCAAACCCCAGTCCCTGGCAATGAAAACCCAGAATTCTAAGCACTAGAAGTCCCAAAGTTTTAAAGTAGGTTACAAAGTTCAAAACAGAACAAAGCTCGAATTAAGTTCTGAAATAAAAGTAGATGACATTTTGGATTTTGTTTAATAAAAAGGAGAATCAGACCAATACTTCACCAAGTAATTTTGACTGTGCTGACAAAAATAATTATCACTGATTTCTGAAGTGGCTGGTATCAACTTTCTGAGTGTGTCTGTATCAGACACTAACTTTCCTTATCATGAAAATCTCTTTTAAAATTGAGAAGGTGGAAATATTCCTTCATTTTCTCTAATAATTTTATTAACAGTTCTTCAAAGAATAGCAATGACTATAAAAAAGATATTTGGAAGAAGCCAGCTAAAAGTTCAAACTGCAAAAATGTAACTCCAAAGAAAATATTCATCATCACCATGGTCCATATAAGTCCAAGAAATAAGAAAATTTCATTGCTTCTTTTTGCAGTCAAAATTGCTCACATTGTCAGTGTAAACTTGACTACTTTACAGAGCAGGGAACAGGCTTTTCTTTTTTTTAATCGTTTCATCTCCATCTTCCTTCTTGAAGTATATGGGAATGCCCCTGATATCTTTTTTTTAAAAAAATATTTACCATTTTTATTGTTCTTTCTTTATTCCGGATGTTCCAAGTCTCTCTTTTTTTTTTTAAATTGTTTTTGCCTTACATTGTCTTGATTCCACCATGGTTTTACATATGCTTCCCCTCCGGAACCTCCCTCCCTCCTCCCTCCCCCCCGGGAAATCTCGCTGCACCAGTCCCGAGCATCAATCCTGGGCTGGCGATTGATTAGACACATGACAATTAACATGCTTCAATGCCCTTCTCCCATATCATCCCACCCTTACCCTCATCCACAAAGTCCACGAGTCTATTCTATACATCTGCGTTCCTTTTGTTGTCTCGCATGTTGGGTTCTCGTTACCGTCTTTCTAAATTCCATATATATGCGTTAATATACTGTATTGTTGCTTTTGCTTCTGGCTTACTTCACTCTGGATAATGGGCTCCAGTTTCGTCCATCTGAGTAGAATTGCTTCAAATGAATTTTTTTTAATGCTGAGTAATATTCCATTGTGTATATGTACCACAGCTTTCTTATGCATTCGTCAGTTGATGGGCATCTAGGTTGCTTCCATGTCTTGGCTATTGTAAACAATGCAGCGATGAACATTGGGGTACACGTGGCTCTTTCAATTCTGGTTTCCTCGGTGTGTATGCCCAGTAGTGGGATTGCTGGGTCATATGGCAGGTCTATTTGCAGCTTTTTGCCCCTGATATCTTATAACTGTGATAATCCAAATGGTTAAGGAGATAGATGGAGAAGTATGTCTTTGCACAGAAAGTCTAACTCATCAGAAGTGATATCTGTTTCCACAGACCATGCATACTAAGGTTCCCAGATGGATGGGGCCTTGAACATCAGCTTGCTCAACACCCTCATTTCCTCAGAAGGAAACTGTCTGCAGATAGGCAATCAATGAAGAGCAACAAAATGGGCCATTCGAGGTGAATAAACCCCACTGTAATCAGGCCTAGGATGTGAAGTCAAAACATCTGGATAAAAGATAGATAATTTGAATGACTTGTCTATGGGCCCAAACCAAGATCTCATTCCTAGTGCCAGTGAGCATGTCACTCTTGGCTGAGTCCCCACACATGAGTGTCAAATGCTGTGTCAAAGCCTACAAATGGATCTCTCAAAGCGTCCATGGCTGGGGTTGTGCACACATGTTGCTTTAATGACCAGATGCTGAGTGCTAGCAGTCCAGTTTCCCAGTATGCTTTGATGTCTGCACCTTCTTGACCCCTGACTGCCACAAATGAAGAAGTTAAACTAAGGGATTCACTTTTAGTATTGTTCCTCCATAACAACAAATGCAAGGGAGGAAATTGACAGAAGTTTGACATTTTCTTGATTGACTTTAACATTCATCACAATGATGAGAAGGTTAATGCATCCAGAGAGATGAAATGCCAGAGACATTTTAAAACATATTGACTCCATGTCAGTCGTTTAAGTTGGTATCATTTTTAAAAACTATAGGCTGTGGCTGCAAAAGAACTAAATAATGAACAATAGCATAAAATAGCAAGAGAACTGTAACTTAACAAATTTTGCTTCATTGCCTAAGGTTCATTGATAGAAAATACTAGCGTAATTCAATTATCTATAAACATGGAAACCAAGACCCAGGGAGGAGAAGGGATTTGCCCAAGTCAATAGCAGAGACAAAGCTGAAACCCAGACTTTCCACTAAGCCAGTGCCTTGTAAATCCTGCTACATTGGTAAGTCAGAAATGTACACCTTTTTTTCTTAAGGATGTATGAATTGTAGCCCATGGCTCATCAAAATTTATAGAGCCATCAATGCCTGCAATAAAAGGCTCAGCTAGATTTCCTTTCTAATGAAAGGATTAAAAACACCATTTGAGAGAACACTGTTTATTTGCAATATCTGCTCCTGTTAAGCTTGATTTAGTGTTTAAGCAGAGAAATCTAATCTCATACAAATCTCAGCAGTAAATAATTCAGGTTCCAAATCAGATAAGGTATGAATTCTACCTCCATATTTATGTTCCCTTCTCTAATTGACAATATAGCCTTTTACTGCCATTTATACAGGGAATGGTGTGTCTTACCTGTAATCAGATGAACTCTGAATTAAATGCTGCTCAATTGCCTTCTACTTTGATGTTTTCTTTAAACAATCAGAATCCACAAGTTTCTTAAATTGAAGCAGACATTCATTTTTGTTTGCTGAAGTGTTTTTTTTTCTTCCTTTATGGAGGTCAAAGAAATCTACAGAGTTCTGAAGTCTTAATTATAACTGAGCTTTAAATACTGAAATTCTAAACACTTAAAGACAATATTAGATATTTGCATGCTGTGTGACATACTTGTCTGATTTCCCATGGGCTAATGCAGAGAGCAGAATCTCAATCATTTTCTCATTCTGACTTCTGGCTTTTCATATCAGCAAATATTTCCTGATTGCCCTTTCTGAGCAGGATTACGTGGTTGACCCAGAGATGAGATGGAAATGAGCAGGTGGAGGGAGGGGAGAGGTGAACAGGTACAGCGATGATTAAAACCTGTCTTTATCCTCCCATCATTTGTGGTCTAGAAAGAATATTAAGACAGGGGCATATGTATTCACTCAGGATGGTCAATGGATGGAAGAAGTGTTTCAGGGCAAAGTTCAAGGAAGACCTCCCAGAGGAGAGGGGATGGGAACTTGACTTTAAAGGGTAGAAGAATTTCAACAAGCATACCTAGGAGGCTGGGAACAAGAGAATATTTCAGGTGGAAGGAACAGCAAGAACAATGGTACAGAGGTGGGAAAGGGCAGATGAGACTGGGGACTGAATGGAAATAAGTCCATAAACTTTGATTGACTGTATTTGGTAGGGCTCATGAATGCAACAAAGCCATATGGCTGGCTAATTAGAGACAGTCATTTCAATGCTCTTGTGGCATTAAGATAAGCTACCTCCAGCAGCTCTCGTCCAAGGTTTATTTTTGTGACTGTAATCCACTTAATGGCAAAGGCTTATGGACTATTGTCTAGCCAGGCCCCACTGGAAGTTTCTATCAAAGCTGATGAGAACTGGGAGGCCCCAGAGTTTGGGACAGACATAGAACCCTCCTCTGTGTCTGATAAGGTACCATAATTCTTGTGTTTGCTTGGAACTTTGTAAATTCAAGACAGAGCAAAAAGTGGAGTCCAAGGCAGACTGTTTCCTTTTGATGGGCCCTATGAGGGCACTGAGGGACTCCTCAAGCTGCAAGCCTCTGAAACAACCCTGACTGATTTCAGGACGTGCAGAGATAGAATCTGTAAATCTGAGGCTGGGAGCTGTAATTCTCTACAGCTGTTCTCTAAACAAAAACCCACAGATGCAAACTGGAGCAAACAGTTGAGAAACAAAAAAAGTGTGTACAATAGGCAAATTTTTAAAAATCCCTTCCAGAAATTTCCACCTTCCATTTCCCATTGGGACACAGCTCAAAGCTGCCCTCTGAAACATACAAAACACAGCTACAATCCCCACAGCAGGAAGGAACAGACCCAAGAACCATTCATCATACCTATACTGCCAAACGCTTCATGTGAATGCTTTAGTCCACATGCTCTTCTCTAAGACCATCAAATCCATGATGATTGTACATTGTGCATTTAACAGTGGTGACCAAGACTGGTCACCTCTTTCAGGCACTAGCATTTGGGATCAAAATAAAGGGTCTTCACTTCTTTATAAGAGACCAAGTCACAGAAACTTGATGCACAAGAGGCAACTGCTCTTCCCTACTACAAACACTGCCTATTTATGACATCATATCTTTGAGACCCAGTTACCTCACCTGTAAAACAGCATAATGATTCTTACCCTAACTACCACACAAAGGAGGAATAAAGGAGCAAATAGACGTGAGACCTGTTTGTAAATTGTGAATCACAGAACACATGTATGTTATAGTGCATTCTGGAGCTGAAGAGTCACCTAGGACAATCCTCTTGTGAAACAGGAGAGATCCTGAGTTCTCATAGAAGGGTAGATGCATGAGCAAAGTCCCACAATGGGGCAATGGTATGGCAGAGTCTAGAAACCAGGCCCTTGATTCACACGCCATTTCATTTTTCATTATACCACAACTGCTTTGTGTTTTTCTGAAAATAAGAAAGGATGCTGAGACTCAGAGGAGACTGAAGCAGTTAGAGTTAGCTAGGACAGAGAACCAAAGAAGAAAGACCTGCACAGAGAGAAAATTATGGAGATTCACAGAGGATCCCTCTCATGTACTCATACTAATCAATCAGTACATGCATATGAAAAAACTAGCCAAGGCCAGAGAAAGAACTTTCCCCCCAATTCGGGGACTCTATGCTTGGGATTCTCGTGGGGCTGGGAATAGAGCCAGTTCCCACCAGCCACACTGGAAACCTCATAATTCACAGAGCATAGTGTAGAGGATTTAGAAGGGTCTTGCTTCCATGATAAGAAATAACTAACTATAGAACAAATTCTGCTGTTTCCTCCTAAAGTTTTAAAGAAAACCACAAAAGATAAAAACTACTCCAAGCAACCTAACTGCATACCAGAAAAAAAGCTAAAGGAAAATGTGAAAATATCCAACATAAGCAATAAAATATAGGCAAACTGCATCCAGGAACATATACATGCATAATGATCAAGTGGGATTTATCCCAGGAATATTTAGCTGGTTCAACATCTGAAAATCAATTAATGCAATATGTCATATCAATAAAAAAACTAAAATTACATGATATTCTCTATAGATGTAGAAAATCAGTTGACAAAATCTAACACACTCTCATGATTAAAAAAAAACTCAAGAAACCAGGAATAGAAAGGAACTTCTTCAACCTGATAAAAGGCATCTACAAAAAACCCATAGCTGACAAGCCAAACCACAGACTGGCAGGAAAATCTTTGCAAAGAACATATCTGGTAAAGAACTGCTGCCAAAATGTACCCCAAACTCTTAAAACTCAGTAATAAGAAAACAAACGACCAGTTGAAAAAACAGGCCAAGGACCTTAAAAGACACCCTCACCAAAGAAGATATACAGATGACAAATAAGCATATGAAAAGATGCTCCACCTCGTATGTCGTTAGGGAATTACAAATTAAAACAATGAGATACCGCTATACACATATTAGAGTGGTCAAGGTCCAAAACACTGACAACAACGATGCTGGCCAGGGTGTGGAACAACAGGAATTCTCATTCATTGCTTTTGGGAATGCAAAATGGTACAGTCACTTTAGAAGACAATTCGTCAGTTTTGTACAAAACTAAACATACTCTTACCATACAATCCAGCAACTGCACTCCTTGGTATTTACCTAAAGGAGTTAAAAACTTACATCTACACAAAATCTGCACATGGATGTTTACAGCAACTTTATGCATAATTGCCAAAACATGGAAGCAACCCAGATGCCCTTTAGTTGGTGAATGGATAAACAAAGAGTGGTACTTTCAAGGAGTTGTACAATGGAGTATTATTCAGTGCTAAAAAGAAATGAGCTATCAAGATATGAAAAGACATGGAGGAAACTTCGATGTGTATTGCTAAGTGAAAGGAGCTGATCTGAAAAAACCCACATATTGGAAAAGGCAAAACAGTGGAGACAGTTAAAGGGTTAGAGGTTGCCAGAGAAGGAAGGAGGGAAGGAAGAGATTAATAGGTGGAGCACAGGGGGATTTTAGGGCAGTGAGACTATGCTGTATGATACTGTAATGGTGAATACAAATCACCACACATTTGTCAAAACTCATAAAACATACAACATAAGGAGTTAGCCCTAATGTAAACTATAGTCTTTAGTTAATAATAATGTTGAAATATTGGCTCATCAATCATAACAGATGTATCATACTAGTGCAAGATGCTATTAATAGGGGAAATTGTATGAGGGGATTAGGGCACAAATTGGAACTCTGTAGCTTCCACTCAGTTTTACTATTAACCTAAATCTCCAACTAAATCACCAATTTAATGGACATGAATCTGAGCAAACCCCAGGATATAGTGGAGGACAGAGGAGCCTGGTATGCTGCAGACCATGGAGTAGCAGTCAGACATGACTTGGCAACTGAACTACAACAACAAGCTCTCTGAAAAATAGTCTATTAAGTTAAAAATATAATTTATAGTATCAAAATAATAAAACTGTTAGCAATAAACCTAACAAATCATGTGCAAGTCCTTTATGGAGAAAACTGGAAAACTTCTTTGAAAATTCTTTTAAAAAACATAAATAAATGGAGAAACATCTTGGATAGGAAGATATAATATCTTAAAAATCTTAAAATTATCAATTATCTCCCAAATGGATCCATATATTAATTGCAATACCAATATAATTCCCAAGGTTTGTGTGTGTGTATAATTCAAAAAGCTAATTCTAAAATTTATTTTGAAAAACAAAGGCCCAAATGTAAAGTCTATATATAAATGCACACAAACACAGTATCTTAATTGATGACAGAGAAGGAATTGGAAATCACTGAGGAGCATGGACTATAATGCAAATGGTTATGAGAAAACACTTTAACTATATAAATAAAAAAGAAATGAAATAAATTCCAACATTACTCCATATGAAAATCACTTAGAATTCTATTAAAGACTTAAATGTAAAATGCAAAACTATAAAATATCCAGAAAATCATACAAGGGTACAATTTTATGATCTTGGATTAGAGAAACAAGCACAAACCAATAAGGAAAATGATCAGACTCAGCTGCATTCAAATTAAGAACGTCTATTCATTTAAAGAACCCCTAAAGAAAGTAACAAAGACAATCTACATGCTGAAATAACATATTTAAGTATATAAAGTTGATAAAGAATTAATATCTAGGTTATAAAGAACTCCTAAAAATCAATAAGAAAACTAAAACCTAATAGAAAAACTGGACAAATGACACATATTGAAGGAAATGAACTGTATGGGTTTCATAAACATATATACATGTGCTTAAGATCATTTTAATTAAGAAAATACAAATTAAAACTAAAGATATTTTTAATATCTATCAAATTGACAAAGGTAAAAAAGTTAGAGAGCATTTGTTGACAAAATGAGGCACAACAGGAACTTGCTTCTACTGCTGGAAATAATATAACAACTACTTTGGAAAAGCTTGGCATTACCTGCTGAAATTGGCAAGTCCTTACCCTATAACCCAGTAATTATATTCCTTGATTTGGAGAAAATTTTTCATATTTGCATTTGGATGTATATAAAAGAATAGTCATTGTAGTATTGTTTAAAATGTGCATAAATCAGAAACAATTACCCTGAGTGTCTATAAATAGTAGAATATATGGTGATGCATTTATACACTGGTACACTATGTAGCAATAAAAATGAATAAATTATAGTTACATGCATCTCACTAAGCTGAAACTTAGGAACACAGTGAGGTAAAGGAACAAATTACAAGAAAGAACATGGAGAAAATACATGATATGTTTCCATTTATAAGGAACAGGGAACACTAAACAGGTAGTAGAGGTACATACATAGTAAAACTCTAACAAAAAGGAGGGGTATGATTAACCCATTAAAGACAGTGTTTATCTATGGTTGTTGGGGGTGAGGAATGATGTAATTGGATAGAGGTTTAAAGAAACTTCCAATTTTATTAATCTCAAAGAACCAGCTTTTAGCTTTGTTGATTTTTGCTATTCTCTCTTTTGTTTCTTTTGCATTTTAGTTCAGTTCAGTTGCTCAGTCGTGTCCAACTCTTTGCAACCCCATGAACCGCAGCACACCAGGCCTCCCTGTCCATCACCAACTCCTGGAGTCCACCCAAACCCATGTCCATTGAGTCGGTGATGCCATCCAACCATCTCATCCTCTGTCATCCCCTTCTTCTCCTGCCCTCAATCGTTCCCAGCATCAGGGTCTTTTCAAATGAGTCAGCTCTTCACATCAGGTGGCCAAATTGTTGGAGTTTCAGCTTCAACATCAGTCCTTCCAATGAACATCCAGGACTGATCTCCTTTAGGATGGATTGGTTGAATCTCCTTGCAGTCCAAGGGACTCTCAAGAGTCTTCTCCAACACTACAGTTCAAAAGCATCAATTCTTCAGCACTCAGCTTTCCTTATAGTCCAACTCTCATATCCATACATGACCACTGGAAAAACCATAGCCTTGACTAGGTGAACCTTTGTTGACAAAGTAGTGTCTCGGCTTTTTAATATTCTGTCTAGGTTGGTCATAACTTTCCTTCCAAGGAGAAAGCGTCTTTTAATTTCATGGCTGCAGTCACCATCTGCAGTGATTTTGGAGCCCAGAAAAATAAAGTCAGCCACTGTTTCCAGTTTCCCCATCAATTTGCCATGAAGTGATGGGACCAGATGCCATGATCTTAGTTTTCTGAATGTTGAGCTTTAAGCCAACTTTTTCACTTTTTTTTAATAGTTTCACTTTAAAAGTTTCACTTTCTTTTGCATTTATTTCTGCCCTAATTTTTAAGATTTCTTTCCTTCGACCAACCCTGAGGTTCTTCATTTCTTCCTTTTCTAGTTGCTTTAGGTGTAGAGTCAGGTTATTTGTTTCACTTTTTTCTTGTTTCATAAGGTAAGCCTGCATTGCTATGAATCTTCCCCTTAGCTCTGCTTTTACAGTGTCCCATAGCTTTTGGGTTGTTGTGTTTTCATTTTCAATCATTTCTATGCATATTTTGATTTCTTTTTTTATTTCTCCTGTGATTTGTTGGTTATTCAGCAGCGTGTTGTTAATCCTCCATATGTTGGAATTTTTAATAGTTTTTCTCCTATAATTGACGTCTAATCTTAGTGCTTTGTAGTCAGAAAAGATGCTTGAAATGATTTCAATTTTTTTGAATTTACCAAGGCTAGATTTATGGCCCAGGATGTGATCTATCCTGGAGAAGATGTGTGTACTTCAGCCTACCAGGCTCCTCCGTCCATGGGATTTTCCAGATAAGAGTACTAGAGTGTGTTGCTATTTCCTTCTCCAGATCTTCCTGACCCCGGGATCGAACCTGGGTCTCCCACATTGTAGGCAGATGCTTTACCGTCTGAGCCACCAGGGTAGTCACCAGGGATATGGAGAGCCAACTATAAATTTAGACTGTGTAGAGGGCCAGTGTGCCTAACCTTTGCCTTGTTCAAGGGTCAACTGTATTATGTATCTTATTAAAAATTTTTAGTAGTAAAGGATTAAGAATAACAAAAATATTTTGAAGAAGAAAAATGTGCTGAGGGAACTCCAGCTGACAGAACAAAATGGAGAAACTGGAAACAGCTCTCCACATATATGGAAAAAAAGGGGGGAAATGATGGCACATATACTATGTAAGCTTAGGACACCTAGCTATCTTTATATAAAAGATGAAGATTAAAAAATATATCTTGGCAATTCTCTGGCACTCCAGCAGTTAAGACTCAGTTTTTTCATGACCAAAGGCATGGGCTCAATCCCTGGTGAGGGAACCAAGATCCTGCAAGTCATGCAGCATGGCCAAAAAAAATGTTTTGAGGTATATCTTTACCTAACACCATACCAAAAGTCTGTCAATCTTCAAGAAGCTTAAAGAGCTAAATGTGAAAATAAGATCTTTAAAATTCTTAGAAAAAAAATTAAGATTTTTATATCTTCTGGGTAAGGAAGAAATAAATGTCTCCAAAAGTGTAGTGTATGAAAATCAGTATAACCTGTAATTTTGATTACGTACAAATAAAAAAAAGTTCTGTGCATCAAATGTCATCTTAGGAGAAAAATGTCAAGCAATATATGAAGTATTTAGACAAGTATTCCTGACAAGGGGGTAGAGTATGTTAAGAATATATTAGAAACTCTTATCAATAAAAGCTGAAAAATAAGTATGTTAAAAACTGAGCAAAAAAAAAAAAAGAAATAGAATCAGGACATTCACAGAAGAGAGCACCTGAATAAGGTCATGAGAATATGTTCAACATCACTAGTAATCAGGGAAATGCAAATTTAAAACATATCCCTCTTGATTGGCAAAATTTTAAAAGTCTGATAATACCAAATTTTGACTCAGATGTGAGAAACTGGCATTCTCAAACACTGCTTCTGATGTTATGAATTATCATAAACACTTTGGAGAGGAATTTGGAAATATTTAGTTGTTTCCAACGTTATTTCCAAGGTTAAAATGCTATGTATAAAATAGATAACTAACAAGAACAGGTTGTATGACTTAGGAGACTGTACTCCATGCTCTGTGGTGATCTAAATGGGAAGAAAATCCAAAAAAAAAAGAGGGGATCTATGTATAGGTATAGATGATTCACTTTGCTGTACAGCAGAAACTAACACAACATTGTAAAGCAACTATACTCCAATAAAAACTAATTAAAAATAAAATAAAGTGATGGCAAAAATCTGAAAAAAAATGTGTATTACCTATAATGCAGAAATTACTATGGTAGATATGTGCCATAGAACAGCAGTTCCCCAGACTGCTGGGGGTTCCTAAGAGCCTTTCAGGGTATCTAGTAGACCAAGAATATTTTCATATGAATACTGAGACATTATTTTCTCATGAATGTACAGGGGAGTTTTCATGAGACTACCTGCCAGGGCCCATCCCCAGCGGGTCCGGGGGTTCTTGAGGGATCTTTTGTTTTCTGCCTACCATCAACAACTTTAACCCTTAAGCTCATTATCCTTACAAAAGGTCGGATTTCTGCATAATTAGACTTAACAATAGTATGTTTACCATTTGAATGTCTCTAGCATACTTTTTATTCAGCATAATGTGGGCATATATACACTGTCTTACAAGATAGACTTTTCAGCAAAGATAAAAATCTTGCAACTTATCCAGGAAACATAGGGCTAGAATCTATCTCAAAGAGAGGGGGTTGTAAAAAACTGACTTTCCATATCCGAGAGGGAAGAAGGCTGTAAATGCTTACTTTCCTTTAAGAATGTATGCATTTCTTTTGTCCCCAGAAAAGGTGTGCCTCTCCACTCATCTCTGAATATTCAGGGTTTGACACAGGAAGCCTCCTGCCAAAAGTTCCCTGACAAGGTGCAACTATGGAGAAGCTAGGAAGAGGGGCTTAAGCTTGAAACTGTTTTATTCTGTTAACCTATTTTGGTTTTTACAAGGAAAGAGAAAAGAAGACAAAGAGACAGGTTAGCAGCACTGCTTTAACAATGAAACCCTATTAACCTTACAACTACTAAAAGGAATTCCTATGTCTACACTACCCTAAAGCAATCAGTGTCTCCAACTATGCTGGCCACAGTTATGAGCATTCCTAAGTCCCATTCCAGCCTGGTTTTTTCAAGGAAGGGAGCCTCTTCCGTGGAGTGGTCGGGGGAGTGGGATGTGGAAAGGTGACCCAAGTACGAGCCCTTCTGGTGGTGGCTTTGCCATGACCCCCAGAGAACTCTTGGTAAACTCCCCAGTAACTAGTAGGAGGTATAGTAATCTATTTAAATGTCCCTTATTCCTCCTTTGTCCCCAGGAAAGGGAATCTGCCTTCCCAGATCCTCTGAGGGAAATAAGGTCTGAGGGAATTATCTCAGAATGAATTTTTTCTAACTGGGACTGATCTGAGATGAGCTAAAACATAAACATATGAGCATAAACAGAACTTCCCAAGAAAAATACCAGGAGGGGCCTTGCCTTGGGATGCTCCGAAGGAAAATCCACTTTGCAGTTTCCTTCTCCGTCTCATGACTTTGTCATCCGAGTGAGGGGGCATCCTGATGGCTCCTGGTAGTTCAACAATAAACTGACACTAAGATATAGTAGATGATCTGTTGCTAGTCTTCAATTACTCATCTTTCATGTGTGGATAGAAAAAGTAATTAATAAAATGTGGGCTACAAAAACATGATTTTTAACAAAATCAGTTTCCATGATTTTTTTAAATGTATGCACCTCTTCTCACCTTGATCAGTTCACAATGTTGAGCCCAGATTATAGATTCCCCCAAAGACCACCTCAGGAGCCGATTCCACTGTAAACACACGAGGGTCTTTTATTCAAGCTTGAGCAGGGGCTTCCACCCACACCGACGCAGCGGCTTAGGTAGGAGAGCCCCTAGTAACAGCAGATAGGCGTTTTTATAGTTTGGGGGGCGGGGTGAGGGAGTTTTCAAAATTAAAAAATCAGCGATTGGTGGACTTTTTGCGCATTAGTTTCTGACGGTATTTTTAATCACAAACAACCTCCTAATTGGCGTATTTTTGGCACTCCCCGGTGTGTGGTGATTGGTTGTGTCTAGGGTAGTGACATGGGGTAAGGGGCTGGACTATTTTATGGTTATTCTAGGAACTTGGGAGCTGCCCCCGACCACAAGATGGTGGCTCCCCTTTTTCTTTTTTCTTAAAACAGAGTCACCTAGGCTCTACAACGTTTAAGCACTCATTAATAAAATGCATTTCTCTTTTTAAATTGAAGTATAGTTGATTTACAATGTTGTGTTAGTTTTAGGTGTATAGCACAGTGATTTAGTTATACATATATGTATATAATTTTAATATAGACTATCAATACAATTTATCTACTCACTTGTTGATGGAACCTCTACAGTTTTCAGTTTGGGCTTATTACAAATAAAATTACTATGACTATTTGTTTACAAGTCCTTGTGTGAAAACATGGTTTCATTTCTCTTTGGTAGATACCTAGGAGTGAAATGGTCAAAATATATTGTAGATTTAAGTTTTTAACTTTCTTACAAACTGTCAAATTGTTCTCCAATTTACTTCTCCCATTTACATTCCCAACAGTTGTATATGAGAGTTCTTGTTTCTTCACATCCTGGCCAACACATAGTATGATCAGCCTTTTGGTTTTAGCCATTCTAATGACTATGTAGTTGCGTGCCATTTTGCTTTTAATATGCATTTCCCCAATGACTAATGATTTTTAGCACTTTTATATATGCTTATTAACCCCTCATATATTTTCTCTGAAGAAGTGTCTGTCTAAAACTTTTACCCAGTTTTCAAAACTTGGCTGTTTGCCTTCTTGTTATTGAGTTTTGAGGACTATATATTTGGATACAAACTCTCTATCATATATATGGTTTGCAAATATTCTCTTCCTGTCTGCTGTTTGACTTTTAATTCCCTTATCACTGTTTTTCAAAGATGATACGTTTTTATTTGGCTTTGATAAAATCTAATTTATCAATACGTTCTTTTATGGATTGTACATTGGTGTCATATCTGAAAAAATCTTTATCCAACTTAAGACCACAACTGTTTTCTCCTATATTGTCTTGTAGAAGTTTTATAATTTTAGGTTTTACAGTTAGTTCTATAATCCATTTTAAGTTAATAGTTTTTCATATTGATATTCAATTTTTCTGGAACCATTTGTTGTTAAGACTGTACTTGTGCTACTGAATTGCCTGTGCATTTTTGTAAAAATCAGATGTCTATATATGTGTGGTTTTGTTTCTGGACTTTTCATTTCTGCTCCATTGATTTATTTTTCTATTTCTATGCAAAAACAACATTGCTTTGATTATTGTAGCTTCACAATAAGTCAAAATCAGGCACCATTTGTCCTGTGACTTTGTTCTTTTCTAAGGTTGATTGAGTTGTTGGTCTTTTCATTGGAATTTAAAAATCATATTGAAAATATACTATGGAGAAAAGACAATCTCTTTAAAAAGTGGTGCTGGGAAAACTGGTCAACCACTTGTAAAAGAATGAAACTAGAATACTTTCTAACACCATACAAAAAAGTAAACTCAAAATGGATTAAATATCTAAATGTAAGACCAGAAACTATAAAACTCCTAGAGGAAAACATAGGCAAAACACTCTCCGGCATAAATCACAGCAGGAACCTCTATGACCCACCTCCCAGAGGAAAAAGCAAATATAAACAAATGAGACCTAATTAAACTTAAAAGCTGCACAACAAAGGAAACTATAAGCAAGGTGAAAAGACAGCCTTCAGAATGGGAGAAAATAATAGCAAATGAAGCAACTGACAAAGAATTAATCTCAAAAATATACAAGCAGCTCAGGCAGCTCAATTCCAGAAAAATAAACAAGCCAGTCAAAAATGGACCAAAGAACTAAACAGACATTTCTCCAAATACAGATGGCTAACAAACACATGAAAAGATGCTCAGCATCACTCATTATCAGAGAAATGCAAATCAAAACCACAATGAGGTACCATTTCACGCCAGTCAAAATGGCTGCTATCCAGAAATCTACATATAATAAATGCTGGAGAGGGTGTGAAGAAAAGAGAGCCTTCTTACACTGTTGGTGGGAATGCAAACTGGTACAGTCACTACAGAGAACAGTGTGGAGATTCCTTAGAAAACTGGAAATAGAACTGCCATATGACTCAGCAATGCCACTGCTGGGCATACACACTGAGGAAACCAGAATTGAAAGAGACACATGTACCCCAATGTTCATTGCATCACTGTTTACAATAACTAGGACAAGGAAGCAACCTAGATGTCCATTGGCAGATGAATGGATAAGAAAGCTGTGGTACATATACACAATGGAATATTATTCAGCTATTAAAAAGAATTCATTTGAATCAGTTCTAATGAGGTGAATGAAACTGGAGCCTGTTATACAGAGTGAAGTAAGTCAGAAAGGAAAACACCAATGCAGTATATTAACGCATATATATGGATTAGAAAGATGGTAACGATAACCCTATAGGAAAGACAGCAAAAGAGACACAGATGTAAAGAACAGACTTTTGGACTCTGTGGGAGAAGGCGAGGGTGAGATGAATTGAAAGAATACCATTGAAACATGTGTATTACCATTTGTGAGACAGATCGTCAGTCCAGGTTCAATGCATGAGACAGGGTGCTCAGGGCCAGTGCATTGGGATGACCCAGAGGGATGAGGATGGGGAGAGAGGTGGGAGGGGGTTCAGGATGGGGAACACATGTACACCTATGGCTGATTCATGTCAATGTATGACAAAAACCACTACAATATTGTAAAGTAATTAGCCTAAAATTAAAATAAATTAATTAAAAAAGAAAATAACTACTAAATAGGAAAATATCTATAGGTGTTTCAAGACAAACTTTTCTACTAAAACAATTTTGAATATTTCTAAAGATGTATGTCAAATTGCATTAATTAATTTTTAGGATAATGATACAAAATTTCCCCCAGAAATCATATAGAATAGAAGTATCCTGGTACAATCATGAATTGAAATGAGTATCTTGTAAAGCACAAGTGATCATTTATGTCTCAAAAAGCTTAGAACATTTTGAAAGTGATAATGATGGTACATTAATGATTAAGTCATTTTAACAGATTTCATTTACATTGTGTCTATTCATCAGATAATGAACTTGTAGTTGTTTGCTGAGAAAAAAAAGAGGCATGTTCAATTAATGTTAAAGAATATTAAAAGAACTTGTGATAAAAAAAATAAAAATGAAAACCATATTGTCAGTTTCTACAAAAAAACCTGATGGGTTATTGATTGGGATTGTTCTGAATCTGTAGATCAACTTGGAAATACCTGACACCTTAATAATATTGAGTCTTCTGACCAATTAACAAGGGCTCTATTTCTTCATTTGTTGATTTAATAATCTCAATAACATTTTATAGTTTTCAGTGCACAAGTCCTTCACACATTTTGTTAAAATTTTCTCTTAGCTTATCTTATTTTTAGTTGCTATTGTAAATATTTTTGTTTCAGTATTTGGTCATTGATACCATATGGAAATAAAATTGATTTTTGTATATTGATCTTATAATCTACAATGTTGCTAAGTTCATTTATTAGTTTTAGTAGCATGTTATCTGTGAATAAAGGTAATTTTATTTTTTCCATTCCAACATGGATGCCTTCATTATTTTTTTCTTGCCTAGTTTCCATGTTCAGTATAAATGGTGAGAATGGGTATTCTTATCTTGTTCCTGATCTTATGGAAAAAGCATTCAATCTTTCCCACTGAGGTATGATGTTAGCTGTGTTGTTTTTATATGCTGCTGTTATTGGATTGAAGAACTTTCCTTGTATTTCTTGTTTGTTGAGTGCTTTTATAATGACAGTATTGAAAGTGAAAATCTCTCAGTCACATCTGACTCTTTGCCACCCCATGGACTATGCAGTCCATAGAATTCTTTAGGCCTAAATACTGGAGTGGATAGACTTTCCCTTCTCCAGGGCATCTTCCCAACCCTGGGATTAACCCATGTCCCCTACATTACAGGCAGATTCTTTACCAGCTGAGTCTAATACAAGGGGTATTAGATTTTGTCAAATGCTCTTTGTGAGTCTGTTGAAATGATCATGTATTTTAAAAATTTTAATCAATTAGAGACTGCCCTAGTGGTCCAGTGGTTAAGAATCTGTGCCTCCACTGCAGGGCATGGTTGCACCCCTGGTCAGGGAACTAAGATCCAGCATGCCAGCTGGTGCAGCCAAAAAAATTTAGCCAATTAATATGGTTTATTACATTGACTGATTTTTGGATGTTAAACCAATATTGAATTCCTGGGATAAATTGCACATAGTTATGGGGATGGGGTGTAATCCTTTTAATAGATTACTGGATTTGGTTCACTGGGCTTCCCTGCTGGCTCAGTGATAAAGAACCTGCCTGCAAATGCAGGAAACCTGAGTTTGATCCTGGGTTGGGAAGATGCCCTGGAAAAGGAAATGGCAACTCGATCCAGCATAAGACTACTGGGAAATCGCATGGACAGAGGAACTTGGCAGGATACAGTTCACAGGGTTGCAAAAGAGTTAGACATTACTTAGTGACTAAACAATAACAAAAATTGGCATTTAGTTTTATTTTTTTGTAATATCTTTGGCTTTGGTGTCATGAAAATACTGGCCTCAGAGAACCAGTTTGGAAGTGTTCTCTCCTTTTCTATTTTTGGAAGAGTTTATGAAGACCACCTGACTTGCCTCTTGAGAAATCTGTATGCAGGTCAGGAAGGAACAGTTAGAACTGGACATGGAACAACACACTGGTTCCAAATAGGGAAAGGAGTACCTCAAGGCTATATATTGTCACCCTGCTTATTTAAATTACATGCAGAGTACGTCATGAGAAACGCTGGGTTGAATGAAGCACAAGCTGGAATCAAGATTGCCGGGAGAAATATCAATAACCTCACATATGCAGATGACACCACCCTTATGGCAGAAAGTGAAGAACTAAAGAGCCTCTTGATGAAAGTAAAAGAGGACAGTGAAAAGTTGGCTTCAAACTCAACATTCAGAAAACTAAGACCATGGCATCTAGTCCCATCACTTCATGGGAAATAAATGGGGAAACAGTGGAAATAATGAGAGACTTTATTTTTTGTGGCTCCAAAATCACTGCAGATGGTAACTGTAGCCATGAAATTAAAAGACGCTTACTCCTTGGAAGAAAAGTTATGACCAATCTAGACAGCATATTAAAAAGCAGAAATTAATTTACCAATAAAGGTCCATTTAGTCAAAGCTATGGTTTTTCCAGTAGTCATGTATGGATGTGAGAGCTGGACTATAAAGAAAGCTAAGCACCGAAGAATTGATGCTTTTGTACTGTGGTGTTGGAGAAGACTCTTAAGAGTTCCTTGGACTGCAAGGATATCCAACTAGTCCATCCTAAAGGAAATCAGTTCTGAATGGGGACGACAGGATGAGATGGTTGGATGGCATCATCGACTCAGTGGGTATGAGTTTGAGTAAACTCTAGGAATTGGTGATGGACATGGAGGCCTGGTGTGCTGCAGTCCATGGGATCGCAAAGAGTCGGACGTGACTGAGCGACTGAACTGAGCTGAACTGAACTGAGTGGTAAAGAACCCGCCTGTCAATGCAGGAGATGTAAGAGACTCGAATTCAGTCCCTGGGTCAGGAAGATTCCCTAGAGGAGGGCATGGCAATCCGCTATAGTATTCTTGCTTGGAGAATCCCATGGACAGAGGAGCTTGGCAGGCTATAGTCCACAAGGTCGCACAGGGTCAGACACGACTGAAGCGGCTTAACACACACACAACACACACACATGAAGAGATGGTGCTAATTCTTCTTTAAATATTTGGTTTTATTCACTAGCAAGTCCATCTGAATCTGAAACTTTCTCCTACGGATATTTTTTAACTACAGCTTCAAATTTCATTAATACATATAGAGCAATTTGGGTTATGTACTACTGTTCCTGTTCCTTCTCCTCCTTTTTCCTCCTCTTTCTTTTACTTAGAAAGCGAAGGATACATCAAAGAAAGAGTCAAAAGGAAGAGATGCATAGGGCAAGGTATGGGGGAAGGAACATGGAACCTCCATGCCCTTTTCAAGTGTGTGAACCTCCCAGAATCTTGAAGTGTCAGCCAACATGGGATCTCCCCAAACTGTTTTGTTTAGGGGTTTTTATAGAGGTTCCAGGGCTTCCCTGGTGGCTCAAATGGTAAAGCATCTGCCTGCAATGTGGGAGACCTGGGTTTGATCCCTGCATCAGGAAGATCCCCTGGAAAAAGAAATGGCAACCCAGTCCAATACTCTTGCCTGGAAAATTCCATGGATGGAGGAGCCTGGTGGGCTACAGTCCATGGGGTCGAAAAAAGTTGGACACGGCTGAGCAACTTCACTTTCACTTTCATAGTTTTCATTACATAGGCACGACTGATTAAACCATTGGTCATTGGTGATTTACTCAGTCTTCAGCCCTCTCACCCCTGTCCAAAGGTGGAGGGGGAAGCTGAAAGTTCTAACCTTCTAATCAGCTGGTTCCTCTGGCAACCAGCCTCCTTGCTGAAGCTTATATAAGAGTCTACCAAGAGTTAACATAAGCTCAGGTGTAACTGGTAGGCTGCAGTCCATGGGGTCGCTAAGGCTTGGACACGACTGAACGACTTCACCTTCACTTTTCACTTTTGTGCATTGGAGAAGGAAATGGCAACCCACTCCAATGTTCTTGCCTGGAGAATCCCAGGGACGGGGGAGCCTGGTGGGCTGCCGTCTATGGGGTGCACAGAGTCGGACACGACTGAAGCAACTTAGCAGCAACAGCAGCAGCAGCAGGTGTAACTGAAAAGTATTTCTTCTTGTGTGAGCTTTGGTAGTTTGTGTCTTTCATAGAATCTGTCTATTTCATTAAAGTTGTCACATTTATTGCCATACATTGTTCATACTATTTTCTTTTATTTTTGTCCCTAGAATCTGTTGTTATGTCACCTTTTCCCTATCTGATATCAGCTATTTGTCTCTTTTCTCCTTTTGTTTTCATTTGTCTGGTTAGGTTTATCAATTTTATTGTTCTCAAAGAATCCCCTTTTGGGCTCATTGATTTTCTCTATTATTTTTCTATTTTTTATTTTATTGATATTATTTAGTTTTTATTATTTCCTTGCAACTACTTTTTGGGGTTTAACATGCTTTTCTTTTTATAGATTCTTAAGAGAGAAGCTAAGGTCATTGATTGGAGGTATTTCTTCTTTTCAAATACAGGTACTTAGCAATATAAAATTTCCCATACACACTGCTTCGGTGGCATCACATAACTTCTATTGTGTTTTCATTTTTATTCTGTTTAAAATATATTGTAATATCTGTTTAATTTCTTCTTTGACCCATTAGTTATTTAGGAGTGCGTCATTTAGTTCCCAGGTATTTGGGGATTTTTCCAGACATGTTTCTCTTATTGACTTCAAATTTAATTCCATTGTGGTCAGAGAATAAAGTTTGCATAACCTGAACCCTTCTAAATTTATTCAGACTTGCTTTATGACCAGAATATTATATCTATCTTGATAAATGTCACATGTGAACTTGAAAAGAATGTAAATTCTCATGTTACTGGGATTATTCTGTAAATGTCAACTAGATTGATTGAATTGATACTATAGTTCATATTTTCTATATATTTACTGATTTTTCTACTTATTTTTTTACTTATCAAAATAAAGATATTGAAATCTCTATGATTGTGGATTTGTCTGCTTCTCCTTGCAGTTCTTTCAGTTTTTGTTTAATATAATTTGAAGCTCTGCTATTAGGAGCAAAATGTTAAGGAATTTTTTTTTCTTTGGATTAATTGATAATTTTATTATTATGAAATGACTTCTTTAGCTTTGATAATATTCTTTCCTTTGAAAGTTCCTTTTTCTCATGTGAATACAGCCACTCTGGCCTATGACTAACTCCATCATTCTTTTAGTACAGGAACAAAACTCAAATGAGGGACCTTCCACCTAGGGAAGTAAATGGAATGAAATTGATCACAAAGTGTCTCCACCAGGAAGCTGGAAGCTTGTTACAGCTGTTCATAAACAGAGAATTCTACCAGTGTCCCTCCAGGAAGGGAAGGTGTATTTCTCTAGGCTTCTTTAGAAGGAAAAGAGTTAGGATGCTATCCATTCCAACAGTAAAATAAAGTGATAAAAAGTGTCCTGCAGGTGATGATACATGTAGAGAAGAACTTTCTAATGTAAGTAACACATTCATCTGGTTAAGCCAAGCCCCTCCCTGCATGCATTCTTCACTTTTAGGTTGTTTTTGCATGCAAACACCCAGCACAACTTTCAGCCTCTATGATCAGCCTCATCCTCCCTAAACTGTCAGAACCTAAGCTTGGGTAGTACACCTATTGAGATGAGCAAGACCCTCCACATTTCAAACAAAATTGGGACACCCAAAAGAGAAAGTTTATTCACTGAAGTCTTGACAGCCTGAAGGCAGTGATTTATGACTGGAAAACAGAAGACTGAGGAGAGTTGTATAGACACTGGGGAAAAAAGATAGGACGAAAAATTTCCTTGGTAGTAGCCAAGAAGTGAGCGGGTCTTCAAAGTGTGTAGAGATATTTGTAGGAGGGAAATGAGATGATTCCCATCCACACAGACATAAATATGGTCATATTACCCTGGATGGATTGAAGGTAAGACATACCAAAAACCCTTGGTAAGGTTGAAGGGTAAGAGAAACCAGAGTATACCGTTGAATAGGGTGGTTATGAGGAAATGTTTGAAGGAGACACCCTCTCCCTGCCATGTAATCCACCAGACTTGACATGGGGAGATGAGGAGGGTGATAGGTCAATTTCAAGGGCCATTTAAAAGTGGTAAAAATGACCCCTTTCTCCCACCAGAGCGATTTGGCCTTGCCAGCATCTCCCTCTCCTCCATGAATGTGTCAGGATGGTGCTTTGTGATGTCTAAGCCCTCCAGGACTACCATTGGCTGGAAGAGAGCCTTGCTGACCAAACAAAGCCTAAGGGTGTGGCCCTCCCTTGCTCTGGGGAGGGGTATATATAGACAGATCAGGAAGACTGATGGAGCATTGGGAGCACCAATATGGAGAGGGAGACTTGGACATCACAAACACCTACCACGTCTGTAGAAGAGAAGACCTCAAACACCAAAGCAGAGAAGAATATACCCTCTGAGTACAGACCTGGAGGCAGTGTGAAGGTGAGATGACCTTCACACTTCACATTTCACACTTCACACTTCAAACGCCTCATCCTCTTCCCCATTAACATTCCCACAACAGTCTTACTCTGGCCTTACCTGGCATGCCCCTCCTGAGTCTGCAGTCCTTCTCTCAAAGCCCCAGTTCTCGTCTATCCCCCACCCTCTCCCCCTAAACCATGGCCCCTCTTTGCTGATTGTATTGTCTTTCCAGAGGGCCAAGAGAATCATGCAAGTGACAAAACGTCAAGGGAATGGGAGCAGAAGATGTTTTCTGAAATTTCTCATTCCTTCAATTAAATCTAAGAAAGCTAGAGAGCCAGTAGTAACCAACTGTCATCCCTGGATGAATGAGACACGGCCTGAATATCAGACTGAACCAAAAAAAAATCAAGAGGCTGTGAAGAAACCCACCAATTCCGGTGATGACCAGGGCAGGCAGAATTTGGGAGTGGTGGCGGAGACCACAGAAATCCCTGCTGAATATTTAAAGTCTAGCTCATGAGAAATGGCTATTTACTTAGAAACCAAACTAGGCATCAATGTGGTACACTCATGGTTATGACAAAAATAAAAACCTGTTGAAGATTTGTGTCTGTCTTTGTAAGCTCTCTGATGGTCAGGAGGGAAGAAGGGGAGAGGCAGGGGTGTGAGACAGACAAAGGTGGGGTTCTGTGATGTTGGGGATTGGACCAGAAGGTCTACAGTTAGCCAGAAATTGAGGTGAGGTCTGAGCACTAAAGACATTTCTTACACTATCTCCCAGGCAAAGGGATATGTCCTGGGGTTTCTGCATGGGCTTGCAGGGGGTTGGACAGTAATATCACATCATGGTATAGATTGTAGGAACCTATATTAGGTGAAATATGTCACTGGCCCCTACCCCCAAAGGCAGAAAAATACACCAAATAATCACCTCTAGGCCACAACACAGTGGTGTTTGGGGCATCCTACCCTGTGTGGCTTCCCTGGTGGCTCAGACAGTAAAGAACCCGCCTGCAATGTGGGAGACTTGGGTTCAATCCCTGGGTTGGACAGATCCCCTGGAGAAGGGAATGGCTACCCACTCTAATATTCTTGCCTGGGAAATAACATGGACAGAGGAGCCTGGTGGGCTACAGTCCATGGGATCACAAAGAGTTGGACACAACTAAGCATAACACCCTGTGCTATAAGCAGCTAAAGGCCTCCAAATGGACAGAAAGACTCACTCTACTAAAAGTCATGGACAACAACATCTCTGAGAAAAGAATAGAGTTTGGATGAGTCATGGGGTAAAGACATCATAATGAAATTGTACCTTTATAAGAAGATGAGGGTAACAAGCTTGTTCAGTCTGCTAGGTAAGAATACAGTAAGAAGGCCTTTGTCCTCTAACCAGGAAGAGGGCCCTCACCATGAACCAAATCTGCTGATACCATGAGTTTGAACTTTCTAGCTTTCAGAACTATGAGAAATAAATTTCTGTTAAACCATCCGTAAACCAGGGCTTCCTTGGTGGTCCAATGGCTAAGACTCCATGCTTCCAAAGCAGAGGACTTTGGTTCAATCCCTGGTCAGGGAACTAGAACCAACATGCTGCAATTAAGTGTTCACATGCCAATGTTAAAGAACCCTCATGCTACAACAAAGTTTGGAGGTCCTGCATGCTGCAGCTAAGATCTGCCACAGCCGAATAAATAACTAAATAAATATTAACAACAACAGAAAGAGATAAAAGCAGAAATCAAAAATTGAAAATAGAAAATCAATGAAAACAAAACCTTGTTGTTTATAAAAATCAATAAAATTGATAAAACTCTAACCAGATGGACTGAGCAAAGGAGAGAAATCATAAATTGCCAAGATTTGTAATAAAAGAGAGGATATCATTATGGGTACTATGGGCATTAAAAGGATGATTAATAATATGAATAACTCTATGCCAATAAATTTTATGGCTTAGATAAAATGGACAAATTCCCTGAAATATACAAGAAAAGAAGTCACAAGAAACAGGTAACCTGAAAAGTCATATTCTTTTTTTTTTTAAAGATGACAAAATGACCTTTAATTTTTTGGGGGACTCTATGATTTCTGATTCTGGGTATATTGGACACAATATCAGGAAAATAGCTGCAACTTTTGTTTGTATTCGCAATGCCTCCTTTCAAATTAACCCTTGTCAGTAGCCCTAAGGTGTATTGTCCCAATGAAGCTTCACAATCCCACCTACACGTTCCTGCGAAGAGGATCCTTTTATATGTTCCATGTAAGTTGTTACAGAATATTGAGTTGAGTTCCCTGCACTATATAGTAGGTCCTTGTTGTTTACCTATTTTATATACAGTAGTGTGTACATTAATCCCAAACTCCTAATTTATCTCCCCTCTACCCTGCTATCCCCTTTGGTAACATAAGTTTGTTTTCTATGTCTGTGAGTCTATTTTCATTTTGTAAATAAGTTCACAGACTCACAGACATAGGAAACAAACTTAAGGTTGTTTGATTTTTTTTTCTATTGAGTTGTATGAACCGTTTGTATATTTTGGAAATTAATACCTTGTCATTTGTGTCATTTATAAATGTTTCCTCCCATTCTATAGGTTATCTTTTCATTTTTTTAATGGTTTCCTTTGCTGTGCAAAAGCTTTTAAGTTTGATTATGTTCCATTCATTTATTTTTGCTTGTATTTATTTTGCCTTGGGAGACTGATCTAAGAAAAGATTGCTACAATTTATGTCTGAGAATGTTTTGCCTACATTCTCTTCTACGAGGTTTATGGCGTCATGACTTTTATTTAGGTCTTTAAGCCATTTTGAGTTTATTTTGATATATGCTGTAAGTGTACGTTCTAACTTAATTGATTTACATGAGACTATCCACCTTTCCCAGCTCCACTTATTGAAGAGACTATCTTTTCTCCATGGTATATTCTTACCTCCTTTGTTATAGATTAATTGACTGTAGATGTGTGGGTTTATTCTTAGACTTCTTATTCTGTTCCACTGATCTACATGTCTGATTTTGCCTGCATATGTCTAACATGTACCATTTCATTATTTTGGGCATATGTATACACACATGATGGGGCCCAGGTGGCTTAGTGGTAAAGAATCTGCCTGCCAATGCAGGAGACGCAGAAGACATAGGTTCGATCCTTGGCTCAGGAAGATCCCGTGGAGGAGGGCATGGCAACCCACTCCAGTATTCTTGCCTACAGAATCCCATGGATAGAGGAACCTGGCAGGCTACTGTCCATGGGATCACAAATAGTCAGAGACAACTGAGGGACTGAGCACACACACACACACACACACACACACACACACACCCATGACACCATCACCATAATCAAAATAATAGATATATCCAAAACCTCCCAAAGTTTCCCTGTGTTCCTTCATTATTGATTTTTATGTGTTTTTTTCTATGTATGTGGTAAGAACACTTAACATGACATCTACCCTCTTATAATTTTTTGAGTGTACCACACAGTATTATTAACTCTAGACACAATATTGTCTAGCAAAACTATAATATATTTTTCTTGAGTAATTTAAACTTTATACTCATCAAATAAAAATGTCCCATCTCCTCTTCTCCTAGCTCCTGACAGCCACCTTTCTACTCACTGCTTATTTGAGTGTGACTGTCGTAAATACTTCACATAAATGGAATCATGTAGTATTTTACTTCTGTGACTGGCTTTTATCGCTTAGCATAACATAGAAAAAAGCCATCATTTACAGTAGCCCCAGATAATGGGATGTTTAGATATAAATCTAAAAAATTATGTGCAGGACATGTATGCCAAAAACTACAAAACACTTGTGAAAAAAATTAAATAAGATTTAAATAAATAGAAAATTTTCCAACTCATGAATTGGAAAACTCAATATTTTTAAAATGTTAGTTCTTTACAAATTTATATATGGATGCTGTCCCCATAAAAATCACAGCATTTTTGCAGATATCCACAAACTTTTTCTAAAATTTATATGGAAAGCCTTTTGGAATAGAACAGAAAAAAATTTGTGAAAAAAGCAAAGTTGGAGGAGTCACACTACCTGATTTTAAAACAATACACATTTACAGTAAACAAACCAGTGCAACATTGTTCAGGAGATAGATGCATAGAGCAATGACAAAAGATTGTAAAAGTTAAAAACTGACCTGCGTGAATATGGCCAATTGATTTTTGACAAAACAGCAATGTAAGTTCAGTGGAGAAAGGATAGATTTTTCAACAAATGGTGCTTGTATAATTGCACACCCATGCGAAAAAATGTTGATTTACCTCAGATCTATACATAATAGCTCAAAGGAATTTCCTGGTGGTCCAGCGATTGCCTTCCAGTGAAGGGAGTGCATGTTTGATCCCTGGTAACTCAAATGGATCATAGTCCTAAATGAAAACTTTCAAGCTATAGAAGTTTTAAATAAAAACATGTGAAAAAAAATCTGCATGACATTAGGCTAGACAAAAAGTTTTTAGATCTAATATCAAAAGCATAATCCATAAAAGAAAAATTAATCAACTGGGCTTTATATAAATTAATATCATTTCCTCCTCAAAAGACAATATAAAAAAGAATGAAAATGTAAGCCACAGACTGGGAGAAAATATTTGTTAATCGCATGTCTGACAAAGGACTTGTATCCAGAATTTAGCAAGAACTCTCATAGCTCAAAAATAATAGCAAACTACCCAATAAAAATATGGAGACAAGATTTACACAGACACAGCATTAAAGAAGATATATGAATGTATCAAATAAGATATGTGGTAGATATATATAAACAAATATGTACATGAAAAGATGTTCAGCATCATTAGATTGGAAATGCAATATAAAGCCACAGTGAGAACCACTACACATCTATTAGAATGAATATAATTCAAAAACATATAAAAAAGAAAAATATATACATATAAACAAGTATTGGTGAGGCTGTAAAACTACTAGAACCTGATACAGTGCTAATTTGCAAAATGACACTGCCACTTTGGAAGACACTTTGGCAGTTTTTTACGTTAAACATACACTTCTCATATGACCCAGCAGTCCTACTCCTAGGTATTTACCCAAGTGAAATGAAACCACATGTTCATACAAAAACCTGTACATCAATGTTTAGAGTAACTTTATTCATAATTGTCAAACAAAACCTGGAAACACTCAAATACCTCTCAACTGGGAATGGACAAATAAACTGTGACACATCCATTAAATGGAATACTCAGTTCAGTTTAGTTCAGTCACTCAGTTGTGTCCGACTATTTGCCACCCCATGGACTGCAGCACACCAGGCTTCCCTGTCCATCACCAACTCCCAGAGTTTACACAAACTCAATGTTCATTGAGCTGGTGATGCCATCCAACCATTTCATCCTCTGTCGTCCCCTTCTCCTCCAGCCCCTAATCTTTCCCAGCATTGGGGTCTTTTCAAAATGAGTCAGTTCTTTGCATCAGGTGGCCAAAGTATTGGAATTTCAGCTTCAACATCAGTCCTTCCAATGAACACCCAAGACTGATCTCCTTTAGGATGGACCGGTTGAGTCTCCTTGCAGTCCAAGGGACTCTCAAGAGTCTTCTCCAACAACACAGTTCAAAACCATCAATTCGTTGGCGCTCAGCTTTTTTCACCATCCAACTCACATCCATACATGACTACTGGAAAAACCATAGCCTTGACTAGACGAACCTTTGTCGACAAAGTAATATCTCTGCTTTTCAATATGCCGTCTAGGTTGTTCATAACTTTCCTTCCAAGGAGCAAGTGTCTTAATTTCATGGCTGAAGTCACCATGTGCAGTGATTTTGAAGCCCCCCAACATAAAGCAAGCCACTGTTTCCACTGTTTCCCCATCTATTTGCCATGAAGTGATGGGACTAGATGCCATGATCTTAGTTTTCTGAATGTTGAGCTTTAAGCCAACTTTTTCACTCTCCTCTTCCACTTTCATCAAGAGGCTTTTTAATTCTTCTTCACTTTCTGCCATAAGGGTGGTGACGTCTGTATATCTGAGGTGATTGATATTTCTCCCAGTAATCTTTATTCCAGCTTGTGCTTCTTCCAGCCCAGTGCTACGCTGGGTTAAAGACGCCTCTTTGAAAAGGCTACATACTCTGTGACTTCATCCCTCTAACATGGTGGAAATGGCAAAATTATGGGATGGAGAACTGGTCAGTGGTTGCCAGGGGTTATGTGTGTGGGACAGGAACTTTGATTACAAATGAGTAGCATAGAGAGCTTTGGGAAGGGGATTGTTATGGAACTGCTCTGTGGCTTGGTTATGGTAGTGTGGCATGACTGTGTAAATTAGAAAATTTTTAATTATAAACATTATAAACTGAAAAAAATAATCCCTCCAGGTGGTTTCTGGGTAAAAGCTTGTGAAGGAGTAAGGGCAGGTGGGAGTAAGCTAGTTTCTCTAAGTAGTTCTTTCAAGTTTTCACTGAAAGGCACAGGTAGACTAGGCCAGGTTAGGGACAGAGGAAGTGAATCAGATTTGAGAGCTCTAAGGAGATAGAATAAACACCAGTGTATAGTAATTGATTAATCATGTCTCAGTGGGAGTGTACTGAGTCTGGAATAACTCCTAGGTTTCTAGTTTGGTAACCAGTCAGTATTGCCATTTATAAAATAGAGAGTAGAGGAGGAAGGCCAAGAATTGGAAGGATATCCTGAGACATAGCACATGGCAGAACAAGTTCTATCTGTGGATGGATGTCAAGGTAGAGATGGTCAGCAGTGAACTAGAGATCACAATTTGGGAGCCCAGAAGCTTGGAAGTCATTGTCACATGCAACATATTCCTGTTTTCATCTGACCCTCTGTTACATGTCACAGTTTGCCTCTGCCTCCTTCTTGTAGCCCTCTGCTCTCTTAACTACTGAGACACTACACCATCCTGATTCTCTTCACATTTCTGTGTCTTTTTTTCCAGTCTTCTTTGTGGATTCCTCTTTGTTCATCAATAACTCTTGAGAACCTTCTGTGTGCAAGGTGTCATACTATATGTTAAAGATGCAATAGTAAGAGTGAGCCAGTTCATGCCCTGAAGGACTGTAGGGTCTAGTGAACTCTTCCTTGGCCTGCCCTTTAAATTATAGCATGTCCAGGCTCCTGCCCACCACTCTTCCTGGTGTTCAGATACTGTCCTGTTTGAGTCCAGCCAAATAATTTGCCATGTTTACCCCCGGACCTCTTGTTTACCCCCGGACCACTTAGTCTTTGGCTAAGTGAGCCCTATTTGCCCTGAGCATACTTGAACCTATCCTCAAGTGGTGGCCCTGGTTCTGCCATTGAGTGCTTGTGAGATTTCAGTATGCTCCTTGCCCCTCCCTTGGCGTCCAGGCTCTGAAAGTGAAAGCCCCTCAGTCATGTTGGACTCTTTGTGACCCCATGGACTTCTCAGGGCAGAATTCTGAGTCCATGGAATTCTCAGGGCAGATCACTGGAGTGGGTAGCCTTTCCCTTTCTGTAGGGGATCTTCCCAACCCAGGGATTGAACCCAGGTCTCCCACATTGCAGATGGATTCTTTGCCAGCTGAGCCACAAGGGAAGCCCAAGAATACTGGAGTGGGTAGCCTATCCCTTCTCCAGGGGATCTTCCCAACCCAGGAATCGAACTCAGGTCTCCTGCATTGCAGGTGGATTCTTTACCGTCTGAGCACAAGGGAAGCCCAGGCTCTATCTGTCCAAAAAGAGGGCTGAGTGTTTTTAGGACTGCCGGGAGCCATCAGGATGCCCCCTCACTCGGATGACAAAGTCACGAGACTGAGAAGGAAACTGCAAAGTGGATTTTCCTTCGGAGCATCCCAAGGCAAGGCCCCTCCTGGTATTTTTCTTGGGAAGTTCTGTTTATGCTCTGAACATTAGCTCATCTCAGTAGGTTAGCCCCAGTTAGAAAAAATTCATCCTGCCTGAGATAATTCCCTCAGACCTTATTTCCCTCAGAGGATCTGGGAAGGCAGATTCCCTTTCCTGAGGACTAAGGAGGAATAAGGGACATTTAAATAGATTACTATACCTCCTACTAGTTACTGGGGAGTTTACCAAGAGTTCTCTGGGGGTTATGGCAAAGCTACCACCAAAAGGGCTCGTACTTGGGTCACCTTTCCACATCCCACTCCCCCAGACCACTCCACGGAAGAGGCTCCCTTCCTTGAAAAAACCAGGCTGGAATGGGACTTAGGAATGCTCATAACTGTGGCCAGCATAGTTGGAGACACTGATTGCTTTAGAATAGTGTAGACATAGGAATTCCTTTTAGTAGTTGTAAGGGTAATAGGGTTTCACTGTTAAAGCAGTGCTGCTAAACTGTCTCTTTGTCTTCTTTTGTCTTTCCTTGTAAAAACCAAAATAGGTTAATAGAATAAAACAGTTTCAAGCTTAAGCCCCTCTTCCTAGCTTCTACATAGTTGCACCTTGTCAAGGAACATTTGGCAGGAGGCTTCCTGTGTCAGTCCCCGAATATTCAGAGATGAGTGGAGAGGCACACCTTTTCTGGGGACAAAAGAAATGCATACATTCTTAAAGGAAAGTAACCATTTACAGTCTTCTTCCCTCTCTGATATGGAAAGTGAGTTTTTACCACCCCCTCTTTTTGAGATAGATTCTAGCCCTATGTTTCCTGGATAAGTTGCAAGAATTTTATCTTTGCTGAAAAGGGTCTCTTGTAAGAGAGTGTATATATATATATATATATATATATATATATATACATGCCTGCATTATGCTAAATAAAGGTATGCTAGAGACATTCAAATGGTAAACATACTATTGTTAAGTCAGATTAAGCAGAAATCCTACCTTTTGCAAGGAAAATGAGCTTAACGTTAAAGTTGTTGATGGTAGGAAAAAAACAAAAGTTTGCATAAAATAGTTGTGATGTAATGGGGATGTTCTTTGGCTATAAAACTGTAAGCTAACAGAAATTAAGTGAGAGACTTCTCCATTGCCTTTTGGAGAAACTTCTCCATCACCTTACAAAACTAACAGCAATAAAGAGAGACTGCTTCATCACCACACATCGACTCAGCTCAGTTCTTCCGCCGACGCCACTCATCCCTCAAGACCCCCGGACCCCGTCGGGGCTGGACCCTGGCATAGGACAGGCTGTAATTCTGTTTGCTCAGACTCTTCTCCAGAGCTCTATTTGGCTTGCTTTCATTCTAAAATTCTTTAAATCTTATACCATCTATTATATCTCAGAGCCTGAAGGGCACTTACAATTCCAAGATGCTAGGTTCTCTCCCAGATCCTGGGCCTCTGACCCAGTATGGAGTCATCTCTTGACCAAAGGCAGCTCATTCCTTGAGGAAGATATTAGAGTTCCTTCCTTATTATTTTATCAATAAGCACCCCTTGAGCCTCTGATGACTTGAGTCAACCTGAAACATGTCTGCCTTGCTCTGCCCACATCCTGCCTGCTTTCTACCTATCTCCACCTTTCCAGGAATACAGGTATGCAATTGAGAAGGAGCCCTATTCATCACTGAGCCTGATATGTGTGCTCTTAGCCCCCAGTCCTTGCCAGAAACACCTATCCTGCCTAAGCTGGAACTCTTAGCCACTTAGGCAGAGATACCTTGGGCCATTTGCTGCTCTGTCCATATGACACTCATCATATAGGGATGAAAATATTAAACTCTTCTGTTCACCAAGTGGTTTGAGTTCCCAACTGTGGACCACATTATCAGCAGTTCTCAGGAGCCTCTATTAGAAAGTACCCGCAATATAGAAGCAACCCTCTTCTATATGTGTTTAGCTCATCCAGTGGAAAGCAGCAAGCTAATGGACACATGATTTTCCCCATCATCAAATTGTACTTATTTATTTTCCTCCATTAAGCATGGACGGACCTCAGAGAAGAGGGCTTCTGAACCTGTGATCTCCCCACCTTGCAGAAATGTCTCCATCCCGCTGTTCCTGCAGGGTGTAACCCTTTGTCTGCAGGCCTGATAGAGCCACAGGCATGAGCAGAGTTGCTAGTCATTTAGGCAACTTGCTGAAGACATAGTATACTCTTATTCAGGTCCCAAGTGAAGACCTCTCTGTGTAACTGAGGTTTAAGTCTTATTGGCCTAGGAAACTGCTCAGTTGTCTTTCACTTTGAATTTTTGGTGCCAGAGAACACACACCATAAAACACAATAAGTTTGCTTTTCTAACTTCACTGCCAGGCAGCTTCCAGTTTACCCTGGTGTTTCATGCAAGCGCTGACCTTCTCTCTTCATAGGAGGAAACACTCTCTGCCTTTCTTATTCTTAATGGCCCCACTGGGCACTGTGTTTTGCCTCTAGGTGGCCCCAGAGGATCTAAGATCAATGGGACAAGGCCTGAATAATGAATCTTGAGGCATTCAGAGAGCCCTCAGGAATCTAGGTCTCAGTCAAGTACATTCAAAGCTGGCTCAAAAGGAGGTTGTCCCTAGCCTTCATGATCTGGCCTCCATTCACCTTCCAGAAAGATCAGGCTCATCTTTCTCCAATCGCTCTTCACTCATTTCATGCTGGCCACATATGTCTTTTCTTACTTCCTCTATTGCACCAAGCTCAGTCCTGTCTTAGGGCCTTCATTCTTGTTGTTCCATTTGCTTAGTTCACCTCTCACCCTTGCTACCTGGCTATTCTGAACCAAATCTTGAGGTGACTCCTACTCCATTCTTTAGATCTTAGCTTGTTAAATATGCTTTCATCAGAGAGGTCTTCTCTGACCTTCCCAAACTAGATCAGGTTCCCTCTTTATTCTTGTTTGTAGCAACTTAAACTCTTCCTTCATAACACATATCACAATTTGTAATTATTTTGATAATTTTCTGTTCAGTGGATCTCTCTTCTACTAGGCTATAAGCTCTAGGACATCAGCAACTGTGTTTGCTTTTAATTTTCTGCTGTATTTGCAATTCAGTATCCACCTCTAGGATACTGAGCAACTCTTTGGGGTTACCTGCCATTACCCAGGCATTCGCGGTATTCAGGGCTCTTGCAGTTTCATTTCAGCTGGAAGGCAGATCACCATATACACAGTTCTTTGTAGGAAACTGACCTCAGCAGGAAATCCTTTTTCTTGTTAAAGCAAAGCTATACTGTAACTAACTTTTAAACCAGGTGACCTCATGCTCTATTCATCTTTGGCCCTACCACACCTTTCAAACCTTTTGATCATACAATACCTTGCCTAACCTGCTGATTCTTTCTTTAAAGAAGTAGAAATGAAGAATAAGTAATTAACAGATGACCAGATCTCTTCCCCAGCTTTCCCTTCAGTAACCTCAAGAATAAGCTCTGTGAACAAATTGTGTGAACATGATAGCATCTAAAGAAAGATCATGAGGAATTGACAAGTCTTCACCCCGTGGAGCATGGCGCTGACCCTGACCCCCTATCCCAGTGATTAGGTGAGATTACTTTCCCTTTAAAAAATGTCATGGCTGAGCAGAATCGTTGGAGTTGGTTTTGGGGGGACATGGGTCTGCCTTCTTCCCAGACTGCTGGACATCCTGATTTAAAGCAACTTTCCTCTCTACAAATGACTGCCTATGGGGTATTGATTTTCGAGTTGTGAACAGCTGGACCCGAGTTCCATAACACCAGGAAGCTTTTCTCCCTCTGAACCCTGGCTTGGAGATCCAACATCTTAGATTCTTCTTCCAGCTCTTCTCCTTACTATTTTGGGAATTTTAAGTAAGGCTTTTGCCTCCCTGTGCCTCAATTTCCTCCTATGATAAATGGGAAGAGTAATTCTTGTCCTGCTTACCTCACAGTACTGGAATGACTATTAAGTGATATGAGATATCTTATGGCTCTTTATAAATAATGATACAGTTGTACATAAAGGTGGCTATTGCTATTAAGTTTTCACCCCAACTGTTACTGTTATTGCCATCAAAGATTTCCTCAGAGCTTCTCAACACCAAGCCTTGTGCAATGCTTTCGGACCCTGGAGAGAGTTGGTTGCTTCCTGCGCAGCCAAAGGAGGTGCTTATTAGAGAAAGCACATGGACCCAATCTGACTCAGCCTTCTAGATTAGATCATGCTGTTTTTCTTTCCTGAAATACTAGATTATAGCAGTTTAACAGAAGATGGGACATTTTGAAGCCACAGCTCACTGTTTCTATGGCAGCATGCTTATGATGAACCCAGAGATGGCCCAGATGGACTAACAGCTCATCCTTGTTGGCTGAAAGTGGGCATTGGTCAAATTCCAAGGATGCATCATGCCACAAGGGTGTTCATTTGTTACACACGACAGACTCCAGGAGCCATCTAATCCTAGAAGAGCTAGACTCAACCATCCCACCGGTAAAGGGGAATTTGCAGCCCAGGTTTAAGGAGACAAAGGTCAGAGAATAACTAGTAGTTCCCAAGGATCAAAGCCCCTTGGCCCAGATGCAATCCATTCCCTAGGTCTGAGGAATTTTTAGATAGAATAACAAACATGCAATTTGTAACAGCAGCACCTGTTTAGCTTATGATGATCATTTAAATATTTGTTGAACAGAAAACAAATTTTGCAGTCATAAAGAAGGAGACTTGAAAGAAACAAAAGTTACTCTGATTTTTCCATAAACAAAGCAAGGCAAATTCCAGAAATTAAAGACCGGGTAATTTTGAAGGCTGGTCGGCATCTGTTCCCAAACTGAGCTGATCAAAAACTTACTCTCTGTCATTGCTCTTAATCACAATTTCTGTTAACACCATAGGTGAATGAAACAGTTCATGGCATTGGAAGGTTCTCTGACTTCCCCTGTGGAAATAGGCCTGGTCTGTTCTGAGGAGACATCCATTTCTGTGAAAAGGTCTTGGCAGGCTCAAGAGTGGTCATAAGTAGAGGGGGAAAACCATCCAAGAAGCAGAGCTGTGGGCAAGATGAGATGATGTAGGACATTTCTGAGGATCAGAGAACAGTGTGGTGGGGCTAGAATGGAGTCCACGCTGGGAAGGATAGTTTACAGTGATAAGATAGGTAGGACATGGTGCAGCAGCCAGATCAGGATGGCCCCATACCAGCTAAGAAGCTGATTTTATGATTCTGACAATGGGCAACAATTCATTCACTTATCCTCCACTTATCCATTCACTCATTCAGCAAAACTTTGTGGAGACTCTACTTTCTGCCAGTCATGGCACCTGCTTCTGGCTGGACACACAGAGATGAGAAAGATGGGATACTTGCTTTTAAGATGGTCAGTGTCTTAAAAGGCAGTCCAACTCATCATCAATAGATGTCTAATTATAAGAATGTGCCAGAGAGCACAGGAGAGGGGGTGTTAGGAGAGTCATGGTGCAGTTATTGCAGCATGATGGGGGGAGGGTGGGGGTTGAGGGTTCAGTCAGATATGTTCTTTAGCCTAAGTACTTCCAGAATGACCTCACATGGTCCAGTGCTTGCTGTGTGACCATCCATGAACTACAAGACAATGTGAAGTGTTTCATTAGCAAAATGTTTTCAAAATGTTTTAATGTAATATTTTGAATTTTCCTACTTACCTGAGAAGAAATACCTATGCTTTTTGAGGCAGTGGCGACTACACAGATGTTAACTGAACTGCTTTTATATGTCCTTGGTGGGCATGAAGTTGGACCTTACATCACTCCCTCCTCAATTGGCTCATCATACCCAGGGGGTAGACTCCTGCAGCATGAAAGATTCCACTTTAGAAACTACATGAGCAACAGCAAGAAGAATGGAAGGGAAAGACAGCTTAGTAAAGACCCAAGTAAAGAGAACCAAATTGTCCCCAAATTCACGCTGACAGGAACAAACCAGGGAGTCTGCTGGCTCATGCCTCCACAACACACTGAGGTCAAGAGAATACAGAGAGCTGGACAAGTTCAGGGAGATCCCAGTGCAAGAAAGGGGGCTCATTTAAAATGGAAGAGATTCATCTGGCTATCAGAAAGAATGCCAGGCTGGAGTAGAAATGTATAAAATGGCGACATGAAGAGCTCCGTTCCTTCTTCCCAGTGAAACAACCATAAAGGTGAATGTTTCTGAATGACACAACCATTTCAAGTCTCTGAAAGTTCAGAGAGTACTCGGCAAATAGGGAAACCTTTATTTTTTTAAAATAATCTACTAAGTCTCAGTAAGAACAGCTCCCTTATCCAACTCCCACTTTGGCATGTTGGAAGCTCAATTCCTCTGGGCTGCAGTTCAGGACCGATAGCTAAGATTTCTCCCCAGGGGAAGCAGGCTGCCACTATTTCTTACCCAGCCTCATGTTTAGAGATAGGGGAGGGGAAAAACCAGAGACACTAGTTCTTTAAAAAGATCAATGAAATCGACGAACCTTTAGATATGTAGAACATGGAAAATCTGAGAAGACTCATATTACTATAATCAGGAATGAAAGATGGAACATCACTACTGATATGATAGGAATAAAAAGTATTATACAGTGGGTGGTTAGAAAAGGAAGAGGAACCAGAGATTAAATGGCCAACATTGGTTGATTTGCAGAGAAAGCAAGGGAATTCCAGAAAAAACATCTACTTCTGCTTCATTGACTATGCTGAAGGCTTTGACTGTGTGGATCACCACAAACTGTGAAAAATTCTTAGAGATGGGAATACCAGACCATATTACCTGTCTCCTGAGAAACCTGTATGTGGGTCAAGAAGCAATAGTTAGAACTGGACATGGAACAATGGACTGGTTCAAAATTGGGAAAGGAGAACATCAAGGCTGCATATTGTTACCCTGCTTATTTAACTTATATGCAGAGTACATCATGTGAAATGTCAAGCTGGGTAAAGCACAATCTGGAGTCAAGATTGCTGGGAGAAATAATCATCTCAGATATGCAGATGACACCACCCTTATGGCAGAAAGTGAAGAGGAGCTAAAGAGCCTCTTGGTGAAAGTGAAAGAGGAGAGCGAAAAAGCTGGCTTGAAACTCAACATTCAAAAAAAAAACAAAGATTATGGCACCCAGTTCCATCGCTTCATGGCAAATAGAAGGGGGAAAAGTGGAAACAGTGACAGATTTTATTTCCTTGGATTCCAAAATCACTGCAGATGGTGACTGCAGCCATGAAATTAAAAGACGCTTTCTCCTTGGAAG
>ML664055.1:1144680-1206452 GCA_007570785.1 Antilocapra americana | reverse complement strand
ATTTCCTTCTCCAATGCATGAAAGTGAAAGTGAAGTTGCTCAGTCGTCTCCAACTCTGCACAACCCCATGGACTGCAGCCTACCAGGCTCCTCTGTCCATGGGATTTTCCAGGCAAGAGTACTGGAGTGAGGTGCCATCACCTTCTCCAAATGCTGAAGCTAAAGCTCCAATATTTTGGCCACCTGATGTGAAAAGCCTACTCATTGGAAAAGACCCTGATGCTGGGAAAGACTGAAGGCAGGAGGAGAAGGGGACAACAGAGAATGAGATGGTTGGATGGCATCACTGACTCAATGGACATGAGTTAGAACAAGCTCTGGGAGATGGTGAAGGACAGGGAAGCCTGGTGTGCTGCAGTCCATGATGTCACAAAGAATCAGACAGTACTTAGCGACTGAACAGCAACAACAATAAAGTGGGTGACAACCCTGGTGGTCCATTGGTTAAGACTCTGCACTCCCAATGCAGAGATCTAAGATCTCACATGGCATGCAGACAGTCAAAAAGAAAATTATAAAGGAGTACTAGTAACTTGTTGTATGCCAACAAATTAGATACCCAATGTGAGATGGAAACATTCCTAGAAAGACACAAAATATCAAAACTGATTCAAAAAGAAATAAGAGATTTAACTAGACTTTGAAAAGTTAATAGATTGAATTTCATAATTCAAATAATTTACCACAGTGAATAAATAAAGCTCATATGGCTTCATGGGGTTGAATTGTACCAAACATTTCAAGAATTAACACCAATCTTTCTAAAACTTCCAGAGAATAGGAGATGAGGGAACACTTTCCAACACATTTTATGAGGTCAGCATTATCCTGATATCAAAACTAGACAAATGCATAATAAGAAAATTACAGACCAATATTCTTTATGAATATTAATGCTATAATCATCAACTAAATGATAGCAAGCTGAATCCTGTAACATACATAGAAGATTATATTCCATGACTAAATGGGATTTAGAGTGGGAATACACCGATATGTTTATATGTGTGTGCATATATATATATATATATATATATGATATATACATATATGGCTCAGCAGTAAAGAATCTGCCTGCAATGCAGGAAACATGGGTTTGATCCCTGGGCCAAGAAGATCCCCTGGGAGAAGGAAATGGCAATCCACTCCAGTATTCTTGTCTGGAAATTCCCATGGACAAAGGAGCCTGGAGGGCTACAGTTCATGGGGGTCACAAGAGTCGGTCATGACTTAGCAACTAAACTACCACCACCATCTATATTTATATACTTGGGCTTCCCAGGTGGCTCAGTGGTAAAGGATCTGTCTGCCAGTGCAAGAGGTACAGGGGATGCAGGAGATGTAACTTTGATCCATTAATCAGTAAGATCCCCTGGAGGAGAAAATGGCAACCCATTTCAGTATTCTTGCCTGGAATATCCCATGGACAGAGGAGCTTGGCAAAGCTACAGTCCATGGGGTCACAAAGAGTTGGACAAAACTTAATGACTGAGCAGACACGCACATACATATATATACACACACACAAATATATATATATATACATATATATATGTATATGAACATATATATCTGTGAAATATATATGTGAAGTGAAGTGAGAGTTGCTCAGATGTGTCCAACTCTTTGCGACCCCATGGACTATACAGTCTATGGAATTCTCCAGGCCAGAATACTGGAGTGAGTAGCCTTTCCCTTCTCCAAGCCCTCTTCCCAACCCAGGGAGTGAACCCAGGTCTCCCACATTGCAGGTGGATTCTTTACCAGCTGAGCCACAAGGGAAGCCCAAGAATACTGGAACTGGTAGCCTATCCCTTCTCCAGGGGATCTTCCTGACCTAGGAATCAAACCGGGAACTCCTGCATTGCAGGCAGATTCTTTACCAACCGAGCTATGAGGGAAGCCCTATAAGCACGTATACCTGTGTATTTTCTACACTACTCTAATTTTCTCAGTAGAGTACTTCACAGATTTTATTATATAGTTAATTAAATTATCACCAAAACACTGTGATTTAGAGGTCATGAAATCATGGCCCACATGGGACAAAATCTGGCCTCTAGTTGCCTGTTTTTGTAAATAAGGTTTTAATGAAACATGGGCAACATGGCTACACTCATTAATACATACCCTGCTTTTTGTGCAACAACGGCAGAGTGGAGTGTTTGAGACTGAGACTGTATGTAGGCCACAAAGCCTAAAATACTTACTGTCTGGCCCTTTACAGAAAATATTCACTAATCTGATTTTTTTTTCAGAGCAGAATATTAAATTTCTGAGACATGAAACAGCCTGCTCATCTCCTAGTGCTATGAATGTGATAGCACTGAGATCTGGATGCAGCCACCTGATTCTAGGGCCCAGGTTTACAATATATATCATACTGCCTCATTTTCTTTCTTATTTAGTTAGTTAGTTAGTTTTACAGTTTTTTGGCTGTGGCCCTCAGTATCTTAGTTCTCTGACCAGAGACCAAACCCACATCCCCAACATAAGAAACACCGAGTTTTAACCACTGGATCACTCAGGGAAGTCACTTATTTTTATTTTTAAATTTTCTTTCATTTTTCTATTTGCTGCACCATGCATCTTAGGGGATCTCAGTTCCCTAACCAGGGACTGAACCCAGGTCATAGCAATGAAAGCTCAAAATCCTAGTGACTAGGCCACCAGGGAAAGCCTCTATTCTTCTTAATTTAAAATTAATTTTTATTTTCTTTTCATTTTTTAAATAATAACTGAGTCACTTTGCTATAGAGCAGAAATTAAACACAATGTTGTAAATCAACTATACTTCACTAAAACTTAAACAAAATATTAAAAAGCATCCATTTACCTCTTTTCTTTGGATACATTTCACAGATGTAATATTAAGTAATATTGGTTTCCATTCTGGTGCAATCTATAATTTTTAATTTGCTACTTCTAACTGTGAGTTCTTCTTCAGTTCAGTTCAGTCGCTCAGTTGTGTCTGACTCTTTGCAACCCCATGGACTGCAGCACACCAGGCCTCCTTGTCCATCACCAACTCCCAGAGTTTACTCAAACTCATGTCCACTGAGTCAGTGATGCCATCCAACCATCTCATCCTCTGTTGTCCCCTTCTCCTCCTGCCTTTAATCTTTCCCATACACAAAGATAAACTCAAAATGGATCAAAGATCTAAGCATAAGACCAGAAACTATAAAACTCCTAGAGGATAACATTGGGAAAACACTCTCTGACATCAACCAAAGCAGGATCCTACATGACCCACCTCCCAGAATACTGGAAATAAAAGCACGAATAAACAAATGGGACCTAATTAAAATTAAAAGCTTCTGCACTGCAAAGGAAACTATAAGCAAGGTGAAAAGACAGCCTTCAGAATGGGAGAAAATAATAGCCAATGAAGCAACAGACAAACAATTAATCTCAAAAATATACAAGCAACTCCTGCAGCTCCACTCTAGGAAAATAAACAACCCAATCAAAAAGTGGGCCAAAGAATTGAACAGACGTTTCTCCAAAGAAGACATAAAAATGGCTAACAAACACATGAAAAGATGCTCAACATCACTCATTATCAGAGAAATGCAAATCAAAACCACAATGAGATATCACTTCACACCACTCAGAATGGCTGCAATCCAAAAATCCACAAGTAATAAATGCTGGAGAGGATGTGGAGAAAAGGGAACTCTCTTACACTGTTGGTGGGATTGCAAACTAGTACAGCCTCTATGGAAAACAGTGTGGAGGTTCCTTAAAAAACTGCAAATAGTCCTGCCATATGACCCAGCAATCCCACTGTTGGGCATATACACCGAGGAAACCAGAATTGAAAGAGACACGTGTACTCCAATGTTCATCGCTGCTTTATTTACAATAGCCAGGACATGGAACCAACCTAGATGCCCATCAACTGACAAATGGATAAGAAAGCTGTGGTACATATACACAATGGAATATTACTCAGCATTAAGGAAAAATTCATTTGAATCAGTTCTACTCAGATGGACGAAACTGGCGCCCATTATCCAGAGTGAAGTAAGCCAGAAGCAAAAGCAACAATACAGTATATTAACGCATATATATGGAATTTAGAAAGACGGTAACGAGAACCCAGCATGCAAGACAGCAAAAGGAATGCAGATGTATAGAATAGACTCAAGGCCTCTGTGGATGAGGGAAAGGGTGGGATGATATGGGAGAATGGCATTGAAACATGTTAATTATCATATGTCTAAGCAATAGCCGGCCCAGGATTGATGCTTGGGACTGGTGCAACGAGATTTCCCGGGGGGAGGGAGGAGGGAGGGGCGTTCTGGAGGGGGAGCATATGTAAACCCATGGTGATATCATGTCATTGTTTGGCAAAACTAATAAAAAAAATGTTTAAAAATAAAAAAAAAAATCTTTTCCAGTGTCAGCGTCTTTCAAATGAGTTAGTTCTTTGCAAAAGGTGGCCAAAGCATTGAAGTTTCAGCTTCAGCATCAGTCCTTCCAATGCATATTCAGGACTGATTTCCTTTAGGATGGACTGGTTGGATCTCCTTGCAGGCCAAGGGATTCTCAAGAGGCTTCTCCAAAAACACAGTTCAAAAGCATCAGTTCTTCGGTGCTTAGCTTTCTTTATAGTCCAACTCTCACACCCTACATGACTACTGAAAAAACCATAGCTTTGACTAGATGGACCTTTGTTGGCAAAGTAATGTCTGTTTTTTAATATGCTGTCTAGATTGGTCATAACTTTTCTTCCAAGAAGTAAACGTCTTTTAATTTCATGGCTGCAGTCACCATCTGCAGTGATTTTGGAGCCCCCCCCCAAAACAGCCAGTTTCCACTGTTTCTCTATTTGCCATGAAGTGATGGGACCAGATGCCATGATCTTAGTTTTCTGAATGTTGAGTTTGAAGCCGACTTTTTCACTCTCCTCTTTCACTTTCAGCAAGAGGCTTTTCAGTTCTTCTTTACTTTCTGCCATAAAGGTGGTGTCATCTGCATATCTGAGGTTATTGATGTTTCTCCCAGCAGTCTTGATTCCAGCTTGTGCTTCCTCCAGCCCAGCATTTCTCATCATGTACTCCGCATATAAGTTAGATAAGCAGGGTGACAATATACAGCCTTAACGTACTCCTTTTCCTATTTGGAACCAGTGTGTTGTTCCATGTCCAGTTCTAACTGTTGCTTCCTGACCTACATATAAATTTCTCAAAAGACAGGTCAGTTGGTCTGGTATTCCTATCTCTTGAAGAATTTTCCACAGTTTGTTGTGATCCACACAGTCAAAGGCATTGGCATAATCAACAAAGCAGAAGTAGATGTTTTGCTGGAACTCTCTTGTTTTTTTGATGATCCAGTGGAAGTTGGCTATTTGATCTCTGGTTCCTCTGGATTCTCTAAATCCAACTTGAACATCTGGACGTTTATGGTTCACATATTGCTGAAGCCTGGCTTGGAGAATTTTGAGCATTACTTTACTAGCATGTGAGATGAGTGCAATTTTGCGGTAGTTTGAGCATTCTTTGGCATTGCGTTTCTTTGAGATTGGAATGAAAACTGACCTTTTGCAGTCCTGTGGCCACTGATGATTTTTCCAAATTTGCTGGTATATTGAGTGCATCACTTTAACAACATCATTTTTTAGGATTTGAAAGAGCTCAACTAGAATTCCATCACCTCCACTAGCTTTGTTTTTAATGATGCTTCCTAAGGCCCACTTGACTTCACATTCCAGGATGTCTGGCTCTAGGTGAGTGATCATATCAGTGTGATTATCTGGGTCATGAAGATCTTTTTCGCACAGTTCTTCTGTGTATTCTTGCCACCTCTTCTTAATATCTTCAACTTCTATTAGGTCCCTACCATTTCTGTCCTTTATTGAGCCCATCTTTGGACACCTGATGCAAAGAGCTGACTCATTTGAAAAGACCCTGATGCTGGGAGAGATTGAGGGCAGGAGGAGAAGGGGACGACAGAGGATGAGATGGTTGGATGGCATCACCAATTCAATGGACATGGGTTTGAGTGGACTCTGGGAGTTCGTGATGGACAGGGAGGCCTGGAATGCTGCAGTCCATGGGGTCGCAGAGTCTGACACAACTGAATGACCGAACTGAACTTGCATGAAATGTTCCCTTGGTATCTCTAATTTTCTAGAAAAGACCTTTAGTCTTTCCCATTCTGTTGTTTTCCTCTATTTTTTTGCACTGATCACTGAGGAAGGCTTTCTTATCTCTTGCTACCAGGAGAAGGAGTTCTTTTTACTTCTTCAATATTTAGGTGACTGCAATTATTTCTTAATTAAAATATAAAACTTGTAATATTTTATCTTCTAGTGAATATATAGACAGTTTTCTTGCTTGCATATGAGAGAATACATTTGGCCCCATACCTGACTTATTGAGTTGGAGATTTCCTGCCTCTATATAATATATGATTTTTAAATGTGTTCAGTATAACATACTTAGATATAAGTGCACAGTATGGATCAACAGAGTTTCAGAAAGTGATCACTCATGTTACATATATCCCATTCCAGAGCCCCTGCTCTGTTAAATCTTCGATTATTAGTGATAAAAATAATCTCTAGCTTTTGTTATTGAAATAGAGAGATGCTAATGGACTGGTTGGTCAACGTTTAAAATTTCAGGGATTTTTAATATTAAAATAAAACCCTGGCTTATAGTACAGTACTATGAAAAGAACACTGAATTGGGATTAGGGAGATTTACAGTTTAGTCTCAGCTGTATCAAGATTCCCCGTGTCACTTGGGGCATGTCCCATGCTCTCTTTGCTCATCAAATCCCCTATTGTAAAAGGGATTGAAATGAAATGCTCACCGAGATGCCTCCAAGGTCTGACTATCCAGAGTTCTAGCAATACTCTCATATGTATTAGGCTATTTATTTTTTTTGATAGCAGGAAGTTCAGGACTAAACAAGAAAAACAAAGCTCAACTGTAAGTAAATATACTTTCTTTTAAAGTTATCAAGTTCTATTCTACTGAAGAACTGGTTAGAGAAAAATCTAAGTGAAGAATTTAATCATGAAAAATAGTTTTTAGTCATTTTCAGTTCAGTTCATTGTTTCGTTCATTGTTAATTTGACAATGTGTGTCGAGAGCCATAAGTCTTTTCTTGACCTTACAATTAATTTCATTTCTTTGATTCTATTTTAAGGAGGTAGTTTCATGCAAATCATTTCTTTGACATTATTCTAAAGCAATCATCTCACACACAAAGGCAATCATCACATAATAAAGAAAAGCAGAAACAACATAAATGTCCAATAATAGTTGTATTTTTAAATAAACAGCTATTTTATGCAGCTATTAAAATCAGGTTTTGGAATGTTATTCAGTTGCATGAAGAAGAAATGTAATATTAATTTCTAAAAGTAGAATATAAAATTGTTATGCACAATGTGGTTTCAACTATGTTAAGGAAATATAAATGAAAGGAAATGTACCAAGATAGGATCATGATTGCTTCTGCCTGATGAGATTGTTTTTCTAAACATGTTCTTGAAACTTATCATTTTTCTACAAAGACATGCAGTGCTTTTATAATCATAAAAAGAGACAAAGATGATGTATGTTCAATTGTTTCAAAATGATTGGAATAAGGTACTTGAAAATGATAGTGAAAAGGGCCATGTTTTCTTTCTGATGTATTATTTGTAGGGAAAACAATTCTTATTAGTCCCTGTTTTCAAAAAGCATAACGTAAACTCTCCACACAGTTGCCAATACAATGTTGGGGTAATATTGGTAAAAAGCACATATGACAAACCCAGAGATCTCTCTACTGATTAAGTGACCCTTTGAAATTACTACATGAAGAGTTCACTTTTTAACAAAAATAACATTTTGTTCATGTCCTCTAATTTCACACAATAAGAGTGTAATTTAAATATACGTATTTTTGAAAATTTCAATTTCGTTTGAAGAGGTATTATGTAAATATTTTCAATATTCAATTTAAAGTTCAACACAATGGAATGGCCCCTATTTAACAATCAGGCTATTCCACCAGGGGACAAAGACAACTTTCACAAGTTTTAATTGGCAGAGACCCTTTACGGCAGTAAGGTTACCTTCATTTGAATACTCTTTGTATTTATGTGGTCCTAGCTGCCTTAATAGCTCACAAATTAGCTGATGAATCATCTGGCCCCATTTGATAGATGCATCTCTCAGATGTAGATCAATCTATTTTGAAGTGAACAAAGGGGCAAGGGTCCTTTCTGAGCTGATACAGAGATGAGTCTGGAAATGAATGCCCTAAGGGCCCTTCATCACCTCATGGAAAATAGACGGGGAAACAGTGGAAATTGTCACAAACTTTATTTTTGTGGGCTCCAAAATCACTGCAAATGGTGATTGCAGCCATGAAATTAAAAGACGCTTACTTCTTGGAAGAAAAGTTATGACCAACCTAGATAGCATATTAAAAAGGAGAGAGACATTACTTTGCCAACAAAGGTCAGTCTAATCAAGGCTATGGTTTTTCCACTGGTCATGTATGGATGTGAGAGTTTGACTATAAAGAAAGCTGAGCGCCAAAGAATTGATGCTTTTGAACTGTGGTATTGGAGAAGATTCTTGAGAGTCCCTTGGACTGCAAGGAGATCCAACCAGTCCATCCTAAAGGAAATCAGTCCTGAATAGTCATTGGAAGGACTGATGCTGAGCTGAAACTTCAATGCCTTGGCCACCTTATGTGAAGAACTAATTCATTTGAAAAGACCCTGACACTGTGAAAGATTGAGGGCGGGAGGAGAAGGGGATGACAGAGGATGAAATGGTTGGATGGCATCACCGACTCAAAGGACATTGGTTTGGGTAGACTCCAGGAGTTGGTGATGGACAGGGAGGCCTGGTGTGCTGCAGTCCATGGGGTCTCAAAGAGTCGGACACGACTGAGCAACTGAACCGAACTGAACTGAACTGAAGGGCCCTTCATGAGCAAGGTGCGGCTCACTCATACACAGTATGTTCTATTTGTCCAACAATAGACAAATAGATAGACATATGGATAGACGGAGGCGCTTGCAACCTGCCCATTCTCTAATCAACTTGTTTTTGGTTCAAGGAGGTGTATTTCCAAAATGGTAGATTGACAGTATCTGTGTAGTGATCACACCCAGGGAAACAGTGCACACATCCTACATCCCGTACCTCATTGTTATAGACCGTACCAACCCACCAACAGTCAAGCTTGATCTGGCTCTGTTCTCAGCCCATCTATACACTTAGTTGTTGTTTCCGTGTCTCTCTGCTCTCACCCCCTTCATCACCTCCTCTGTTTGTTTTCTAGTCCAACCTTCTAACTCTCTGGGTGACACCTTTCTCAATCCAGGACCAGACCCTGGCTTGATTCTGCTTTCACTCCTTTCGAAGCTGATGCCCATTTACCTATGACCCTAACCCCCAGCTCCTTCCCCCTCATCCTCCACAGGGGTCTCTCTAGAAACTCCCTGCAGAGCTCTCAGCCTTGATGCCCTTAGACATCTGCTGAAACTAGCCCTTTGCTTTTCACCACCAACCATAGCTAAGACTAGCTCAAATAAACAAAGAATTAGAGTTGAAAAGAGATACGTGAATGTTCAACAACAAATCAACAGGCAACATTATCCAGAAGCACCATCTAAATTAGAGCTTATTTGACCATAGCAGTAAGGAAGTATACAATTTGCAAACAGTCAAAAGGAATCATTTTCTAGTCTTTGGCCTGACACAGAACATTATCCAGTCACCTTGTCCAATGCTGCACACAAACTCATTTTCAAGTAATAGGTGTGAATGAAGAGGGGATTCATGTAACAAAAGGATAAAGCTGAGAGTCTTATAAGGGGAAGCTGATTGGATCCTAAGGAATGTAAAGTAATGAAGTGTAAGGGGTTCCTGCCCCAGGGGAGATTTAACATTTTGTTTCAGGCCCTATTTTGAAGAGCCCTATTGTTTGGATGCAGGACAGCTTCTGGCTTTTAAGATGCTTAGCATTGAATGTTCTTTCACAGACCCTGAAGTGATTTTTGAAAATAGTGGGATTCAGGGTGCTGAAACAATCTGAGGGCAAGCTTCCACTGCTTCTGGGGCATCTGCAGGTCCCATGGATCAGCCCGTTCATCAACAGGCCATGAATATGAGCAAGTTCATTAACTAGCTGCATAAATCCAAGAAGAAGCTAACTGCTTATTTGCCAGGCACGGTGGGGTCTTGTTCTCCGTTTCTTAGTGATGGAGATAATGGAAACTTTGTATTTTTCCAGCCAGAGGCTATTCTGCTTAATGCTTTCAATATGGAAACACTCCAGTTAAGGCATTGAGCAGAATTTAAAGGCATTGTTGAGTCTTCAAAATTAAAGTATAAACAGAGGGTAATTTTAAGAATTTTGTAAATCCTTCCTGGTTCTGAAGTCTTTCCAGGAGGCTGATATTAGGCAGGACTTGGTCATTTTCCTTGAGGGTAGAGGGTAGAGACACTGAAGTTAAGTTCCCTGGAGACATTTTTGACTGGTCATGAGTTTCTTCTACACTCAAATGTTAGTTAGTTAGTTAGTTAGTTCAGTCACTCAGTCGTGTCCAACTCTTTGTGATCCTGTGAACTGCAGCACTCCAGGCCTCCCGGTCCATCACCAACTCCCAGAGTCTACCCAAACCCATGTCCAATTCTTCGGCGCTCAGCCTTTTTCACTGTCCAACTCTCACATCCATACATGACTACTGGAAAAACAAATTCTTAATTTAGACATTCTGAATTTGTGATGGGGGAACAGTAGGGAAGGGATATAGGTGAACACAACTATGGAGTACCTAGTCTTAAAGTAAATTTAAAACATCTAGTTCTAAGGGAGTAGCATCTTGTTGGCATAGCATTCCTGTCTCTACTTGATGCAGACTCCTGGTAACTGTTTTCTCATCTCTATTTGTGTTGCTGGTAAACATAGAAATAAGGAAAGCACCTATCTTTTAAAATATACTTTAAATTATTTACATATATGTATATAGTTATATATATATGGCTTCCCTGGTGGCTCAGTGATAAATAATCCATCTGCCAATGAAGGACGTGGGTTCAATCCTTGGCCTGGGTCGGGAGGATCCCCTGGAGAAGGGAATGGCACCATATTCCAGTATTCTTGCCTGGAGAATTCCATGAACAGAGGAGCCTGGCCAGCTACAGTTCATGGGGTCACAGAGTCAGACACAACTTAGCAACCAACACTTTGACTTTTTTCATATGTTATTTAAGCTCAATTTTTGAATGTTGTAGGGCAACTCCCAGTCTCTGCTAGGATTTCTGAGACTTGACTGCAGGTTTAAATGACTTTTTATAGCTTTTCCAGAGTTTTAAAGAGTTAACAGGTATATCACTTGCTTGAAGTAGTTTATTTGTATATTATAATGCAGGGTTATCAAGCAGTCAATACCCATTTACTTTTTGTGTTACATCCCAAACAGTAAAAAAAAGGCATTGAATTAACAGACCTAGTCCTCATTTCATGCAAAATTACCATCTAGCTAGAAAAGTAAGTCTAAGAGGATGTTTATGATCACAAATCAGTTATTCAGTACAAAAACATATGTATGACCGAAGACTGGTATTAAAAGTCAGAGAAGAAGAAACTTATATTAAATATCCTGTGATAAACCATAATGAAAAAGAATAAAACAAAGAATGTATGTGCGTGCTCAGTCTCTTTTGGCATGTCTGACTCTTTGCAACCCTGTGCACTATAGCCCACCAGACTCCTCTGTCCATGTGATTCTCCAGGCAAGAAGACTGGAGTGGGTTGCCCTGCCCTCCTCCAGGGGATCTTCTTGACCAAGGGATCAAATGCATTGCAGGTGGATTCTGAGCCACCAGGGAAGCCCAAACAAAGAATGTATATATAGTGAAAGTAAAAGTGTTAGTCGTTCAGTCATGTTTGACTCTTTGCAACTCTAAGGACTATAGCCCACCAGTCCATAGGATTTTCCAGGCAAGAATATTGGAGTGGGTTACCATTCCCTTCTCCACGGGATCTTCCCAATCCAGCAATCGAACCTGGGTCTCCTGCCTTGCAGGCAGATTCTTTACCAAATGAGCTATCAGGAAAGTCCTATATATAGCTCAACCACTTTGCTGCACAGAAGGAATTAACACAAAATTGTAAATCAACTATGCTTGTCCTCAATTGCTTCAGTTGTGTCTGACTCTTTGTGACTCCATGGGCCATAGCTTGCCAGGCTCCTCTGTCCATGAGATTTCTCAGGCAAGAATACTGGAGTGGGTTCCCATTTCCTCCTCCAGGGGATCTTCTCGACCAAGGGATCGAACCTATGTCTCCTGTATTTCCTGCATTGCAGGCAGATTCTTTATCACTGAGCCATAGTGGAAGCACATAAATCAACTACACTTCAATTTTTTAAATGTCAGAGAAGAGCAAAAATCAGTGGTAGATAAAACTGATCAGGGTTTTAATTAAGGACTTGAAACAAATAGATTTAAAGGAAGTTGAGAATGTGGACACAAAATGAAAGATAATTGCTTTACAATGTTGTGTTGGTTTCTGCCAAACATCAACATGAATCAGCCATAGGTATACATATGTCCCCTCCCTCTTGAACTTCCCTCCCACCTCCATCCCCATCCCACCCCTCTAAGTTGTTACAGAGCCCCAGTTTGAGTTCCCTGAGTCAAACAGCAAATTCCCATTGGCTATCTATTTCATATATGGTAATGTAAGTTTCCATGTTGCTTTCTCCATACATCCTGCCTTCTCCTTCCATAAGTCCCTGTGTCCATAAGTCTGTTCTCTGTCTCTGTTGATTGGCCTGTGCTAGATATCACATTTAAATAGAATCATGCAACATTTATCTTTTTGTGTCTGGCTTATTTCATTTAGCATAATGTTTTCAAGGTTCATCCACATTGTAGCAGGAATCAATACTTCATTTTATGGCTAAATAATTTTACATTGTATGGATAAAGTGCATTTAAAAAGTTCATTCATCAGTTGATGGACATTTAGACTGACTGTTATGAATAAGGCTGCTATGTGTGCACAAGTTGAGATTTTATATACATATGTATGCACACATATATACATATACCATATAAATACATAAAAACATATCTGTAAAAGGAAAATTGCTGGGTCATTGTGTATATTTAATTTAACTCAATAATACTTGACTGCCCTTTGGCCCTGTTCTGTATTCCCACAGCAAAACATGAAGATTTCAAAATTTCTCAGTTTTGTCAACACTTGGTAATCTTTAGCTTTCTAATTTTTCTGGGCCAACAGGTGATATCACATAGATATTTTAATTTGCATTAATCAATTAGTAGGAACTTCTTCTACATACACTTTAAGAGTTTCTTCTTTTAAAAATGTCATGTTTCTTTATCTTTTGCCCATTTTCTATTAAACTTCCTGTCTTTTTTGTAATACTTTTAAAATATTAGTCTTTGTTGGTTCTAAATATTGCAAACATTTTATCTCATTCTACAATCTGTCTTTAATTTTGTCCAGGGTGTCTTTCATTAAAAAGGAATCATTAATTTTAATATAATCAATTAATTTTCACCTCATATCTTTGGTTTTATGAGTCTTATTTAAGAAATCCTTCCCTCTTCCAAGATAAAAAATTTTTTTATAATATCTTTTATTTTATTACTTTTTTTCATAATTTTTCTTGAAACAATCTGGGATTGTCCTTTATACAGGTTGTTAGATGGGAACCTAGTTTGATTTTTCTGTCCATAATGAGATGATTTTCCCAGCATCATCTACCAAATAATCTACCCTTTCCCATAATCTATGGTGCCACTTTTACTGTATCCTATGATTCTATTTATGCCTTGTTCTCCCTATTTATTCTATTCCATGGTCTACTTCAATTTGATAGTTATCTCTAGCAATGCTTTAGCTTGGCTCCATATCCATTCCCCTTCGTCATTTTCTTCAGTGCTAGAAAAAAAAAAACTTTCTTCCAAAAAAAAAAAAAAAGAAAAGAAAGAAAGTAAGCAAGCCAAGTTTGCAAGACAAACCTGAGAAGAAGCTCACCTGCTGAATTCAGTGTAGACAGTCACTTCTGGGGAAGAATTATGCACACTGTGAAGAATATCCACTCCAGTGTGCCATGAGTCCCAAGGAAAGGCTCCTTGTAGAGTTGAAGGCTCAGTCCAGTTTCCAAGAACCTCCTCACTCTTTTTAATTATTTTTAATTATAAAAAGTCTGTGGCCATTCCTTGCCCCATGAGGCAGCCAGGAACTTGTGCTATAAATTGCTATAAATCAAGGCCTTTGATGTAGTTCTAAGTAATCCAGTAACAACCAGATTTTCTCAAATAGCTTAATTAAATGATGCTTATTGTTAATTTACCTTAGCATCCCATTAGTAGTCCACAGGGATTTTTATTATCCAACACAAATAATGAAAATGAAGTGGGTTTTGTTCGAAAGACATGGAGTTAGAGCATATAATTACCTTAAGGTGATTTCAAATAGAGTACTAGCATATATTCATATTATAATTATTTTTGTATCCTCTAGTTAGCCATTACAAATACTATCAACTGTGTTTTATAGTGATTTTGTGTCATGTTTAAAGTAATCATAAGGATGTGTATATATTTTGCTCAAATACTTGATCTCCAGATGAATGAAGCCTACTCTTGATACAAGCCAACTGTGGTTCATGACTGTGTGCAAGCAAAATACAGTATCTTTGTAGTCGGGCATAATTACCAACTTCCTACCCTCTTCTCACTTTCATGTCTGCCATACACACCAGCTCCCACTCCTAGACTTCTATTTTATCATAGAAAATTTGTAATTTCTATTTCACTTATTCTAAAATATACCCTTTAGAAGAGAGCACTTTAATGGTTTTTTAGAGTATTCAAAGGTTGTACAAACACCACCATTATGTAATTCTAGAACATTTTGGTCCACTCCCAAAGAAACTTCTTACCCGTTAACAGTTATTCCCCATCGTCTCTTCCCCCAGATCCTGACACCGCTAATCTATTTTCTGTCTATATTGGTTGGCCTATTCTAGACAGTTCATTATAAGTGGAATCTATTTTTATTGTGGTTAAATATACATAACATAAAAACTTTAACCATTTTAAGTGTACAATTCACTAATATAAAAGTACTTCCATATTGTTGTGTAACCAATCTCTGGCGAAAGTTGTTCAGTCGTGTCTGACTCTTTGTGATCCCATGGACTATATAGTCCATGGAATTCTCCAGGCCAGAATACTGGAGTGGGAGGCCTTTCCCTTCTCCAGGCCATCTTCCCAACCCAGGGATCGAAACCAGATCTCCCACGTTGCAGGCGGATTCTTTACCAGCTGACCCAATTCTAGAACTCCCTAAATCTTGCAAAACTGAAGCCCATAATAGACAATTTTCTGTTTCCTCTTTTCCCTAACCTCTGGCAACCAGCCCACCATTCATTCTACTTTCTGTCTATATAAATTTGACTACTCTAAGTATCTCATACAAGTGGAGTTATACAGTATATTTTATTTTGTGAGCACCTTATTTCACTTAGTGTAATGTTTTCAAGCTTCATCTATTTTGTATCATCAGTCAGTACTTCACTCATTTTTATGGCCCAATAATATTCCATTGTATGATGTTCCATATTTTGTTTATCCATTCATCATTGGACTGACATTTAGGTTGTTTTCATTTTTTGGCTATTCTGATTATTGCTGTATGGGCATTCATGTACAAATTTTTATATAGACATATACCTGGGCAAATACCTAGGAGTTGAACTGCTGGGTCCTATGGCAACTCTCTATTTAACTTTTTGAGGAACTACCAGTTTTCCAATGTGGCTATATTGACATTCCCATCAGCAGTGTATGAAGGTTCCAATTTCACCACATTCTCAATAATACTTCCTTACCCACCACCCAACCTCATAATTTTTGATCTAACCCAGGGCACAGGGAGGCAGATAAGAGGGAACTATAGCTATTTCCAAGGTATATTGACAAGAAAGCCAGTAATTGGATCAAAACTTTTTTGGGGGGTTAGGCTTCCTTAGTGGTCCAGTGGTTAGGAGTCCACCCTGCAGTGTTGGGTGCAGGTTTTCCATCCCTGGTAGGGGACCTAAGATCCCACATGCTGCAGAGCAACTGGGCCTGTGTGTCCCAGTGAAGGACCTGTGTGCCACAACTAGGATCAGACGCAGCCAAATAAATAATGTTTTTTGAAAAACAAGAGCTGTTTTCTTTTTTGAAAAGCTCATTCTGCACCCTTAGTTTTTGACTGATTACAGTCATCAGCGGTAGACTAGGTGGAGCCAGTCCACTCTGGGTTTGAAATTCAGCTCTGTCTCTTGGGACTAGTTATTTATCTTTCCTGGGCCTGTTCCTCTTTTCTGTAAAAAAGAAGTTGAACCACACTCACGTTAAATGTATGTGAAAAAATCTACACACATCTGGTGCAGAACAGGTATCAGTAATTATCCATTTTTTTTTACTCTTACCAACCTTTTAAAAATTGAAGATTTACTAAAATTTCCTTTGACTTCAGCCCTTGAATATTCCCTGTTAAGGTCCTCTGTCTTTTCATAACAGTTAACACAGAGAAAGTGGAGAATACTCTGGTGACTTTTCCGGAGAGAAGAACATTTGGTTGATGTTTTAAAAGGTGGCAGGGGCAGGGGGACATGAAACCCCTTGACATTGCAGTATTTTTGAAGTTTCATGGTCTGAGACAAGCTGTATACTTTAAGTTGCTACAGTTGTCATGGAAGTGGTGTTTTCTTTCCATAGCAACGGAAGCTACAAATAATTACTGAATGCTGAAAAAAAAGATGACCAGAGGCAAAAGCTTGCCTTGCTCACACACAGTCTTTAGGCTCTGCATCCGAAGCCTATGTTTTTGGTTTCAACTGTTCCAAGATGGCTAGTAACTGCCTTACAACAGAGATGGGTGGAGTCCCATGGTGCTTTATCTGGGGAGGGGAAGTTAGCTGTAGGGTCTTATATCGACCACTTTAAAAAGATGGAACAGGTCAGTGATGGCCCAACCTGACTGAGGTCTCTCATAAAAAAGAAGAGACCAACAAGGCTGGAACTAAGTAGGGTAAGGCAAGGGAGGTGCCTAGGACACAGAATTTAAGGAGGCTCTCAGTCTTAGGGTTGGTCAAGACTACCTGGGCGTTTTGGAAATATGACAGGTGGGATGCTGAAGCTGCTTGGAGAAGAAATTTATTTGACTTACTGTAGCATCAAATCACACATTCAACTCACCCCTGCACACCACCCTATCCTGTTCCCGCACCACAATGAAAATTCCCATATGATCCCTACCCTCTGCAGTTGCCAGATGATTGTGGTGGCATGAAAGAGGGTCAGAGGGAGAAGCCTTGAGCAAGTGAAGAAAGTGGCCTGACCGGGACAGAGATGATACCGCTGCAGGAGGCAGCAGACAGGAAGCTGGAAAGGAGGTGGTCTTGAGTCAGTCTGGGGAGGCGAAGATGAACTAACATCTGCCACGTCCAGTACTTGTCAAGCTAAGGGAAGCACCCGCTTCTCCCCGCCAGCCCCTGCCACCGGTTTGGATGGCTGGAAAGGCCAGAGACATATAGGACAGTTACAGAAGCACCGTCACAGTCCAGTGCAGAGGGCTACCACAGGGTCCGGGCGATGACTGGAATGCACTGGAGTGGGAGGGGTCTTGTGGCCAGCATATTTATTTCGTTATCTAAGAACTTTCTGAAGAACTGCTTATCCTTTTTTTTTTTTTTTGGTAAAAACAAATAAACACAAGCAAATGAAAAAAAAAACAAACAAGTAAAACTAGCTTGCTTTTATTTTTTGGCACCTTTATTTAAAAAAAAAAAAGATAGGCCTTGGGAAATTGTGATGGCAACCCATCCTGCTACATGAAGCTCAACTCACTTGTAACTCCCCCAGATCCCTGACCGGCTTGTGAAGCATGGGCATGCACACACCATGTGCCCACACAAGAGTCTTCTTAGATTCCAGTAAGAGGAAAATATAGGGTCCATGGCACAGAGCCAGAGACTCCCTGGTCAACTTGAACCAGAGTGTTCCCTTTTGCAGATGTCTCAGGAACATGTCCTTCTATTCTTTCTTTTGTTTTCTTTTAAGCTAGATTATAAGTTTATTATAAAAGAATATAATCAGGAACAGCCATGGGAAAGAGATGCATAGGACAGGTATGTGGAAAGGGGGACCTCCTTGGTTAAGTTTCTCAGTATTTTTATTCTTTTTGATGCTATTGTAAATGGAATTTTTTTCTATTATGTCTTCTTAAATCAGGTCTTTTATTGTTATGGAATCTTAGTCTTTATTTCTGGTAGTATTACTTGGTGTGCAGTCTACATCATCTAATATGAATGTAGCCATTTCATTTTTCCTAAGTAATCATAGGAAATTCTAATGAATTTGCAGGCTATCTAGTTTTTCATCCTTTAACTTTTAAATGCTGTTCATCTTTGTATTTAAATATCTTCCCTGTAGAAAAGAGTAGAGGTCAGCCTTGCTTTCTTTCTCCAGTCTGACAATTCTTATCTTTGAGCTGAGGTTTTTAGACTATTTTCATTTAATGTACTTATTGGCATGCACACGTTTAAGCCTATCTTTCTATTTATTGGGGATTTAGGAAGAGCTTCAGAAGCTCGTTCACCTTTTGTTTCAAAGCAACCTTTTTGTGGGGGCAAAATACATGTTGATATGATAAAGTGGAAGCAGCCTGGCCCGGGTTTGCCATCTGGGCACAGTTGAGCTCTAGCCCTCAGACTCTGCACAGTCCTTCTCACAGGACTCAGTGGGCCTCAGTGTCTTCAGTTAGAAAGTGAGGATCTGGGCCAGACCATCTGGGAGGGCCAGCCTGGATGTGCCAGGGTCACCAAGGCAGGAGCCCCAGCAAGCTCCCTACTCCCACCCACCTGCATCTCCCTTGGGAGCTTCATGAACACTCTGAAGTCTTAGAGAACATAGGTAATTTCCATGTTCTAAACTGATTCTTGTTGAGAGTAGACGGAGGGTTTTTCATCTTTCAGGGAATTTCTTTGGAGACTTCCATGGAATTTGGGGGCCTGCTATAGAGGCTACTCATGACTGTCCTTTCTTTGCTGTGGAACGTCTAGCTACTTTCTGATATTGGCAGGTCCCCTGTGAGAAAGACCAGACGTAAGGTGGTACCTCCAAGCAAGACCAGTGGAAGTTCCTCAAATCCTGTACATGCTGTATTCGGGGAGGAATGGACACTCTCCCTGCTTCTGTGATTCCTGATGGGAATTACAGCCTCAATGACCAGGGCCTCCTTCCTCCTAGACCTGGTGCAAGACATTCTGCATGCATCATCCCAGCGAATCCTCCCAACTCTATGAGGCAGGGATATATAAATATATATAAAATATTAATAATATAATATTAATATATATTAAGACTGCTTTAGATGTGGACCATTTTTGAAGTCTTTATTGAATTTTGTTGCAATATTGTTTCTGTGTTATGTTTCGGGTTTTTGGCCCCAAGGCATGTGGGATCTTAGCTCCCTGACCAGGTATCAAACCTGCACCCCCTGCATTAAAAAGCAAAGTCTTAACCCCTGGACTTCCATGGAAGCCCTGGAGCAGGTATTATTTATTACTAGGCCATGCAGAGAAGGACACCATGGCTTCAGAGATGCTAATTAACCTCTCTAGGACTGGTCAGGATTTTTTTTTCTGATTTTATTTATTTATTTATTTTTCTTTACATTATCATGTTGGTTTTGCCATACATTGACATGAATCTGCCATGGCTATACATGTGTTCCCCTTCCAGAACCCCCCTCACACCTGCCTCCTAATTCCCTCTCTCTGGGTCATCCCGGTGCACCAGCCTTGAGCATCAAACCTGGGCTGGCAATTGATTTCACATATGATCATTAACATGTTTCAATGCCGTTCTCCCATATCATCCCACCCTTATCTCTCCCATAGAGTCCAAAAGACTGTTCTATACATCTGCATTTCTTTTGCTGTCTCGCATACAGGGTTCTCGTTACCATCTTTCTAAATTCCATATATATGCGTTAGTATACTGTATTTTTGTTTTTCCTTCTGGCTTACTTCACTCTGTATAATAGGCTCCAGTTTTGTTCACATGAGTAGAACTGATTCAAATGAATTCTTTTTAATGGCTGAGTAATATTCCATTATGTATATGTACCACAGCTTTCTTATCTATTCGTTTGCTGATGGACATCTAGGTTGCTTCCATGTCCTGGCTATTGTAAACAATGCGGCAATGAACATTGGGGTACATGTGTCTCTTTCATACTTAAGCTCAAGCTCTCCTGCCCTGTTGCTGCTAATCCCTCTGCTTGGGAGTGGTGGAGTAGGCGAGAGTTATGCCTCATTTCTGAGGAAGCTCTGCTGATGGTTATTAGTATGAATGCATTTAATAATGCCTCTCTTTTGAATGTTGTCTCTGACAACTCAGTACTAATTGCATATTAAAGTTAATTAATGCTGATGATGTGCTCTACAAATGACAAGCATCACATACATATGTGTGCTGTCATTGCCCCATTGCATGCAGCCTGGCTCTGAAAGGACCCATTTGTTTAAGGATAAAAAGAACATGAAAGTTGGTAAAGATGAGACCTGAGTTTTCTTAACCCATCCCACACTATGCTTTAGGATTTGGGAATTGTTACACAAATGCCTGACTCACTAAACAGTGTTTTGTTGTATCACTTCCTGGTTATTTCAGATGTCATGCCATGCTGAAGCTTTTCAACTTAACAATTAGAATTTGTAGTGCCTGAAAGGTGTAATATGGTTACAAATCAGAATGGTCTACATAAAATACACCTCAGGAGGATTCATGCTGTTTTAAACTGAGTTCAGGAGCTTCTTTCTAAACTCCATAAATGTTTAGGATTTTTGTCTTCAATTTTAATATGGAGAAAGGAATATATCCAAAGACTACCTCACAGAGCAGGGACCCACAGAGTGGTCCACCTATACCCCTGAGTTTTATTGAGACATGATTCACAAATTAAAAATACCATTTTAACGTGATGTTTTGATATGTGAATATATTGTGAAACAACTGAATGATACGTTTTTTTTTTGGCAGCATGGTTCTTCTTGTGGGGGTGGGAGAGGGGTGCTATTTCTTGACCAGGAGGTGGAACCCAGGTTTTGGTGGTGAAAGCACCAACCACTGGATTGCCAGGGAATTCCCTTGAGTTATCCAATTTTGAAATCAGAAAGACTGCATTGGAGATACAAAGTTCCGGAGAACTTTTTGTGGCATATCCTCCTTGTCTGAAGGGCAAGGGTCATCCTCCTTATGAATTAAGTATAATATTAATGGTGTTGGTAAATTCATATTTTCTTTGTTCATCCTGCACTGCATGCTGGATCTGAATTAAAGTTGGCTTTCCATCTTTCAACTCACTGAAGATCCTTTTCACTTCTCAGAAAATTGGCCAGCTTGAGAAAACAACATGTAGTGTAAAATCTCTTCCTCAGTGAGGATTGTTCCATTCTGGATTGAGTGGCTGAGGGAGAATGGGGAATTGTCTTCTCTAAAGAATCTTTAGAAACAGGCTTAAGAAAACAGATCATGTAACATAGGACAATCCTGCGAAGCTCTGGTGGGTGTCTCTTCAGGGAAAGGCAGGAAATTGGGGAGGATTAAAGAAATAGTGCTGCCATTGGATGGATGGTAACACTTTATCTCAGGTCAAGACACCCTTCCCCAGTTGCTCTCCCTTTGACCTCTAGGGGTTCCTGGCACCACTGAGCTTGCCTGCTGGGCAGCCTCTTCCTGCCAGGACTTGACACTTAGCCACGGACGAGAGTTTGGTTCTGCTAGTGCTACAGCATCCCCTTTCGATTGGGATGAGACTTGAGCTTGTTCAGTTCCACTTGAAGCCCAGATTGAACTCGGATGACCTCCAATTTCTGCTTCCACGCCTCTCATTGGGTGCTGCTGGCCAAGTGCCCTAGAATCCAAGAAGGGCGGAGGGCCTGCTGTGGAAGGAGTTACCCCGGGGCTTGGTCCTAAAACCTCAGGTTCTTTGAGTGGAAATACTCTGGACTCCATTTTGCACTCTGGGGGCCTCATTCCTTTGTGAGTTTCATTGTTTCAGTAATCTGTCAGAGGCGGCTCTTTCAGTTACGCTTCAGGGCTTTTTCTCTTGAGTATTGCAGCCCAAGGAGAAGCTTCGAAGCCTTTGCTCCACCCCTCTCTCATATAAACCCCTGCCTCCCAGCGCCCCCACCCCCACCCCCGCCGCTCACAGTGAATGTGTCTGGGCACGTTAGCAGTGGACTGTGGGAGCTGTGTGAACTGCACCCATACAGGTAAGGGCCACTCTAACGGAAAAGGACTTGGGTGGCGGGGAGCCATTTTGCCCTCTACTACGGGACTGTTGGCGAGACATCTACCCCTGGTCTTCGTCTTCCTGTACATCCCAGGAGAGATGGCCGGCCGGTTGGAAGGCCAGTGGGGTGCCTCAGTGGGAAGCCTTATATTTGGAGTCCACTGTGAGGTCCCATCACAGGTATCATGGTGGGAAACTCTATGTGCCTCTTCGGAAACTTTGACGAAGTTTCTAGCATCAACCTAAATCTAGAAACATTTTCTTTTGATATCAGTGAGTGAGGAACAAAGTCAGAGGCTTTCCTGGGCAGATGGGCTCAGTGGGCCTCCCTTAGCATAGTAGACGCAGAATGTAAAGCCAGAGAGAGACCAGCTGACTAAGAAACAGAGCAGTTGTGTGCTGTGAGTCTGCACACTTTCTGATTTTGAGGGCCATGTTGTAAAGGTAGCTTTTCAAAGGATCCCCATGAGGGTTTTTGTTCATTTTCCGTGTTTTTTTATTTTAAAATTTTAAATATTATATCATTTAAGTGGTTTTTAAAAATTGAAGTATAGTTGATTTATAACATTGTGTCAGTTTTGTGTGTGATTCATTGTTTTTGCAGATTATACTCCATTATAGCTTATTACAAGATAATGGGTATAATTCCCTGTACTGTATGGTGCATCCTTGTTGCTTACCTGGTTTATACATAGTAATTTGCATCTGTTAATCCTATATTCCCTATTTGACTCTGCTCTCCCCTTTGGTAACCTCTAGTTTGTTTTCTACATCTGTGAGTCTGTTTTTGTTTTTAAAATAGATTCTTTTGAATAATTTTTAAGATTACACAGTATGTTGTTTGTTTTTCTCTGTTTGATCTACTTCGCTTAGTATGATAACATCAAACTCCATCTATGTTGCTGCAAGTGACATCATTTCGTTCTTTTTTAAAGGCTGAATGGTATTCCATTATACACATATATACCACATCTTCCTCATCCAATTATCTGTCAATGGACACTTTAGGTTACTTTTATGTCTTGGCTATTGTAAACAGTGCTGCTATGAACATTGATGTGCAAGTATCATTTCATATTAGTGGGGATTTTTGGTTTTTAGTTTTCGAATGTGCTGACAGGGATGTGTGTGTGAGTGTTATCAACACTGAGAGCATAGAATGCCTGGCTACAGAAAATTCTTTCTTATAAAATGGAGTAATACCAACATACAAACTGAAGTCATATCCGTATACTTAAAAGCCTGCAGTATATGTGACTGAAACCTTCATGAATATAAACAAATGTTCCTATAGCAGTAAGTAAATAGGACCACTCCAAAGTAAAAAAAAAAAAAAGCAACAAAAACTTACGTAAACAACTCACTTTGAGGGAAATCTTTTATGTTTGGTAGAGCAACTTATGTTAAAATGATTTTATTGTCTTTAAATTGATGTTTTTAAAATTTCTCTTTCTTTGAGGAATTAGTCAAATTGGTTGAGAGAGGGGACTCTCGAAAGTTTAAGAATGGCATTTTCTGGACCTTGTTATGTCGGGGAGGGCACTGGCTTGACTTTTAACTCATATGAATTTTTAAAATGGAGTTTTCACTTACTAATGGGACCAGATGAGTTCAATATATAGGTAGAGAAATTTAATTATTTTCTCAGTGGTCCCTGACTTTATTATTGGCAAACATGTACTGGCTTCATTCTATAAATTCAAATTCTGCTTGTAAATAGTGATATAGTTTACAATTCTGAAAGTCGAACTACCATGAAACCATGTGCCAGGAGTTTGAAAATGGGAATATCCAAAAAAATTCTCATGAAATGTGATCAGGTCATGAATATTTTAAAACAGGGGTGCCTAGATGCCATTGCAGACAGGACTGATGTTGGCTGAAGTGGTGGTGGTAAGGAGGTTAGTGGCAAGCAAACTGGGTGCCAAGTGATTTGGAGGTTGTAAGCAAGTAGGAGAAGCAAGGATTTGTAACATTTCAAGGAATTTTGCTCTTTCTCAGATGGAAGCAAAACTTGAAAAAGAAGAGAATAGACAAGCTGTGAAATTTGGCAAGGCAGGGAGAGAAAGAGAAGAGAGAAAAGGAGAGGGCAAGGTCTCTATAGTTTGCTTGTGTTTTTCTGAGTGTTGTTCAGCAGTGGATTACTAAGTTCTCTGACTGCAAAACATAAAGAAGGAATTGGAAAGCAAGGATAATTTTCATCATAGTCATTAGGGAAATGTTGCATTATTATTTTTCAACCTATTTCTTTAAACAAAACAAAATAAGAGGATCAACGTTTCACATAGTAACTCACCCCTCAAAAGAGTATGATTTTTTCCTTGTTTTAATTTTAAATGGCTGGTGAGGAGCCCCAGAGTTCTAATTGCTTGATATTGGGAGAGCAGTGTGAGCAGGCAGGCCAGTGAGTCATCCGGGTGTCTGGATGGGGCAACTGGGGTTATTTTATGTGTAACTGAATTAAAAGAAGAGGCCCTTTGCTTGTATAGTTCAGTGGCTTCAAGTGTTCCCTGCAGGGAACCTTGGGCAGTGGTTGAGGCCAGTTGGAGATGGGAGTATTGACCTAAGGAGTGATAGTTCACTTTTCTATTCTTAGCTGGTTGTTTTTCCACTAAATGATTCTCTTTTTGGTCCTTGTCTTGTGAACATTGCTATTTCTATCAGGAAAATACATTTTTAAACAGTGCTATAAAAGGTTTTGATGTGCAGTGTATCTTTATAGGTAAATGAAATAGCAAAGCAGTAAATTTCTCCCTGTTGCTCTTAATGGACCAAACACCTGCTTTGATCCTACTTATTCTCCCGTATTTTAAAATTAACTACTTAATTCCAAATATCATGGTAGAGGGAATTCTCAGGCTGAAAGTCCATCCCAGACAATGGCAAGACCTCTAAGTAGGTCTTTTCCAAACCAGGGCTGCAGGTGGACAAAGGAGAAAATGTCATTTCCTGAGTAATCACAGATCCCTCCTGCTTGATAAAATTAAGCAATTCTGCTGTCAACTAAGTTGCCAGTTTATTCTAACTATTCCAGAAGGCTTCCCTGGTGGCTCAGCTGGTAAAGAATCCGTCTGCAATGCAGGAGACCTGGGTTCTATCCCTGGGTTGGAAAGGCACCCCAGAGAAGGGAACAGCTACCCACTCTGGAGAATTCTGGCCTGGAGAATTCCATGGACTGTAAAGTCCATGGGGTTCGCAAAGAGTTGAACATGACTGAGTGACTTATAATTAAAGATCATGAAGTGTAATATCTCTGGCTTTGTTTTTGGGCTTTCCCTATAGTTCAGCTGGTAAAGAATCCACTTGCAATGCAGGAGACCCCGGTTCGATTCCAGGGTCGGGAAGTTCCCCTGGAGAAGGGATAGGCTACCCACTCGAGTATTCTTGGGCTTCCCTGGTGGACTCAGATGGTAAAGAATCCACTTGCAAGGCAGGAGACCTGGGTTCGACCCCTGGGTTGGGAAGATCCCCTGGAGGAGAGCATGGCAAATGGGTCTTCTCTTGTGGCTCAGACGGTAAAGAATCTGCCTACAATGTGGGAGACCCAGGTCTGAATCCTGGGTTGGGAAGATCCCTTGGAGAAAGGCATGGCTACCCATTCCAGCAGTCTTGCCTGGAGAATTCCATGGACAGTTGTGCCTGGCGAGCTACAGTCCACGGGGTCACAAAGAGTTGGACATGACTGAGCAACTAACAGTAAGTTCATATAATAGACATGAACAGTGATCACATTTAGGAATAAATACTGTCAACAAAAGTGCTCACTCTAGAAAACAGTCTAGTTGTGTCTGAAGTACATAGTCTTGGTTTGCTTATTTCTCCAGCTGTTCTAGAAGAGAAGGAAGGATTGAGGCATGGCCACACCAGACCTCCAAAGAGGATCCTTTCATGAAATTCCAGGGAATTGTTGGAAAACACTTGACCCATGACTTTGAAAGTCCTTGGGTCAATGTGGCCAGGTGAGAGAGGCCTTTGGACTTAGTGATGAGAAGGCTTTCTCATCAGTCATTCAGTGCACAAGGAGATTCCTGCCTCTGAGCCTGGGCCTGGCACTTGTAGGGAGGGGTGTGAACTGGACCCTTCCATTGTCCCAGAGTAGACTGAACTGGAATGAAGACCCAGAGTCCTTGAGGTTTTTGTGGACTCTTAATGGGTGTGGTATAATGGCTCTGGTGTGGGAAAACAAAGTCACACCTACTTGCTCTAGCCATAAAAACTGCTCTTTCTGTCATGCCCTGGTGACTTATGCTGTGTCTGAATGTCCATAGGTTCAAGCCATGTGTGGCAAAAGTTCCACTGGGTTGACAAGGTGATGATCTCAAAACATCAGTCTCTTGAAAAGTGAAAGTCACTCAGTTGTGTCCGACTATACAATCCATAGAATTCTCCAGGCCAGAATACTGGAATGGGTAGCTAGCTTTTCCCTTCTCCAGGGGATCTTCCCAACCCAGGGATCTAACCCAGGTCTCCCACATTGCAGGGGGATTCTTTACCAACTGAGCTGTCAGGGAAGCCCAGGAGCCAAATAATTGTCAGGTTTTGTAGTAGAGCATATTAAACCTCCTTGGAAGTAGGTCTCCTCATTTAGACTCTGCAAGGAAATGTTGCATTGTCCCTTTACCTTTATCAAGAGCTTAAGAACTCTGTCAGGCTTTTCCAAAACATTACATAAATATTAAATTGACTTACAAATATTGTTTATGAGAAATAGAATATTGTTCCTTCTTCATTTTTTTAAAAAAATTTTGATTGCACCCTGCAGCCTGTGGGATCTTAGTTCCCCAACCAAGGATCGAACCTACATTCCCTGCACTGGAAGGAGGAGTTTTAACCACTGGACTTCCTGGGAGGTCCCTGAAAATATTGTTTCTGTTGTTTGATACATTTGGAGTCTGTCCTGACTCAAGTCTAACACATGCCCCAGGAGGGAAGGATACTTTGAGGGTTGATGACCTTTTCTTCTGATTCTATTTCTAATAATTGGGCATACTATATAAGTAACAAGTTGTTCTTTAATTGTAGAGTGAACATGACCACTAATAAATGTACTCCATATTTACATATACAAGTGGCACCCTGGGAGGGCAAGGAGCTAAGGTCAGTCAGCCTTTCATATGCTAATGCCTGAGCTCAAGGCACACTAGATATTACTCAATCAAGCTAATATTTAGCTTTGGAAATTAAAGCATAAATTCATGAATTTGATTAGCATTCTTTCTCTTCATTGCTGTTTAACCATAATATATGTATGCACACAATGTTCCAAGATTTTTCCTTTTTGTTTTTAATTTTTAGCAATGTATGTTTTACTTACTGCAGTATTTGCTGAATTTGTGAAGGCTGTTGTTTTTAAGGAGGAAGCCAAGAGGTGTTGAATTCCCGGTGTGTCTTCTTGCTGTTTGTCTCCTTATTAATGTGAACCTTAGACTTTTCATGGAACTGCCCCTCCTTTACGGTATCTGAAGCTCTCTAGAATGACTGTATGGGTTTGTGGCGTCAGTGCTTTAGCATTATTTTATTGGTGCCCAAAGATGGAAGGTGACGTGCCTAAGGTCACACAACTACTTAGGACTGGATTCTAAGCATTCTGACTTCAAGAATGTTTTTGATTTCCACTTTTTAAAAAATTTTTTATTGAAGTATAGTTGATTGCAATATTATATAAGTTTCAGGTGACAGCACAGTGATTCAATATTTTTATTGATTATACTCCATTTAGTGTTTTTATAAAATATTGGCTATATTCTTTGTGCTGTATCTTGTAACTTATTTATTTTATACATAGCATAAATATTTTACTATGTAAAATAGTAAATATATTTTACTACAAATATACAATGTATATATATTTTATACATAGTAGTTTGTACCTCTTAATTACCTACCCCTTTTTGCCCCTCCCCCTTTCCTCTCCCCACTAGTAACCACTAGTTTGTCCTCTGTATCAGTGAGTCTGTTTCTGTTTTGTTACATTTGTTCACTTGTGCTTTTTAGGTTCCACATATAAATGAGATCATAGAGTATGTGTCTTTCTCTGTCTGACTTGTGTCACTAAGCATAATACCCTCCAGGTGCAGGAGTGAGCAAGCCTTTGTGCACACTCTTCATGAGCAGAGTCTAGGTTTCCTGCAGCCCCCCTGTAAGTCCCACTGGTTTTTAAACCAGCTAAGAGGTCTTCGAACAGCTCACACCCCAGGGAGGATCTCTGAGCGCACAATGTCCCCCTCTTCTCCCATGTCTCCTCCTAGGGGAACCGGTCCAACCTGCTCGCTTCTTTTCCCTTCCTACCTGACTTCCTATGGATATATATGGCCTTAGGCATAGAAGAGTCTTTCTGCCGGTGCCCTGTTTGTTTCAGTGAGGACTGTTCTGCATGTAAATGTCACATTGATGTGATTGTGAAGGGAAGTGAGCTCCACATCCTCCTACTCCACCATCTCGATGTCCTGTCTGATTTACACTAGTTTTCTGATCTTATTAAGCCACTTTGGGGCTTCCCTGATAGCTCAGTTGGTAAAGAATCGTCTTGCAATGCAGGAGACCATGGTTCAATTCCTGGGTTGGAAAGATCCACTGGAGAAGGGATAGGCTACCCACTCCAGTATTCTTGGGCTTCCCTTGTGGCTCAGCTGGTAAAGAATCTTCCTGCAATGTGGGAGACCTGGGTTCGATCCCTGGGTTGGGAAGATCCCCTGAAGAAGGGAAAGGCTACCCACTTCAGAGTTGGACATGACTGAGTGACTTTCACTTTCACTAAGCCACTTGAGTAGTAATTTTTAAAGTGTGGACTAAAGCAATTTTGTTTGCTTTTTGGCTTGCTATACTCTAGCTTCAGATCTCCCATTTGGGAAAATGAACTTGTAAGTCAGTTGTTTCTTCATAGAAAGCAATACATATATCCCTTAGTCTAGGCATAAGTTGTGGAAAGCTTCATTTTCCTTCTTAGGCTGGGTCAAGAACACTTTGAAACATTCCTGGGTACCATGCAGACAGAGCTTAGCTAAATCTGTCTATTCTTTGCCTTCTATAGTATTAGCTCTGTCTGCCCATCTTCTCAGGATACTTAGGTGTGAGCTCTGCTATATGGCAAGGACCACACAGTGCTTGGAAAGAACACTTGAACATCACAGGCAGGAGTTGCCTGGGAAACTGAAGGGTCTGTCTTCACAAAAGGATTGTACTTTGAGGTGAAATTCACAAACAAAGTCAATCAACATGAAGACTCTGGAAACTCTCAGTGTGAGCTGTTTCATTTTCCTGTGCATTCCACAAGAAGCAAGTGGGAACCTTTTGTGTAAAGTTCCAGCACATGTGATCCCAGAAGGTATTTGAAGTGTATTGAGCAGGGAGGATATTGCAGCTGTCAGCCAAGGCGTTCACCGAGCATCCCTTTCATGTGGCCATGTCTCAAACATCAGCACAGAGAAAAGGATTGTGCAAGAGTGGAGTTGGGAGGTGGATGTCTGGCGTGGGCACAGCTGAGAGTCAGCAACAGTGAGGGAGGTCATTTTAAGTGAAGAGGTCTACAGTTTTTCATTCAGGAAATGGAAGGTTTCTTTGTCCCCTCTTTCTAATTTGAGAACTGTATAGCTAATAAAGAATTAACAAATTTACTAAAGTGGTATGTATTTTTTAGTTTTTCACTGGAAAAGGAAATGGCAACCCACTCCAGTATTCTTGCCTTGGAAGTCCCATGGGTAAAGGAGCCTGGTTGGCTACAGTTCATGGGGTTGCAAAAAACATCGGACATGACTGAGCCACTTTCACTAAAATGTAAATAGCAGATTGAAGTATTTATTTTAGTAATCTTACTAAAAATCAAAATGTCGTTTGTCCTTAGCAATTTTATTTAAATATCTTAAAAATAGCCAAATAAATTCCTCATTGAGTGACATAAGAGTCATACTCTCTCATCTCTTAGTTTCTCAAAATCGTAAGTGGCAAAATTATAGAACATTAACATTCTCATAACCAATTGATAGTTCACCCCCAGAAGGCTGTATTTCTAAAAAAAACACAAAACACTGTAGTTAATAAAAAAGATTTTAAGACAATGAGAATGATCTGCCAAAGAGAAATTAATAAGCATATAATAGAATAATGAGTCAGTTTTATAAACTAAAAAAATATAAAGTGATTAGAGAAAATATAACAGCAGATAAAAAGAGGAACAAAGTAAATATTATTTTTCTTTTGTGGGTTATGAAAAATTGTTTAATAATATTCTTATTCAGTTGTTGCATTTTCCTTCTAAAATCAATATATGTCAGCAAACATATGCCATTTTTTAAGGAGACTTTTGAATTGTAGTTAAACAATATTTCTTCTAAGTTGAGCAACTATTCTAAGTTCTGAAAATCAAAAATAAAAAAGGTTTTGAGCAACTAAACATTTCCAAAAGTAAAACCAAAGATACTTATTTGGAATAGATTATGTTTTGATGTAATAAAAACACCTGTATGTTTTAAAATCTTTTGTGTGATATTGGCACATAATTCATATATTGATCTTAAATTATTTTTGTTGCATATGGGTTTTCATTAGTGAATATGACCCCCTTTAAAAAAATGTTCAGCAGCTTCTGGGAGAAAATTTCCCTGCTTTTTTTAATAAGGCAGCCTAGTATACACAGAAGAATGGACCAGGATTCAGGAAAACTGGGAATTGGGATGGGGAATTACCTTAAGGCAAGGGAATTAAAATAAGTTAAGATAAACCACTATACTTCGAAAGGGCTTAGAGATCAGTCAGAGAACAAATTATATTTATAGAATTGTCAAAGCTACATTGAAAAAGACTGAGAAGAAAGCATCCAAAATGGCAGTATTTGCCTCTGAGTGGTAGAATTCTGTTTGCCTTGAGTCTCTGCTCTATTTTGTAAATCTAACAGTCTCAAAAAGAGGAAAATGAAAATCAGGTTTCTTTTTAAAAATATGAAATAGCAAAAGAAACCAGAAACCTGACTCTTTCCCAGCGTTCTAATGGGAAATTATATAGAGTTCCACAAAAGTGTTGAAAGGGCTGCACCTTGCTGATAGATTTCGATCGCTTCAGGAAGTATTGTAGGGAATGGCAGGTCTCTTAGCCCCTCTCCTCTGCAGAGATCAAGCTCCCGGACCTTTGTCTTGAGCAGCAAGAGCACCCAGCATGCAGCCAGGCGCACCAGAAATGGTCTGTGCCTCACGGAGCACCTTTAGGGGCTGAAGCTGACAACTGTCCTGCCTCTGATTGGGTAAGCTGTCCAGCCTGTGGGCTGCCAGCTGCCTGAGCTTTACCAAAAGGAGGCAGGTCATTCCTTCATTCACTGGATTGTCAGCTGAATAAAGCGGCCTGCCACAGCCTGGGCACAAAAGCTCTCCACTAGGATTATGCTGCCAGGTTGGAGAATGGCCCTTTCAACGCTGCAAGGCCTCCAAGAGGGGCTGTACTCTGCTGACCACATTTATGCAAATCCCTCTTCTTTGTCCAGAGGCCCCATGACGGAGGCCAACTGAGCCTTTCTGGGCAATAGGCTCCACGAAGGGCTGGGAGGGAGCTTGCCCAGGTTAGGTGTTTCTAGGAAGAAAAGCACAACATTTTGTAAAATGCTAGTGTTAATAAATTGAACACTGGGGGAAAAACCATCTTCTTATATTTTGAGATGTTATTGATCAGGAGCAAGTGATTCCTCAGATGGAACAGATGGAAGTGATATAGAGTCTGGGAAGGCAGAAATTTTGGTGCTCTGACATTGTGCAAAACTGATAACATCTGTATGTGCTTTTGCCAGTTCTCTCTTGGTTTCTTTCCTGATCCTGGGCTTCTTCCTCATCCTCTAGGGTGGAGAAGCTGCCTGGTCTCCTCACTTGCTTGGGCTCTCTTTTCTCCCCTGGTTGCTGCTCACTCCCTCCATCCATCTTTCTCATTGATTATTTCCAAGGTTTTATTTTCCCTTCCTCAGGTCACTCCCTTGGAGCATTCATAGTGATGCATCAAATTTCAAATGTTCTTTTTTTAAAAAAATTATTTATTTATTTTAATTGGAGGATAATTGCTTTATAGTATTGTGATGATTTTCGCCCTACATCAGTATGAATCTGCATAGGTGTACATGTGTTCCCTCCATCCTGAACCCCCCTCCCATCTCCCTCCCTACCCTATCCCTCCAGGTTGTCACGGAGTACTGGCTTTGGGTGCCCTGCTTCACAAATCAAACTTGCACTGGTTATCTATTTTCCATATGGTAATGTATATGTTTCAGTGCTATTCTCTCAAAGCATCTCACCCTCTCCTTCTCTCCTTTGTGTGTGTCTTGTAGAATGGACTAGAAGAGATCGCCAAGTCATGCATCCAACTATTGCTCTTATCTATCTACGTGGTCAGATTGATCATTCTTGTCAAATAGAGAGTAGGTCTTCTTGCATGTTTCATTGATGCCTAAACATGCAAGAGAACCTACAGTTGGTGATTTTTCTTTCCAGACTCTTCCATAGCCCAGTTTCCCTCCAGTAAAAGATACCTTTGGCCTTGTGACCTTCAGCTACTTCATCCTCTTACTGCCCCAGGCCCATAGCAGCAGTGTCACCTCTGCCTTGTAACTCATTCTTTGTCTTTTCTCCTTTTCATCTGCCTCCTTTATACCGTGTCAGAAATCTATTCTCTCTTGCGGCTTTTTCCTGTTCCTTCTGCTGACCTCCTAAACTCAACCCTTTCCTCAGCCTGTCCTCTCAGTTCCTGGCATCATTTCTCTTAAAGTTGCTTTGATCTTATTAGTCCCTTCTCAGAAATTTGCTATAATGCCCAGTTAGCTTACAAATTAAATTAAAATGTTAACATCTTGAGTTAGAGAACATAACTTATCTGAGAACATCAGTTTCTCCATTTGATTCTTATACTTTTCAATATTCTACCTTCTCTATTTTTAGATAATTATTTTGGCAGTTATGTAGCTCTTTGAAATAATTATTGTTTCTCTGTAGGTCTTTTAGCTTTAAGACTGACAATAATCAATAAAAAAACACAGCACAGTGCCTTGCCCATAGTAGATAACTATTTGGGGTACGAGTTCAGTTCAATTGAGTCACTCAGTGGTGTCTGACTCTTTGTGACCCCTTGAACCACAGCCCGCCAGGCCTGCCTGTCCATCACCAATTCCCAGAGCTTACTCAAACTCACGTCCATTGAGTCGGTGATGCCATCCAACCATCTCATCCTCTTTCACCCCCTTCTCCTCCTGCCTTCAATCTTTCCCAGCATCAGGGTCTTTTCCAATGAGTCAGTTCTTTGCATCAGGTAGCCAAAGGATTGGAGCTTCAGCTTCAGCATCAATCCTTCCAATGAATATTCAGGACTGATTCCCTTTAGAATTGACTGGTTTGATCTCCTTGCAGGCCAAGGGACTCTCAAGAGTCTTCTGCAATATTACAGTTCAAAAACATCAATTCTTTGGTGCTCAGCCTTCTCTATGGTTCAGCTCTCACATCCATACATGACTATTGGAGAAACCGTAACTTTGTCTGTATGGACCTTTGTCAGCAAAGTAATGTCTCTGCTTTTTAATATACTGTCTAGGTTGGTCATAGCTTTCCTTCCAAGGAGCAATCATCTCTTAATTTCATGGCTGCAGTCACCATGTACAATAATTTTGGAGCTCAAGAAAATACAGTCTCTGTTTCCATTGAGTCCCCATCTATTTGCCATGAAGTGATGGGATAGGATGCCATATCTTAGTTTTTTTTAATGTTGAGTTTTAAGCCAGCTTTTTCACTCTCCTCTTTCACTTTTATCAAGAGGTTCTTTAGTTCCTCTTCACCTTCTACCATAAGGGTGGTGGTATCTGCATATCTGAGGTTATTGATATTTCTCCTGGCAATCTTGATTCCAGCTTGTGCTTTATCCTAGGGTCTCTGGAGAAAGAGAAAGCTCTTGTCACAGTTCTTAACCAGCTGACTACGACCTATTCTTCACAGTTTTGCAGGCTAGGTTCAGACAACCATGTGTTGTAGGGAGGAACTAACATTTTTCCTGCACTTGGGGGGAAATAGACAACATAAGCACTTTCATACATGGCCAGATAGGGCAGGTGCCATTTGGAGAGCCGGAGAGGGATTGACAAAAGGCTTCTCGAGGGATAGAATGGCTTCAAACATTAAAAATAAGAAGGGGCTTCTAGGCAGGAAGACTGGGTGTGTCTGGATAAAGGAGTATGTGACTGGGCAATGGTGGGTACTTCTTGGAATTCAGAAAGATGTAAGCTATGGTGTGGCTGAAGAGGTAAAGTGGATCATATTCTAGAGGGCCTTGGGTGACAAGCTGTGAAGAGAACACGTGTAACCATGTATGATACCTACATTCAGTAAACGTATGGAACCTCTTATATTCTCCCCTTGCTAATGTAATCTTATCTGCAGTGAAGTGACATGGAATCGGCCTAGTAAATGAAGCGAAACCCAAACCTGCTTAACTAAGATGGGGCCCAGGGTCCATATTACTGCTCTTGCTTGCTTCATAATGGTTTCAAATGACAAGTTTTGTTAGAGGCTCTTCCTTGAGGTCAGAACTGGACCAAATAGTTCTGGATGCCAGTCACCAGTGGAGTAAGTATTGGGTGTGATTGCCAGCCAGCTTCCTGCAGATGTTCTTCGGCCAGTACAAACTGAGGTTACATATTGGAAATTGCCCCCGATTTCCTTCAGTGGGTGCTTCTTGAACTTCCACTCAGTGCCAGGTGCTGGGGACAAGGAGTCAGGAGACCAGATTCTGCCCTGACGCTCATAATCCAGTGGGGGAGAGGGGGTAGACAAGGACTCAAATAGTGATCAGACATCCTAGAAAGTGGCAAGTGCCCTGAAAGAGAAGTAGACAGTGAGCTCTAGAGGGCTCAAGGAGGAAAAATCTGGGGAGAGCATGGGCATGATTCTGGAAAAATTTGAGAAAAATGGTATCTCTTTGACACAAATTCATATAATCCAGACCCCTGGATACCTTCAAGCCTCATAGATGCTGTGAAGTATGTTTGGCAAACATCAGGAACAGATTTTTATTTGAGGACCATGCTATTTGGCTTTATCCTTAGTACCATCCAGATAGTACAAGGATTCTGTGTCCCTCAGAGAAGGTGGGGACACTCCTTGTTTCATGCAAAGAAAATCTATCACACTTGATAGAAGAAATTCCTGAACATCAGCATTACTTCTTTATCTAAAAACCAAGTAAAGGATTGCAAGTAAACCTTTTTCTCTAATTGCACTAAGAGGATTGTATGCATAGTGGCAGATCTTCACTTCACCTCTAGGGCTCTTATCAAGCCGAAGGGTCAAGTTAGCATAAGAAAGCTCAGTGCCTTGGGTCAAGTAAGCTGCCATTGTGTTTCAAGAGAGGCTACTATTAGAGAGAGACTCAGGAAATTTGATTTCCTGTAGAAGCCGGCAGCAGTTTAAGAACTTTTTTGGGTGAAAAGCAGTCCCAGATTCTCCAGCCCATAGCATTGGTATGTGAATTATAGTATTGTGGAAAAAGTCACTTCTAACCTGGAAAGTCTTAGTTCTTGGAAAGGGTTCTCTTATCTTTATTTTGGGGCTCCTCAGGTGGTAAAACCCCACCTGCCAATGCAGGAGATGTAAGAGACAAGGATTCAGTCCCTGGATCAGGAAGATCCCCTGGAGGAGGACACGACAACCCACTCCAGTATTCTTGCCTGGAGAATCCCAGGGACAGAGGAGTCTGGCAGGCTACAGTGCATAGGATCACAAAAAGTTGGACACGACTGAAGTGACTTAGCACACAGCACACATCTTTTATTTCAAATGTACATGATTGTTGACTTCAGTGGTGTTGCTAGAAAGGCTATTTTGATCTAGAAACATCTCTTTTTTCAAAAGTCACCTGGATAGACTATAAATTGTCCACAGACGGCACTCACAGTTTCTTCAATTCTTCTTCTTAGGTAAGAAAATGCCTTTATCTTTTGGGTTTTTCCTTTATGCTTACTTTTTATATTATACTGTGTGCTTGTAAACTAATGAAAGTAAGAGTCCTTTGTGTTTTGAAACTGATTGGCAAGTTCTAACTGATTGGGTGGAAATCTTAAGTAATGAGCCATATTTTAAAATAATAATAATAATAACACCTGAAATAATAAGTAATTCATACAATCAAGATGTCCTCAGTCAGTTAAAGCACAGGTCAAGATACAACATTCAAGTAGTCACAATCAACTCTTAACACACATGAAATTGTGTAGCACAAGGAATAAAAGTATCTGTTTAGAGATGTCAATTATTTTTACCACCTACAAACTTAAAATGCAAATCATATGTTATTCTACTTGGACACTCTAAAGATAGCACTGTACCCATTTCTCTGAGAAATTTTTTTTCCCTGGGAGAATTTTAAAATCAAGTGAAGGAAAGAAAAAATGTATTAGTTATGGTAAACTGGATATTTTAGGTCAGTGATATGTGTGTGTGTATGTGTGTTTGTGTATGCATGCATATAAACTCAGTTGAACAAATGCAAATAAAACTGAGCTTGAATGTTAATTTTTTGCTTCTAATTTTATATTTATATAGGTATATATATGATAATATATTCTTATAGATAAAAAATCAACCTACATTTTTCCTTTGAACTGTGATGTATAAAATAAAACATTGTTCTTGCAGTAAATATAATTTGGTGTTTAGGTTCTCTGGGAACTTTGTTACTTCTGTAATGAGAATGTGAAGAGATATGAAAAATAAGATCATAAATCTTAAGATGTAACAATTATACTCAATCTCATCTATTTCTTCCAAAGAGGGCATTTTCCCAAGTATGCAAATGGTCAGTTCCATAAATATATTTACAAAAATTGCATGGGACTTTGATGTCTCTCATGCCAGGTTTCTCATTTTATAAAAATACCTCAATAGATACACAAAGTTGTTCTTGTGTACCCCTGAAATACCATACTGAGAATATTTCCTTAGTATAGAAATTCCAATGTGGTGATACACCTGTTGAACAGATTTTGCCTTGTTTCTTACTTCTAAGTTATTTAGATGTCAGACATTGAGGTCATATTAATTTATGGTTCATAGTATTTGCAAAAAGGAGAATGTTACATAGATAATTCTGAGAGAGAAAAATGTCATGCACAATCATTGCAATTGATTTTTGTCATGTTGGAAGAAAGTCTTCTTTTTAAAAAAAATCAGCTTTATTTAAGCATAATCAACATGTAAAATATATGGACCACTTCACAAATTTGTACATCATCCTTGCAAAAGATAGCATTAAGTCATGTCTGACTTTTGCAATCCCGTGAACTGTAGCCCACCAGGCTCCTCGAGGTCGTCCAGGCAAGAATACTAGAGTGGGTTGCCATTTCCTTCTCCAGGGGAACTTCTTGACCCAAGAATTGAACCCAGGTCTCCCACATTGTAAGCAGACACTTTACCAACTGAGCTAAACATGCTAATCTTCTCTGTATCATTCCGATTTTAGAATACGTGCTGGCAAAGCAAACACTTCTTGAGATGGTTCTTCTAAAGAAAAGGTTAAGTGGGAGTCCTTTATCCATAGTGCAGGCTGTGCTGTGCACCTTTTTGGGAGCACCTGGGACTGAAATCAGTAAACTACTTAAAAGTGATTTATGTAGTTACCATATTCATCTTTCCCTGGACCCTTTTACAAACTTTAAGGGGGGTGGCACTCCCAGACTGGTATTTTTATCCCAGAGCCCATTCAATATTTATTGTTAGAGTTTCAGATTTTCCTAAATTAGAATGCCCTTGGCCGTCGAAGGGGCTTGACGATGGGAGATAAATCAAAACAAAGACACGTTCCCAGTGATCCTATACCTATGAAAAGCCCTGAGATGTTTTGTAATCAAAGAATCTGCTTCACTATATTTGACTCAGCCTTTTCCAATGTAGCCAACCAAGGAACATTTGACTTTGATTTTTTTCTGCAAACCTATTAACACCCTTTGGTGCTAGTGCTCTGTGGGAATAATGGATTCTAGGAAAGCCTGGGTGATTTACACTAGGCTTTTTCATGTGTGTGGGTGATGACATCTGCCCTTGGTATTCTGGAACTCCTGACGAATAAGATTTGCTAGCCATTTCTGAGCAAGAAGGATACCCGCAGCAAACTGCAGTTCTTGGGACAACAGCCTGTGAATGTTTGCATTGATTTAGGCTCTGGCAGGTTTGGAGGGAGCAGGAACTGCTGGGGTATCTCCAATGGGTTCCAGAAACTGCTCTACTAGGCTTCATACTTTCTCTGCTGCTGAGATGAGGGCAGAAAGCAACTCCAGCTCCCCAAACCGAGAATGAGATTTGTTGACAGGGTCCCCTCTGCTCTTAGATGCTGCTACTTAGGGATCTCTCTCCTCCTCCTCTCCACTCAGTAGTTTTGAAACAATGGACTTTAGTAACTGGATCCTTGTCTTTGGAGAGGAGGGGGCCAGCATCACACCTGTGGCAAGCAAAGAGACCTCCTCCTCTTTCAATGAAGCCTGGAAGGTGTGCTGCTTCGGAGAAGAGTTAAAGAAAAGAGTTTCAGAATACCAAGAGTTACTTGATTTTTTTTCCTAAAAAGAATCATTTCCTGAGCCACAGACCAAATCTCAATTCCGTGTTTCTGAGAACCCATCTTTTTCCACTGTAGAAAAGTGAGTTTACCTATGGTTTGACAAATTAACTTTCTTTAAAAGGAAACAGTAAAAAATAATTTTCCCATACTGAAGAATTTTGAAATGCTTGGCTTCAAGTTTAAGTGACTTTTCTTTTCAATGAATATGATTAGAATTCTGTTTAATACAGAATTTTTAAAAGTCAGCATTTGTTACATATATATTGCATATAAAGTAGACATGACATAGATAGTTTCATACCACATGTTTACCTTATGAGCCAGTAAAACCTCATAAATAAAAAACTTGAAAGTTAAACATAAGCCTTTATTTAGTTGTGGTGTATCTTGGTCATTTTATGTAATCTTTGAATTACACTGTTGGTGGGAATGCAAACTAGTACAGCCACTATGGAAAACAGTGTGGAGGTTCCTTAAAAAACTGCAAATAGTCCTGCCATATGACCCAGCAATCCCACTGCTGGGCATACACACCGAGGAAACCAGAATTGAAAGAGCCACGTGTACCCCAATGTTCATCGCTGCATTGTTTACAATAGCCAGGACATGGAAGCAACCTAGATGCCCATCAACTGACGAATGGATAAGAAAGCTGTGGTACATATACACAATGGAATATTACTCAGCATTAAAAAAATTCATTTGAAGCAGTTCTACTCAGATGGACGAAACTGGAGCCCATTATCCAGAGTGAAGTAAGCCAGAAGCAAAACCAACAATACAGTATATTAACACATATATATGGAATTTAGAAAGACAGTAACGAGAACCCATCATGCGAGACAGCAAAAGGAACGCAGATGTATAGAATAGACTCGTGGACTCTGTGGATGAGGGTAAGGGTGGGATGATATGGGAAAATGGCATTGAAACATGTTAATTATCATATGTCTAATCAATCGCCAGCCCAGGATTGATGCTCGGGGCTGGTGCATCGAGATTTCCTGGGGGGAGGGAGGAGGGAGGGGGGAGGGAGGGGGGTTCTGGAGGGGGAGCATATGTAAACCCATGGTGATATCATGGCATTGTATGGCAAAAACAATAAAAGGGAAAAAAAATTTAAAAAAAAGTGTTACACAGACTTGTAATATTCAAGTCAAAAGATAAGTGATTACTCAACTTTGTAAAGGGTGGAGGAATGATTATGATACTAAAAGCCCTAGACATTTTAGGGAAGGAGGCACACAGAAATTTACATGAAAGTAACATAGGGATAATCTTCATTCACCTAATTACTTATATAATCATTTGCAAATTCCAGTGCTTTAACCAGTATTAAAGCATGATTACTTCATTTGTTCATTTATTCACTCATCCAAAAACAATTTCAGGGCAAAATTGAGGGGAGGTCCAAGGGAAGTGGGCAGTGAGAAAGAGCTTCTTTATTAGCAACTCACTTTAGGAGCAGGGTGGACCATGGCAGGCTTGAGTCAACCCCTGAAGTCCGTAACCTGAGGCCCAGCCTTTCCCTACAGGCTCCAGACCCCGGTGACCAATTCTGGGGACCCTGGAAGTTGAGTTACACAGTGTGATCCCTCATGGTTAAGACCCTTGCACACCAGTCTTCAGGCATCATGGGTGTGTAAACCTGTGTGGACAGGGGTTGCTCATGGCCAGCAAGCCATCTTCTTGTGGCTAGGGGACCCCTCCACAGAGAAGAAAAAAAGAGCTGCTCTTTTCCTGGAATTTTGAAGGCTGTACTTTCTGTCAGTTTACTTTAGTCACTCAGTCGTGTCTGACTCTTTGTGACCCTGTGGACTGCAGCACTCCAGGCCTCCCTGTCCATCACCAACTCCCAGAGTTTAATCAAACTCACGTCCATTAAGTCGGTGATGCCAGGCAGCCATCTCATCCTCTGTTGTCCCCTTCTCTAACCTTCAATTATTTGCAGCATCAGGGTCTTTTCAAATGAGTCAGCTCTTCACATCAGGTGGCCCAAGTATTGGAGCCTCAGCTTCAATGTCAGTCCTTCCAATGAACACCCATGACTGATGTCCTTTAGGATGGACTGGTTGGATCTCCTTGCAGTCCAAGGGACTCTCAAGAGTCTTCTCCAACACCACAGTACAAAAGCATCAATTCTTTGGGGCTCAGATTTCTTTATAGTCCAACTCTCACATCCATACATGAATACTGCAAAAACCATAGCTTTGACTAGATGGAACTTTGCTGGCAATGTCTCTGCTTTTTAATATGCGGTCTACGTTGGTCATAACTTTTCTTCCAAGGAGTAAGTGTGTTTTAATTTCATGGCTGCAATCACCATCTGCAGTGATTTTGGAGCCCCCCAAAGTAACGTCTGCCACTGTTTCCCCATCTATTTGCCATGACATGATGGGACCAGATGTCATATTAGTTTTCTGGTTGAGCTTTAAGCCAATTTTTTCACTATCCTCTTTCACTTTCATCAAGAGGCTCTTTAGTTCCTCTTCACTTTCTGCCATAAGGGTGGTGTCATCTGCATATCTGAGGTTATTGATATTTCTCCCTGCAATCTTGATTCCAGCTGTGCTTCATCCAGCCCAGCGTTTCTCATGATACGCTCTGCATAAAAGTCAAATAAACAGGGTGACACTATACAGCCTTGATGTACTCCTTTCCCTATTTGGAACAAGTCTGTTGTTCCATGTCCAATTCTAACTATTGCTTGCTCACCTGCATACAGAGTTCTCAAGAGACAGGTCAGGTGGTCTGGGATACTCATCTCTTGAAGAACTTTCCACAGTTTGTGGTGATCCACACAGTCAAAGGTTTTGGCATAGTCAATAAAGCAGAAGTAAATGTTTTGTAGAACTCTCTTGCTTTTTCAATGATCCATCGGATATTGGCAATTTGATCTCTGGTTCCTCTGCCTTTTCTAAAACCAACTTGAACATCTGGAAGTTCACGGTACATGTATTGTTGAAGCCTGACTTGGAGAATTTTGAACATTACTTTACTAGCGTGTGAGATGAATGCAATTGTGCAGTAGTTTGAGCATTCTTTGGCATTGCCTTTCTTTGGGATTGGAATGAAAACTGGCCTTTTCCAGTCCTGTGGCCACTGCCGAGTTTGCCAAATTTGCTGGCATATTGACTGCAGCATTTTCACAGCATCAACTTTTAGGATTTGAAATAGCTCAACTGGAATTCTATCACCTTCACTAGCTTTGTTTGTAGTGATTCTTCCTAAGCCCCACTTGACTTCACATTCCAGGATGTCTGGCTCTAGCTGAGTGATCACACCAATCATGATTTTCTGGGTTGTGAAGATCTTTTTTGTTCAGTTTTTCTGTGTATTCTTGCCACCTCTTCTTAATATCTTCTGCTTCTGTAAGGTCCATACCATTTCTGTCCATTATTGTGCCCATCTTTGCATGAAATGTTCCCTTGGTATCTCTAATTTTCTTGAAGAGATCTCTAGTCTTTCCCATTCTATTGTTTTCCTCTGTTTCTTTGCATTGATCACTTAGGAAGGCTATCTTATCTCTCATTGCTATTCTTCGGAACTCTACGTTCAAATGGATATATCTTTCCTTTTCTCCTTTGGTTTTCACTTCTCTTCTTTTCACAGCTATTTGTAAGGCCTCTTCAGACAACCATTTTGCCTTTTTGCATTTCTTTTTCTTGTGGATGATCTTGATCCTGGTCTCCTGTACAATGTCACAAATCTCTGTCCATAGTTAATCAATCAGGCCCTCTGTCTGTCAGATCTAGTTTCTTAAATCTATTTGTCACTTCCACTGTGTAATCATAACGGATTTGATTTGGATCATGCCTGAATGGTCTAGTGATTTTCCTTACTTTCTTCAAGCTTGAATTTGGCAATAAGGAGTTCATGATCTGAGCCACAGTCAGCTTCTGGTCTTGTTTTTGCTGACTGCCTAGAGCTTCCACATCTTTGGCTGCAAAGAATATAATCAATCTGATTTTGGTGTTGACTGTCTGGTGATGTCCATGTGTAGAGTCTTCTCTTGTGTTGTTGGAAGAGGGTGTTTGCTATGACCAGTGCATTCTCTTGGCAAAACTGTTAGCCTTTGACCTACTTCATTCTGTACTCCAAGGCCAAATTTTCCTGTTATTCCAGGTGTTTCCTGACTTCCTACTTTTGTATTCCAGTCCCCTATAATGAAAATGACATCTTTTTTGGGTATTAATTCTAGAAGGTCTTGCAGGTCTTCACAGAACCATTCAGCTTCAGCTTCTTCAGCATTACTGGTTGGGGCATAGACTTGGATTACCATGATATTTAATGGTTTGCCTTGGAAACGAACAGAGATCATTCTGTCATTTTTGAGATTGCATCCAAGTACTGCATTTCGGACGCTTTTTGTTAACTATGATGGCTACTCCATTTCTTCTAAGGGATTCTTGCCCACAATAGTAGATATAATGATCATCTGAGTTAAATTCACCTATTCCAGTCCATATTAGTTTGCTGATTCCTAGAATGTTGACATTCACAAAATCTTGCCTTCTCCTGTTTGACCACTTCCAATTTGCCTTGATTCATAGACCTAACATTCCAGGTTCCTATGCAATATTGCTCTTTACAGCATTGGAACTTGCTTCCATCACCAGTCACATCCACAACTGGGTGTTATTGTTGCTTTGGCTCTGTCTCTTCATTTTTTCTGGAGTTATTTTTCCACTGATCTCCAGTAGCATATTAGGCACCTACTGACTTGGGTAGTTCATCTTCAGTGTCCTGTCTTTTTGCCTTTTCATACTCTTCATGAACAGTATGAAAAGGCTGTACTTTAGTGTTTAACAGTATTTTTATGGTTAGACAACATTATGCACATCGGTTTTCTTCAGTGGATTGAAGTTGAAGTTCTGTTGAAATACCATAAATCAAAATAGCTTTTTTTTGGTCATGATTTGTTCTCCTCCCCTCTGTCACAGTTTCAAGTCTGCATTCTCTGTGGTTCTAAGAGTGGCAGCCTGAGTTTTCCAATACCCAGGGAATGATAAGCTTCACAGTGGCAGAGTTCAGGGGGTTGCATTTAAGAAAATGTATAGTTACATTCACCCAGGTGGTCCCTTGCTATTTGTGACATTCGATTGCAGCTTCTGTGTCTCTGTTTAGTCCTGTGTTCCTTTGTGTACCTTGTCTCTACCCCCTCCTTTCAACTCCCAGGGCACTTTGTATGAATTTAAATTGCACGCTTTTGACCTTGTAGTTAGTCATCTATTTACAGGTCTGATCTCTCAAAAGGTAGTCCACATCAACTTCATCTCATTATCCCCCAGTGTCTTCCATAGAGTCCACGCTTAGAAACCATCTATCAAATGTCAAATGAATAAATGGAATTCGACTTATACACAACTCCTCAGGAAACATGTGTTATCTGATGAGGGGACACTTGCTTCCAAAATTGTGTCTACTTTTTCACATAAGAGCAGTTAAAGATGTTAGAAAGTGTTCTAGTTTCATTCTTTTACAAGTGGCTATACAGTTTTCCCAGCACCACTTGTTAAAGAGGTTGTCTTTTCTCCATTGTATATTCTTGCCTCCTTTGTCAAAGATAAGGTGTCCATAGATGCGTGGATTTATCTCTGGGCTATCTATTTTGTTCCATTGATCTATATTTCTGTCTTTGTGCCAGTACCATACTGTCTTAATGACTGTGGATTTGTAGTATACCTTAAAGTCAGGTAGGTTGATTCCTCCAGTTCCATTCTTCTTTCTCAAGATTGCTTTGGCTATACGAGGTTTTTTATATTTCCATACAAATTGTGAAATTATTTGTTCTAATTCTCTGAAAAAGACCTCTGGTAGCTTGATAGGAATTGCATTGAATCTATAGATTGCTTTTCACTATATTGATTTTTCCAATCCACGAACACGGCACATTTCTCCATCTGTTTGTGTCCTCTTTGATTTCTTTCGTCAGTGTTTTATAGTTTTCCATATACAAGTCTTTTGTTTCTTTAGGTAGAAATACTCCTAAGTATTTTATTCTTTTTGATTTGATGGTGACTGGAATTGTTTCCATAATTTCTTTTTCTGTTTTTTCATTGTTAGTGTATAGAAATGCCAGGGATTTCTGTGTGTTGATTTTATATCCTGAAACTTTGCTATATTCACTGATTAGCTCTAGTAATTTTCTAGTAGAGTCTTTAGGGTTTTCAATATAGAGGATCATGTCATCTGCAAACAGAGAGAGTTTTACTTCTTCTTTTCCAATGTGGATTCCTTTGATTTCTTTATCTGCTCTGATTGCTGTGGCCAAGACTTCCAAAACTATGTTGAAAAGTAGTGGTGAGAGTAGGCACCCTTGTCTTGTTCCTGACTTCAGGGGGAATGATTTCAGTTTTTCACCATTGAGGATAATGTTTGCTGTGGGTTTGTCATATATAGCTTTTATTATGTTGAGGAATGTTCCTTCTATTCCTGCTTTTTGGAGGGTTTTTATCATAAATGGATGTTGAATTTTGTCAAAGGCTTTCTCTGCATCTACTGAGATAATCATGTGATTAAAAAGAATGAAACTAGAACACTTTCTAACACCATACACAAAGATAAATTCAAAATGGATCAAAGATCTAAGCATAAGACCAGAAACTATAAAACTCCTAGAGGATAACATTGGGAAAACACTCTCTGACATCAACCAAAGCAGGATCCTACATGACCCACCTCCCAGAATACTGGAAATAAAAGCACGAATAAACAAATGGGACCTAATTAAAATTAAAAGCTTCTGCACTGCAAAGGAAACTATAAGCAAGGTGAAAAGACAGCCTTCAGAATGGGAGAAAATAATAGCCAATGAAGCAACAGACAAACAATTAATCTCAAAAATATACAAGCAACTCCTGCAGCTCCACTCTAGGAAAATAAACAACCCAATCAAAAAGTGGGCCAAAGAATTGAACAGACGTTTCTCCAAAGAAGACATAAAAATGGCTAACAAACACATGAAAAGATGCTCAACATCACTCATTATCAGAGAAATGCAAATCAAAACCACAATGAGATATCACTTCACACCACTCAGAATGGCTGCAATCCAAAAATCCACAAGTAATAAATGCTGGAGAGGATGTGGAGAAAAGGGAACTCTCTTACACTGTTGGTGGGATTGCAAACTAGTACAGCCTCTATGGAAAACAGTGTGGAGGTTCCTTAAAAAACTGCAAATAGTCCTGCCATATGACCCAGCAATCCCACTGTTGGGCATATACACCGAGGAAACCAGAATTGAAAGAGACACGTATACCCCAATGTTCATCGCTGCTTTATTTACAATAGCCAGGACATGGAACCAACCTAGATGCCCATCAACTGACGAATGGATAAGAAAGCTGTGGTACATATACACAATGGAATATTACTCAGCATTAAGGAAAAATTCATTTGAATCAGTTCTACTCAGATGGACGAAACTGGAGCCCATTATCCAGAGTGAAGTAAGCCAGAAGCAAAACAACAATACAGTATATTAACGCATATATATGGAATTTAGAAAGACGGTAATGAGAACCCAGCATGCGAGACAGCAAAAGGAACACAGATGTATAGAATAGACTCAGGGCCTCTGTGGATGAGGGAAAGGGTGGGATGATATGGGAGAATGGCATTGAAACATGTTAATTATCATATGTCTAAGCAATAGCCGGCCCAGGATTGATGCTTGGGACTGGTGCAACGAGATTTCCCGGGGGGAGGGAGGAGGGAGGGGGGTTCTGGATGGGGAGCATATGTAAACCCATGGTGATATCATGACATTGTTTGGCAAAACTAATAAAAAAATTGTTAAAAAGAGCTGTTAAAGAGAATGAGAATATTAGGAGGTAGAATTTTCTCTTGTTGAGCTTTTACATTTAACATGTTATCTTTACACTGTTTCTTGCAGATGCACTATCTATTACACTTTTTGCATTTCTTATTCTTAATTTTTGGTATGACAACCCAATATTAGAACAGGGGACTAAATGATGAAAAAACGGAGTGGAAAATAATAGGGTAGAGGGAAAAAGTATCCATTGATTAAACCTGAAAAGAGAGGTGACACCCAACCAGCTCTGTTAGCTCAGTTTTGCACAGCATTAATGAACAACTTAAACGGGACAGTTATGATGTGTCAAGGGTAGTGTGTGTGTTAGTTGCTCAATTGTGTCCAACTCTTTGTGACCCCATGTACTGTACCCTCCAGGCTCCTCTGTCCATGGGATTTACAAGGCAAGATTACTGGAGTGGGTTGCCATTCCCTTCTCCCGGGAATCTTCTTGACCAAGGATCAAATCTAGGTCTCCTGCTTAGCAGGCAGATTCTTTACCATCTGAGTCACCAGGACATTTTTCTGTTTAAATATCTGACTCTAGGAGACCTCAGGAACTGTTCTCCACAGTGTGTCCTTAGACCTTGAATGAGTCTTAGAGGCTTAGCCTTGGTTTGATGCCATGGTCCACTTGGATAATGATAGCAGCAAACAGCCAAATGGGCTCTAGGAGGTCTCTTGGGTGGGAAAGAGGTGTAGCAGGGGCTTGGGACCCATCATCTCCAACCACTGGAAGAATGAGAGGTGGGAAGGAATGAATGGAACACACTTCAAGTTTCTTACTACCTACAAAACTCAGGTGCTGCTGTGCTTCAGCCTTGATGCTGTCTAGAATCTTGAAGTACACTGGACTGTCACTCTTTGCTATAGACCAGAGATTCTCAAATACTCCAGTCTTGTGTCTCAGAAATCACTGTCAAAGGACTGGGCACTCACTAGGATAGAAACCAAACTCCTTTGTATTTCAGCAAAGGGCATTGATGTGTTTAGACAGTCTGTCAGCATATTTATAATTTTGGTGAGTTTCAAGGACATGATCAATTGCAGAAATGTTATTGAACATAAATGTGTGATTGCTACAGAACTTCAAAGTTTTGCTGTTGGACAAAGGAACCAGAACTGGGAGAAACATGAGATATTCAGGCTTATTCCTATACATTTGGAAGGTCACAGATGGAGAATGGAGGGGAGGGTGTGAGGAGGGTAGTTGGGATATGATTCATGACATTTGCGTACGAGTGAAATGTTGAAAGAGGGCTAGTGCTAAGTCATGGAGAGGCTGTGTGCCAGAGAGGGAATGCTCGGACACAGACATGGACTCTCAGGGTGGCCCTGGGCAAGTTAGCTAGCCTCTCTGGACCTCATTTTCCTCATATATAAAATGGGAAAGATATTGTAATAATAGAGCTTGGGATGTAGTAAGTGCTTAATAAATGACACCTAATGTTATTCCTATGTTTAACTTCTCTGAAAAGTTTCCTATCTTCCTACAGTTATAAAACTTAATTCATTAGATATGGTTGAATCTGATCCCGATCCCAGAGAAGGTTTATTGCTTAAGGAGAAGAATAAGATAATGAAGATGTTTTCATCTCCAAGGATCTCCTATGGCAAGGGGCCTGAAGACAGATTCCTACCCTAGTTTCTTTTTTATTTCAAAAAGGAAGGACAGCAATATACTCTTGGTAGTTGAATTGAAAAGTTTGCAGTATTTTTCAGTTCTATACTTAAAAAAAATTCTCAGGTGATTGTAACTTGATGAAATCCTTTTTAATAGAGGGGTTATAATCAATGTTTTAAATGCCTCCCCTTATTGACTATGAACTTTACCAGAGCAGAGACTATGTACGTCATCCTCATCTCTGGATTCCCAAGTCTGAGGTGTGATGTCAGCAGTCTGTGAATGCATGTTGAATAAAGCATCTGCCTACAATGTGGAGACCTGGGTTCAATCCCTGGGTTGGGAAGATCTCCTGGAGAAGGAAATGGCAACCCACTCCAGTATTCTTGCCTGGAAAAACCCCATGGATGGTGGAACCTGGTAGGCTACAGTCCATTGGGTTGCAAAGAGTCGGACTTGACTGAACAACTTCACTTTCATTTTTCACTTTAGCTTTTTAAGTTACGGTGCTTTCATACGCCCAAGTCCTAAAGGAATTCAATTGAAGTCTAGGGGAAATCAGAAGAAAATCTAAAAGAGATACAACAAAAATCTTTGTATTTTTGCTTTACATTCGTTCTCAGCTAAATTTACATTTGTTCTCAGCTAGATTTATATCCTTTCTTAGCTAGATTTTTAAAATGTCAGTCAGAAGATTACAAATTTCATGGACTATTAGAAAACCAAGGTTGATATTCAGTGCCATGGCTTGAAGTATAGGGACCACAAAACATAGTTTTAAGAATACAGACTTTCCAGAATAAGTTCAAGAGATCTAATAATGTATAGCAATGTGACAATAGTTAATAATGCCATACTCAAAGTTTGCTAAGAGAGTAGATCTTCCATTCTCACTACACACACACACACACACACACATACCAAAGATAATTATGTGAGGTGATGGATGAGTTAATTAACTTGATGTGGTTATCATTTTATAGCTTATACATATATAAAATGTATACAGTTTTATTTGTCAGTTATACCGCAATAAAGAAAAAATAGAAATTTATTTCAGGAAAAAAACAGAACTCCCACCCGAACCCTACAGTAGATGACTCTCATTGCAAAGTGAAGTCTAGCCTTAATAATAGACACTGAAGAATGAGTCTGGGGAGGAAGTTCCAGATGGGCCATTTAGAAGCAAAACAGTCATATTGTCCCCGTGAATCTTCCATCATTGGAGCTCCTTTTCTGACTCTCAAGGGTTAAGGTTTCTAAGGATTGATATCTAGGTATAATTCTAGGACATGCTTTGGGAATAATGAAAAACATTAAGTTCTACTGGCTGACTGAACTCTAGTTAAAATCTTAAAAATCTTGTCTATCACCTGGATACCTACAAGGCTCATTTGCTAGTTTTTTCATTGTCCAGCTACAGCGACTAGCAAACAAATCGGGCACATCAGAGCAGCAGAGACTGTGGATCAATTCTGCTTTTCCAAGAAATGAAGTCCTAGGAGATGTTTTGTCTTTTTAATGTAGATCAAACTGAGATTGCAGTTCTTTTTGCCTATCATGGAGTAGATGTAGCCCTGGACAATTAAAGTTATTGTGAACCAGCACTTTAAAAATGCCAGACACTTGGAATTCATTTAATTTCTAAGTACTTTCATAGGCCATTACCCATTCTCTACCCCTTTGAAACCATTTAAGATATGCTAGGATTGGTAAGCCTCACACAAAATTTCACTTTGAACATTGAATAGGTTGGATTTTTTTGAGCAGTATTTATTCTCTAAAATCCTAGAACTCCTGAGGACCACATCTCTTTGATTTTTGACATTCAAAATTCCCATTTCTTCCACTCTGTCATCTGGGTGTATGAGACTGTGAACCCTGCAAAGAAAAGGGAGAGTTGTTAACATTAGTTTGTGCTGCACTCTCACAATAAATCTAAGTTCTCTATATTGTATTTTGTACTTTTGTACATTTAATTTGATTAAACAAGTACCCAGTGCTTTTTGTGTTTGAAGAGTTCTAGGTAGGTTTTTTTTTGCTTATTGGCTTACCAGTTTATTGTAAAAAGAATAGGATTTGGCAACAGCCAGATGAAAGAATGAAAAGGGCAGAATAAAGGGAGAGTACAGGGAGTTTGCATGGCCTCTCTGGGGCTTCTCTCTCAGCAGCCCCCATGTTTACCAACAAGGAAACTCTCTGTTCTCTTGGACTAGGTAGTTTAATGTACAGAAAGCAGGGTAAGAGTCCTATGGCCCAAGAAAGCTTACATTCTAATATACACAAGGCACAGTGTGTATCAGGGTCTTGAAAGGAAAGACTTTGGGGATATCTGGGAAGACTTCTTAGAAAGGATGACATAAGACTGGAAGGCAATTGGGTGTAGTTTTGAACTCCAATACTAGTCTCTTTGGATTCAAATCTCTGGTGTACCACTTACTAGCTGAATGATCTCGGGCTACCTTCTTGCGCCTGTTTCCTGAGGAACTGAGATTATAACATCAGATCAGACCTCATAGCAATGTTGTGAGAAGCAAGTAAGTTGCTTACTCTAGAGATCAGGGCCTCTGCATTGGTCTGGGATAGCAGAGGACCCAGGGGGAGGGCTTAGGAGGAGGGACAGGATTGGGTTGGTGGATTGAATCGTACTGTCTGAGAGGTAAGGATGGAGTGGAGCAGGGCAAGAGTATAGATGGACGAGGGGGATGTGGTTGCAGGGTTTGAGATGAAAGGGCCTGAACTTGAGGTCTGACGTGGATGATCAACAGAAGCAGGCAAGCATGAGTCCCAGTGCAGAGGCAGATGCTGATCAGATTGGCCCAGATCGGGGCAGAGAAACAAGAAAGTTATGGAAGGTAGTGTGGCAACCTTCATTTGCAGGACTAGATTGATGATGGTCATGCTTAGGAGTTTGGTCATACAACTAGGATTTTTGTCTGCTAATATCTTGCAACCAAGGGAAGCTAATGTTGGGTTTGTTGATGAATGAGGAAGGGGTAGGAACAAACCTTAGGTCACCTCCTTGCTGTTGATCAGCCGGATTCCTAGGTAACCTTGGGATTCAGGAGGACAGGGTTGTAGAATTAACACTCAGTTTGACTGTGGATGAGGATGATTACTTCGAGACTTCATGTACAAGCCAGGCAAAGGCTGGGTGATAGGATGTAGAGAGCTGCATCTGAGTGGTGGGTGGCCAGAAAACTCAGAAATGTCCCATTTATTCAGATGCTGTCTTCTCCAACAATTGGGCCTCCAAAATAATTTAGAGAGCTTTCAGAGTAATCATCTTAGGATTTAATGAAAGAGAAATAAAGTGGGTGGTGTAGCAAGACATTTTCACTGAGGTTTGAAAAGCAGTGTAGAGGAGATGAGGCACCTGTGCAAAAAGACTCACTTGAACCCCACTGCTGTCAGGTACTTACCTGTGTCCTGTGTACTGTGTTGATATACTCAGTCGTGTCTGACTCTTTGCAGCCCCATGGACTGTAGCCCACCAGGCTCCTCTGTCCATGAGATTTTCCAAGCAAGTATACTGGAGTGGGTTGCTATTTCCTTCTCTAGGGGATCTTCCCAACCCAGGGATTGAACCTGCGTCTCTTGTGTCTCCTGTACTGGCAGGCGAATTCTTTACCACTAGCACCTCAGACAAATTACGTCAGCTGCAATCTTAAAATTTATTTCCAGTTTTATTGAGATATAATTGGCACATAACATTGTGTAAGTTTAGGGGGTATAACATAATGATTTGGTATATATATACTATGAAATGATGGTTTCAATACATTTAGTTAATACCTATCACCTCACATAGTTGAATTTTTTCCCCTTGTGATGAGAACTTTTAAGATCTACTCTCTGAGCAGCTTTCAAATATACAACGCAGTATTCTTGACTATAATCACCATGCTGTAAATCACCTCCCCAAAACTTATTTACTAAAATGGGAAGTTTGTATCTTTTGACCACTGTCACTAATTTCCCCCTCCATCTCCCCTCCGTGCCCCACCTCTGGCAGCGCCTAATCTGCTTCTCTGAGGTTTGTTTGCTTGTTTGTTTTTAGACTCCACATATGAGTGGCATCATGCATTTATGATGGAGATGTGTTTTTCTCCATCTGATGTATTTCACTTAGCCTAATGCCTCAAGATTCATCCTTGTCAAAAATGGCAGGATTGCCTTCTGTGTTATGGCTGAATGATATTCCACGTGGGAAGTGAGAGTAATAGTACTTTACATACTGGGCTGTTGTGAAATACTGACACCGAGCTATGTGTGAGTAAACTCCATAAAACTGTGGCTCTACTCTGCTGGAGTCCTCAGCCTCTCCCAGCACTACTGCTTGGGTCTTCTAGCCCAGTGCTTCCGCAAGGTCATTGTGCATAGGCACCACCTGGAGACCCAGCACTGCAATTTATTTAGCAGGTCTGATGCAGTCTGAAACTTTGATTTCAGATAAGACCCATTTTGCTGAGCTGGGAACCACATTTAATAATAATAATAATAAAATTGTTTTTCACTTTTTAAAATGTGGACCATTTTTTAAGTCTTTATTGAGCTAGCTACAATATTGCTTCTATTTTATGTTTTGGGGTTTTTTTTTTGGCTGCAAGGCATGTGGGATTTTAGCTTCCTGACCAGGGATTGAACTTGTACCCCTTGCACTGGAAAGTCTGGGCTTTGCAATCAATGGGACCTGGGTTTAAATTCCAGTTCTACCTCTTTATAATTGTGTGAGCTTTGTTGAGTTCCTTAACCTTTATAAATCTTGAGTATCACAACTTTAAATTCTGGATTATAATACTGACATGTCAAGGTTTTTGTGAGAATTAACATATAGAGAGTGACACAGAGTAGCCACTCAATAAGTGGTAGCTTTCATTAGAGATATATTAACAGCAGTGTAAAGTCAAAAGGACTGTGAGGAAGGTGTAATCTTCTCAAAGCGGGAAGCAATGGCAAAAAAACAAACACACCTGGCATTACAGAGTGGTTTCTTGATGCCGCTTGTTGGGGCAAGAAGGAGAGAACCCTGAGATCAAGCCCCATGCAGTCTGCCAGCTGTGGAAATCAAACATGCCAGGGACAAGTGGTATCTCAGGTCTGGATGTAGGGTTAGGCCATTGAGGATACCTAATGGATGTGCCCATCATCAGCAATGTCAGGGGAAAGAGCCTGGCTCCGTAGTGGTACTGAGCTGCACAGAAACCTCATCTTCTCTAGTAGAGCACAGCTGCCTCTCTGTAGCAATGGAGGAGGGGGTGATCAGATTGATGCTTCTTGGACATCTTTCTGAGCACCAAGACAAGGATATTGGCCAGAGAACATACTTGAAGTCTTGGACCATAATGTAAAGATGAACTAGTAAAGATGCTGTGGGAATGGATGGAGGCAGGAAGGTTCACAGAGAGGAAAGGATTGCAGTCAAGTGGCTGGAATGAACTGAAAGAAGGTGAAGAGGAGTGCTCCTAAATGTCCCACAGAAAGGGCAATGGTAGAGAGGGGTCAGGGGGCATCACTGGGGAGGAGCTGGAGGAAAACATCCCTGGTGGTTTCTGGTAATACCAAATATGCCATCATGAAAAATACTGTTTCACACACAGAGAGAGCGTGCACAGCTTTTCACCCTTCCACACCCCTGAAGGGGCTGAAGTTAACTAGTAAGCATTCAATCACCAAGGAAAAACTGCCTTCTCTGTGGGGCAGAATCCCAGGCAGAACTGAATCCCAGGCAGTTCTTGGGAGGCCTCATGAGCTAGTCAAGCAGATTTAGTCCTGTGTCAGCAGCAAGCCGAACTGTACTGGGCTTTCCCCCACCTTCCTCCTGCCAGTCGGTCAGTTCAGCTCAGCCAGGCTGACAGAGACAAGGAAGCCCCTGTGACCTCCACCATGCAGTAATGTCCAGAAAGTGCTTGGCTCGTGTAAACATCTTTTCAAATGTTTATGTGGAATTGGAAAGAAAACCAGAGAGGGTCTGAAGAAAAGCAGAATGTAAAGGTGAATGCATCTTTGGCTCTAACTGTGGTTTCCATATATTTGTTTCTTTTTCGAGTAAAAAGCTTCAAGTATTTAAAATGAAATTGTGGAAGACAATGATGATGTGTATTTATTTGGAGTTATAAAATTTGCTGCACATCATCAGGGATCAACTCTGTCTTTCTACAGAGAGACACACACATTTTTCTATAAACAATTGCTCAAAAAAGTGGTCTTTCAAATTTCAATAGAATGCTGTTTTTTTTTAAGTTTATAGGAAGAAATGCATGATGGCATGCTTCATCAATTTGAAGTTATCTTCTCTCGTTTGTATAAGGTTTATTAAATATATTTAATCAGTGAGGAAGAATGAAAATTTTACAATTCTCATGTAGACAGTAATGTCATTAAATGTGTATGGCATAAATATATCAGCCCAGTCAGTAGGATTTTCCAATTTATTTTCAATCAAAACTTTCTTCAAACGTTATAACTCACAAGATTATATATCATCACTTGTTCATCTATCTGAAGGGAACATAATTTTCCAATGGTTAAAGTCAAGAATGGAAATTAACCTACAGTAGATTATGCAGTATGTGTACCAATTACCTTGCCAAATAAGCCCGGAAGGGCAAGTGGCAAAGCCACACTGCAAAAGAGACCCAGAAACAGAATCAGGCTTCCTGATTTCTTCGAGGTGTCCCTAAAGAGTTGCTTTTCTTTTCTTGAACATGAGTTCCTCCACAGGCTATCCCTGCATTAGCCTGAGTTCTGGCCTGGGCAAGGTGGTGGGCAAGCCAGGCAATGAAGACAATGAGCCCCATAGCACAGGTGCGCACACAGCAACAGATCAAAGGTCCACTCCTTCCGAGATCGAAGCTGAGGTCTGTTCTCAGCATATCTTGTGTCCCCTTCTGAGGACAGTGTCAGGTCAACTGTGTCCGTTGTTGTATTCCCAGCATCCCACACTGTTCCGGGCAGAAAATGCATGCTGAATAAATGTTTGGTGAATTAAAAAATGAATGAAAAAACACCAAGTCCCGCCTGCCAAAATGCTGGTGAACAACTCTTACCCAGTTAATCCAGTTCCTAAAAGACAGACTGGCTAAAAAAATTTAAAAAAAGGCAAACTCAGATCTGCAGAGAAATCTAAAAGTCTCAGAGTGTATCTCTTACTGGTTTTGCACTTTGGGGAAATGCTCTCTCCAGGTCTCTTACCCTGAGGCAATGAGGAATACTAAAAAGCAAAAGGTTCTTCCATCTTTCACTATTCTGGCAGAATAGTTCAAGTTTCTGTACAGTGCAGTAAAAACTGGTGCTGAAAGAGATCTGCAATCCATTAAATTGCTAATCCTAGTCTTACTTCAATTATGTCTGTGGATCGTCTATATACCCCTCTGAAATTTTGCAATTCATTTAATCCCTGGCCGCACTATTCCTTAGAAGCACACAGATTTACAGCTGATATCTATACATTCACTGATTCAAGGCCAGGGAATTAGCACTACAGGACTAGAAGCTTCACAGAAGGCAGTACCAAAGATTGTAGTGTAATGCACACAGACACCTTCAACCAGTGGATGGAAAGAACATCACAGGCAGAAAACAGAGCCTGAGTAGGGGCATAAAGGTGAAAGGTCATGGTTACATCAAATGGTCCTTACTGCTTCTTAGCATGTGATCTTGAGCGAGTTACTTAACCATTTTGAGCCTCTGCATCCTCATCTGTAAAATAAGAATAAGACTAGCCCCATTTCACAGGGCTGTTGCAAAAATTCACTGACATCAGTTCACTTCAGTTCAGTCAGTCGTGTCCGACTCTTTGCAACCCCATGGACTGCAACACGCCAGGGCTCCCTGTCCATAACCAGCTCCTGGAGTTTACCCAAACTCGTGACCATTGAGTCGGTGATGCCATCAAGCCATCTCATCCTCTGTTGTCCCCTTCTCCTCTTGCCCCCAATCCTTCCCAGCATCAGGGTCTTTTCCAGTGAGTCAGCTCTTCACATCAGGTGGCCCAAGTATTGGAGCCTCAGCTTCAGTGTCAGTCCTTCCAATGAACACCCATGACTGATCTCCTTTAGGATGGACTGGTTGGATCTCCTTGCAGTCCAAGGGACTCTCAAGACTCTTCTCCAACACCACAGTTCAAAAGCATCAATTCTTCAGTGCTCAGCTTTCTTCACAGTTCAACTCTCACATCCATATATGACTACTGGAAAAACCATAGCCTTGACTAGACAGACCTTTGTTGACAAAATAATGTCTCTGCTTTTTAATATGCTATCTAGGTTGGTCATAACTTTCTTTCCAAAGAGTGTCTTTTAATTTCATGGCTGAAGTCAACATCTGCAGTGATTTTGGAGCCCCCAAAATAAAGTCTGACACTGTTTCCACTGTTTCCCCATCTATTTGTCATGAAGTGATGGGACCAGATGCTATGATCTTAGTTTTCTGAATGTTGAGCTTTAAGCCAATTTTTTCACTGTCCTCTTTCATTTTCATCAAGAGGCTCTTTACTTCCTCTTCACTTTCTGTCATAAGGGTGGTATCATCTGCATATCTGAGGTTATTGATATTTGTCCTGGCAATCTTGATTCCAGCTTGTGCTTCATCCAGCCCAGCATTTCTCATGATGTACTCTGCATATAAGTTAAATAAGCAGGGTGACAATATACAGACTTGACATACTCCTTTTCCTATTTGGAACCAGTCTGTTGTTCCATGTCCAGTTCTAACTATTGCTTCCTGACCTGCATACAGGTTTCACAAGAGACAGGTCAGGTGGTCTGGTATTCCCATCTGTTTAAGAATTTTCCACAGTTTATAGTGATCCACACAGTCAAAGGCTTTGGCATAGTCAGTAAAGCAGAAATAGATGTTTTTCTGGAACTCTCTTGCTTTTTTGATGATCCAGCGGATGTTGGCAATTTGATCTCTGGTTCCTCTGCCTTTTCTAAAACCAACTTGAACATCTGGAAGTTCACGGTTCATGTATTGATGAAGCCTGGCTTGGAGAATTTTGGGCATTACTTTACTAGCGTGTGAGATGAGTGAAATTGTGTGGTAGCTTGAGCATTCTTTGGCATTGCCTTTCTTAGGGATTGGAATGAAAACTGACCTTTTCCAGTCCTGTGGCCACTGCTGAGTTTGCCAAATTTGCTGGCATATTGAGTGTAGCACTTTCACAGCATCATCTTTTAGGATTTGAAATAGCTCACCTGGAATTCCATCACCTCCAATGGCTTTGTTCCTAGTGATGCTTCCTAAGCCCCACTTAACTTCACATTCCAGGATGTCTGTCTCTAGGTGAGTGATCACTCCATCATGATTATCTGAGTCGAGAAGATCTTCTTTGTACAGTTCACTGGCATACTGAATATCAAAGTGCCCACCCGAGTGCCGGATACAGAGTAAGACCACAATAAATGCCTATAAACAAAGTGTGATACGAGACAGAAAGCAGAATACTGGTTACCAGGGACACATTTTAATAGGGACAGGGTTTTAGTTTGGGATAATGAAAAACTTCTGGAATTGAAGAGCAGTAATGGTTGCATAGCAATGTGAATATATTTAATGCCACTCAACTGTGGGCTTACAAATGTTAACTGTTTAACACTGGCTCTCATATTTTTTAGTTTTATTTATTTATTGGCTGCACTGGGTCTTTGTTGTTGCATGGGCTTTTCTCTAGTTATACAAAGTGAGGGTTACTCTAGTTGCAGGGCTCAGGCTTCTCATTGCAGCAGCCTCTCTTGTTGCAGAGCATAGATTCAATAGTGTTAGTGCACAGGCTCAGTTGCTCCATGGCATGTGGGTTCTTCTTGGACCAGGGGTCGAACCTGTGTCTCCTCTATTGGCAGGCAGGTTCTTTACCACTGAACTACCAGGGAAGCCCTCTTGTATTATTTTTGAGAGGTGTTTCTTAATTTTGAATGCCACACATACTAATTAGAGCAAACTTTAAACATGCAAAAAAAATGTAACCTCCCAAAGTTTCATCATCCAAAGACACCTCTGAATGTTTCTTGCCCTCTAGTCCTGTTTTCTGCACAGTATTTTATTTGTTCCTCTGTATATGATGGTTTAAATGATTGGACTGATATATATTATACAACATTGTTACCTTTTCCAGCTAGTATTATAATAATTATTTTTTCATAATACAGATTCTTCATAGACATACTTTCCAGTGGCCTCTGCACTGGTTAAAAACCATATGAAAAGGTCACTGGAGAGTGTCACAAATGCTGAGACTTTCCATGAAATAAGAAACGCAGTCTTGGGAGAATGGATAAAGGGAGTTTGAACTCCTAGTCCCAGGCAAGTATTACCCTATTTCAAATTGAAGAATGCAACTAGTGTAGACATTCCATATGGAACTTAATTAAAATTCTACTGTATAACTCAGGCAGAACAGGCCAAGGTGGCTGAGTCCTTGAATCTATCTGAATTGGTGGAGACTTTGTTGGAAAGGTCATCAACCCTGAGATGTGTAAGTAAATTCCTTACAGTGTTGTAGTCTTTATGCACAGGCTTTCTTGTCCCCTAGATGTGCATCCAGGAAAAGTTCTGCTCTCGCTATTCTGTTGCTCATCAGCCCATTTGTTCTGCTTTCCCGACTGCAGAGTGTTAAAATGCTGAGACTCTTTAAAGACGCCCAGGGGTGATGGGAGACTGAACACAGTGGGCCTAGCTGAGTTGTCCAGTAGTTCTCAGGATGTGTTCACTTTGATGGTCATTCAAGATTAAACTTTAGTGTCATTTAGTCCTAAACTGTTTGTGCACATGTGTGTCACATGGGCCCCAGACATGGCCCCTGTAATGTGTTGCAAGAGCATTAGCAGCAGAAGCCTAGGCTGGATCAGCAGAAGCCTAGACTGACATCCAGAGACTGGTGCTTCCCTGGAGCCTCAACTGTGACTGTGTGGACTTATTTGCTTTTGGCAGTTATGAGACTGCAAAACTGGGTGAAGATTCCTTTTTTTTAATTTTCATATTTGCTTTATTGTACTGGTCTGGAACCAAACCTGCAGTATATCTGATATATGCCTATATTTAGCAACATTAACCATCTAGAGAGATGAAAATTAAAGCCACAATGACATATTACTACATACTTACTAGAAATGCTAAAATAAAAAATAGTGACAACACCAAATGGTGGAAAATATGCAGAGGAATAAGATCATTCACATATTATCACTGGGAATGTAAATGCTACAGCCACTCTGGAGAAAAGTTGAGAAGTTTTTGTTTTTGTATAAAATTAAACGTGCAACTGCCATATGATCCCAGCAGTTGCACTCTTGAGCATTTATCCTAGATAACTAAAACTTTCATGTGTACACAAAAACATGTACACAGATGGCAATAGCAGCTTTATTCACATTTGCCAAAAACTGGATTCATCACAGAGGTCCTCAAACAGTAAATGATTAAACAAACCATATTACATCTATACCATGGAAAACCACTCAGCAGTAAAAAGGAACAAACCACTGATAGATAGAAGCAATGACTTGGATGAATCTCCAGAAAATTATGATGAGTAGGAAAAAAGGCAATCACAAAAGGTTAACATACTGTGTGATTTCATCTATATAACTTTTTAAAATGATAAAGTTACAGAAATGGAGAATAAATTTGTGATTGCTAGGGGTTAAGGACAAGTTTAGGGAATGCTATAGGGAGGTGAATTTGCTTTTATTTTTTTAATTTTTTTTAAAATTTTCTTTACTTTATTGTGTTGGTTCTGCCACACACTGACATGAATCTGCCATGGGTATACACACACTCCCCCTCCAGAACCCCCCTCCCTCCTCCCTCCCGATTCCCTCCCCCTGGGACATCTCAGTGCACCAGCCCCGAGCATCAACCCTGGGCTGGCGATTGATTTCACATATGATAATTAACATGTTTCAATGCCATTCTCCGAAATCATCCCACCCTTGCCCTCTTCCACAGAGTCCACGTGTCCATTCTATACATCTGCGTTCCTTTTGCTGTCTCGCATGCAGGGTTCTCGCTGCCATCTTTCTAAATTCCATATATATGCGTTAGTATACTGTATCGTTGTTTTTCCTTCTGGCTTACTTTACTCTGGATAGTAGGCTCCAGTTCCGTCCACCTGAGTAGAACTGATTCAAATGATTTTTTTTAATGCTGAGTAATGTTCCATTGTGTATATGTACCACAGCTTTCTTATCCATTCGTCAGTTAATGGACATCTAGGTTGGTTACATGTCCTGGCTATTGTAAACAATGCGGCGATGAACACTGGGGTACACGTGTCTCTTTCAATTCTGGTTTCCTCGGTGTGTATGCCCAGCAGTGGGATTGCTGGGTCATATGGCAGGTATATCTGCAGTTTTTTTAAGGAATCTCCACACTGTTTTCCATAGTGGCTGTACTAGTTTGCATTCCCACCAACAGTGTAAGAGGGTTTCCTTTTCTCCACAGCCTCTCCAGCATTTATTGCTTGTAGATTTTTGGACTGCAGCCATTCTGACTGGTGTAAAGTGGTACCTCATTGTGGTTTTGATTTGCATTTCTCTGATAATGAGTGATGTTGAGCATCTTTTCATGTGTTTGTTAGCCATTTTTATGTCTTCTTTGGAGAAATGTCTGTTAAGTTCTTTTTGATTGGGTCGTTTATTTTTCTAGAATGGAGCTGCAGGAGTTGCTTGCATATTTTTGAGATTAATTGTTTGTCCATTGCTTCATTGGCTATTTTCTCCCATTCTGAAGGCTGTCTTTTCACCTTGCTTACAGTTTCCTTTGTTGTGCAGAAGCATTTAATTTTAATTAGGTCCCATTTGTTTATTTGTGCTTTTATTTCCAATATTCTGGGAGGTGGGTCATAGAGGATCCCGCTTTGGTTTATGTTGGAGAGTGTTTTGCCTATGTTATCCTCTAGGAGTTTTATAGTTTCTGGTCTTATGCTTAGATCTTTGATCCATTTTGAGTTTATCTTTGTGTATGGTGTTAGAAAGTGTTCCAGTTTCATTCTTTTGCAAGTGGCTGTCCAGTTTTCCCAGCACCACTTGTTAAAGAGGTTGTCTTTTCTCCATTGTATATTCTTGCCTCCTTTTCAAAGATAAGGTGTCCTTAGGTGCTTGGATTTATCTCTGGGCTTTCTATTTTGTTCCATTGATCTATATTTCTGTCTTTGTGCCAGTACCATACTGTCTTAATGACTGTGGATTTGTAGTATAGCCTAAAGTCAGGTAGGTTGATTCCTCCAGTTCCATTCTTCTTTCTCAAGATTGCTTTGGCTATACGAGGTTTTTTGTATTTCCATACAAATTGTGAAATTATTTGTTCTAATTCTCTGAAAAAGACCTCTGATAGCTTGATAGGAATTGCATTGAATCTATAGATTGCTTTGGGTAGTATACTCATTTTCACTATATTGATTCTTCCAATCCA
>ML664055.1:1098564-1139680 GCA_007570785.1 Antilocapra americana | reverse complement strand
CTGTTGCTCCTGTCGGTTCCAAAGCGGTTCCCTCTGCTTATTTTAGCGTCTTCTGTTTGCTTGTCTCTTCAGTGTCTATTCGGCGCTCTGGGGTTTGCCCCGCTCCTGGTGAGTGCGCTTTCCCCACCCCCTCTGCTCAGGCTCTCGGTCGCCCGCAAGGCGCGGTTGGGGGCTGCGCCTTCTCCCCTCCCCCGGCCCAGCCGCTCGGTTTTCTCGGCGTGCAGCTGGGCGCGCCTTCTCAGGTGTGTGGAGTGCCGATCTCTGGCGCCGTCCATCCAGAGTCCCCAGAAGTCTTGGTTAGCACCTAATTCTGCCCACAGTTTGGCAGCAGAAGCCTCGCCGGGGCCAAGTTGTGCCTGCCACTCTCCGGCGGAGGCTGGGCTGGTCCACAGCTACCCAGCGGTCTATCTCCGGTTAGCTCCCTCAGGCTGCCCCAGGTGTTCAGTCCCAGTCTCTCCCAAACCGCGCGGCCTGCCCCTCCCTGAGCAGTCCGTGCTGGCTAGTGGGGGATGGGGCACCCAGGCCACCGCTCCGCTGGGAGTTACAGTTAGAGTCGCAATCTAGGGGGCTTAAATATTTATCTGTTTTTACTCCCGGTTATGTTGCCCTCTGAGATTCGCCACAGATCTGCTGGGGAGAATGTTTCCTGGTGTTCGGAAACCTCTCTTTTTTTGAGACTCCCTTCCCGGGACGGATCTCCGTCCCTAACTCTTTGCCTCTCTTTTTACTTTTTTTTTTTTTGTTCTACCTTCTTTCGTCGGCAGTGGGCTGCCTTTCCAGAGGCCTGATGTCCTCTGCCAGCATTCAGATGTTGTTTTATGGAGTTTGCTCAGTTTTTAAATGTTCTTTTGGTGTATTTATTGGGGAGAGAGTGGTCTCCCTGTCCTATTCCTCCGCCATCTTAGTTCCCCCCCCCCGAAGATTCCTTTGACTGTGAATCTTATCCCAACTGAACATTGATAACCTATGCCATCCTAATCATCGCACTAGAAAGTATCTATATCAGTGATTCTCAAACACAGAGAGTAATCATAATCCATCTATTCAGGGTGTTCTCTTGTGAACTAAAAAAAAATGTGTATGTGTACCACACACCAGAAAATTGGAACTGGCTTTGCCTCCCCAAAAGAGGAAATCTTTGCAAACAGGACTCACTTGACTTGTTTGATCTTTCTTCCTTGGTGGTTCAGATGGTAAAGAATCTCCCTGCTAATGCAGGAGACTCGAGTTCTATCCCTGGGTTGGAAAGATCCCCTGGAGAAGGGAATGGCAACCCACTCCGTTATTCTTGCCTGGAGAACCCCTTGGACAGAGGAGCCTGCTGGGCTACAGTTCATGGGGTCACAAGGATTCAGATACGACTGAGCAACTTTCACAAAATTTGATGAGATTTTTTTAGATGATTTCCCATTAATTCTGGAAAAAGCCACTCAACACACAACTCTTCTATTCTGAAAGAAAATAATTATTACATTGCATAGGAAAATACTTTGCTGGCTACTTTTGGCCTGAGAACTTTTAATGAACTGTATTCTTTTTTTCACTCTTTGTATTTTCTTTTCCCTGTGTCAGTTTCTAAGTCTTTGTTTTAGGATGAATTACTGAGTGGAACAGATCAATCATTAACAGGTGCCTGGATGGACCTTGTCCGGTGATTAAGGGAAGTCATTGTATATTTAGTGGTGTGGGTTTTTTTAAAAAAAATAATTAACATTTATTTAGCATTCAGCATTTACCACTATGCCACAGAGACATGTTCATGTAACATGTAACAAGTTACATGTTCATTCAGTCTTTACAACAAGCCTATGAAATGGTGGATACTATTATTATCCCCCTTTTTCAGGCAAGGAGATTGAAACTTAGTTTAATTTGCCTAATCAATAGTGGAGACAGTATGAAATACTGCCCCTTATATTTATATAATCTGGGAATATATTTGGAGATTCTGGCAGGAAAAATTTTTTAATTTATTGTTTATTGAAGGATAATTGCCTTACAGAATTTTGTTGTCTTCTGTCAAACCTCAGAATGAATCATCCATAGGTATATATACATCCCCTCTCTTTTCAAACTCCCATCTTCCTCCCCATCCCACCTCTCTAGGTTGATAGAGAGCCCCTGTTTGAGTTTCCTGAGCCATACAGGAAATTCCCATTGTGTATCTATTTTACATATGGTAATGTAAGTTTCCATTTTACTCTTTCCATACATATTACCCTCTCCTGCCCTCTCCCCATGTCCATAAGTCAATTCTCTATGTCTGTTTCTCCACTACTGCCCTGTAAATAAATTCCTCAGTACCATTTTTCTAAATTCTGTATATATAAGTTAGAATACGATATTCATCTTTCTCTTTCTGACATATTTCAGTCTGTATAATAGGTTCTAGGTTCATCCACCTCATCAGAAGTGACTCAAATGTGTTCCTCTTTATGGCTGAGTAATATGCCATTGTGTATATATACCATAACTTCTTTACTCATTAAAGAAGTATGGAACACTTCACGAATTTGCATGTCATCCTTGCACAGGGGCTATAATAATCTTCTCTGTATCTTTCCAATGTTACTATATGTGTAACTGCAGCAAGCACTGATAGGAAAATTTAGTTGTGTGTTTTGACTGTCTTCTCTGTGTGGAGCTGGGTGCTGTTGAAAATAACAGAGACATATAAAGCATGACTGCTGTATGTATATATTTATTTATTTTGGCAGAGTCTAAACCACTGAACTGCCATGCAAGTCACACAACACTTCTGTTACTGAAGTATTTTTATTTATTTATTTTATTTTTTTAGACTTGGGTATTTAAATAGCTTGCAAACAAACTTTGTTGCCCCAATATATAGAAAGGGATATATGAAAACACACATATACACATACTCTATGGTTCAGTTCAGTTCAGTCACTCAGTCATGTCCAGCTCTTTGCGACCACATGGATTGCAGCAAACCAGGCCTCCCTGGCCATCACCAAATCCCAGAGTTTACTCAAACTCATGTCCCTTGAGTCGGTGATGCCATCCAACCATGTCATCCTCTGTTGTCCCCTTCTCCTCCAACTTTCAATCTTTCCCAGCATCAGGGTCTTTTCAAATGAGTCAATTGCTTACATCAGGTGGCCAAAGTATTGGAGTTTCAGCTTCAGCATCAGTCCTTCCAATGAAAATTCACGACTGATTTCCTTTAGGATGGACTGGTTGGATCTCCTTGCAGTCCAAGGGATGCTCAAGAGTCTTCACCAACACCACAGTTCAAAACCATCAATTTGTTGGCACTCAGCTTTCTTCACCATTCAACTCTCACATCCATACATGACTACTGGAAAAACCATGGCTTTGACTAGACAAACCTTTGTTGGCAAAGTAATGTCTCTGCTTTTTAATATGCTGTCTAGGTTCATCATAACTTTTCTTCCAAGGAGCAAACGTCTTTTAATTTCAAGGCTGCAATCACCATCTGCAGTGATTTTGGAGCCCCAAAAATAAAGTCAGTCACTGTTTCCACTGTTTCCCCACCTATTTGCCATAAAGTGATGGCACCATATGACATGATCCTAGTTTTCTGAGTGTTGAGTTTTAAGCGAACTTTTTCACTCTCCTCTTTCACTTCCATCAAGAGGCTCTTTAGTTCCTTTTCACTTTCTGCCATAAGGGTGGTGTCATCTGCATATCTGATGTTACTGATATTTCTCCCTGCAATATTCATTCCAAATTGTGCTTCATCCAGCCCAGAGTTTCTCATGATGTACTTTACATATAAGTTAAATAAACAGGATGACAATATACAGCCTTGATGTACTCCTTTTGCTATTTGCAACCAGGGTGTTACTCCATGTCCAGTTCTAACTGTTGCTTCCTGACCTGCATACAGATTTCTCAAGTGAAGTGGTCTGGTATTCCCATTTCTTGAAGAACGTTCCACAGTTTGTGGTGATCCAAACAATCAAAGGCTTTGGCATAGTCAATAAAGCAGAAGTAAATGTTCTGTGAAACTCTCTTGCTTTTCTGATGATCAAGTGGATGTTGACAATTTGATCTCTGGTTCCTCTGCCTTTTCTAAAACCAGCTTGAGCATCTGAAAGTTCAGGTTCACGTATTGTTGCAGCCTGGCTTGGAGAATTTTGAGCATTACTTAAATGGCGTGTGAGGTGAGTGCAGTTGTGTGGTAGTTTGAGCATTCCTTGGCATTGCCTTTCTTAGGGATTGGAATGAACACTGACCTTTTCCAGTCCTGTGGCCACTGCTGAGTTTGCCAAATTTGCTGGCATATTGAGTGCAGCACTTTCACAGCATCATCTTTTAGGATTTGAAATAGCCAACTGGAATTCCATCCCTTCCACTAGCTTTGTTCGTAGTGATGCTTCCTAAGGCCCACTTGACTTGGCATTCCAGAATGTCTGGCTCGAGGTGAATGATCACACCATTGTGATTATCTGGGTTGTGAAGATATTTTTTGTACAGTTTTTCTGTGTATTCTTGCCACCTCTTCTTAATATCTTCTGCTTCTGTAAGGTCCATACCATTTCTGTCCTTTATTGTGCCCATCTTTGCATGAAACGTTCCCTTGGTATCTCTAATTTTCTTGAAGAGATGTCTAGTCTTTCCCTTTCTATTGTTTCCCTCTATTTCTTTGCATTGATCACTGAGGAAGGCTGCCTTATCTCTCTCCTTGCTATTCTTTGGAACTCTGCACTCAAATGGGTATATCTTTCCTCTTCTCCTTTTCCTTTCACTTCTTTTCTTTTCACAGCTATTTGTAAGGCCTCCTCAGACAACCATTTTGCCTTTTTGCATTTCTTTTTCTTGTCGATGGTCTTGATCCCTGCTCCTATACCATGTCATGAATCTCTGTCCATAGTTCTTCAGGCTCTGAATCAGCTCTGACCCCTTGTATCTAGTTCTCACTTTCACTGTATAATCCTAAGGGATTTAGTAGAAATTTCAAAATTATAGTGATTTTTCGTCACAAATCAAATTTCTATTTATGCCTGGAAGTGTTCCTACTGGGTCTCTTTTGTCCTATCTTTTTACCCTTATCTTTTTACCTCAAAGGTGTGTAGCTTTGCAAGAAGTCTTGATGTCTAGTAGAACACATCTTTGTACACTTTTACTCTTCAAAATTACTGTAGATATTTCTGACTTGATGTCTTGATGGGAATTCTGTAATTAACTTGTGAAGATATATAGAAAACCAAATGCAAACAAAATTTTACTGAGTTTTGATCAGAGTGAATTTGCAGATTAGTTGGGTAGATCTGATAAAACTGTGAAATGTCCTGTCCAGGGATATGATGCATCTTTCTATTTATTTAGATATTTTTACATTAATCAATAAAGACATTATTTTCTGTGTAATAATTTTGCATGTTTTGTTAAATTAGCTCGTAACACTGTATCATTTCTTTTACTATCTATATGAAGAATTATGTGTTATTTAAGAACACAAAATGTGATTTGAGTAATCGTAGAGATTTGGCTCTTTCTGATGGCACTATATAACACTGTACATGCATATAATGCAATTTCAATAAGTTACAATTATGTTATGAATACTTTGAAATTTAACATTAATATCCATTATAATCTGTTTTTCTGTGTTTAAACCTTTTCCAAAGATTATTCTTTGATTGGGAAATTATTTCCAGGGATGTTCTTTAAGTTCCAAATGTTTGGGGGTGTTCCAGGTATTTATCTATTTATTATTGATTTCTAATTTAATTCTGTTTTTATCAGAGAACATAGTCTGTATGCCTTTAATGATTTAAATTCACTGAAACTGGTCTCATGGGCCAGTACATTTTGAATCATCATGACAGTTGGAATGTTAAGCGAGTGTTCTACAGTTGCTTGGCGCAGACTCTGTCAACAGATGAGGCCAAGTCAGTTGGCCGGCTAGTAAGTCTCCAGTATCTTTCCTTCTTTTCTCTCTATTGGGTCCATTGATTGCTGAGGAGGAGTGTTTGAACTCACCAGATGTAACTGTGGGTTTGTTTATTCCTCCTTTTAGTTCTTACTTCATTTTCAAACTTTGTAATTAGGAGTATATCTGTTTAGGATTGTTTTACCTTCTTGATTGACTCCTTTATCATAATGAAATGTCCCTCTTTTTCTATAAGACTATTCCTTACCTAGAGTCTTTAATAGTAATTATCCACTTAAGCTTTACATCATTAGGGTTACATACTATATATATTTCTGTTTTTTTACTTATAAGCTGTGACTTTATAATTCAAGTGAGTATCCTATAGACAAGATAGTTTGGTCTTACTTTTATCCCCAGTTTTGACACTCCTAGGCTGTGTATTTGTGCCTTTAGTCCACTGACAGTTAACATAATTATTAGTACAGTGAGGTTTAAGTCTCCCATCTTTCTATATGTTTTCTGTTTGTCCCATTTGATCTTTGTTTTCTTTGCCTTCTTTTTCTGCTTCTGGGTGAAATGAGTAATTAATATTCCATTTTATATCTTTTGATTTATAATCTATATCTCATGTGTGGTTTATTTGTTGCTCCAGGCAGTTCATAGTATACATCTTTATTGCTGTCTGATGTGAATTAATATTGCGCCACTTCATGTATAATGTTAAGAATCTCATAACAGTAGATCTTTGCTTTCCACCCTCCTGACTTTTGTATTACTATTGTAATAGATGTGATATCGATATGTATTATCAACCTTACAGTTCCTTGCTTTAATTTCAATTATCTTTTAAAGAAATTAATGATACAAATATTACATTTACTCGTGTACATGTTCTTTCCAGTTCTTTCCATTTCTTTATGTAGATATAACTTTCCATCTGGCATCCCTTTCCTTCTATTTGAAGTCCTTCTTTTAACATTTCTGATAGTGCTAGTATGCTGGCCTTGACTTCTTCCATTTTTTTTTGTTCATCTGGAAGTGTCTTTATTTTACCTTCAGTTTCTTTGAAGGGTTCATTCTTAATGGATATAGAATTCTTAGTTGATTTGTTTGCTTCCAGGACTTTAAAGATGTTTCATTTTCTCTTGGCTTGGGTTCTTCTTATGAGAAGTCAGACAGAGGACTTTTTTCCCCACTCTGTATTAAGTGTATCTTTTATTTCTGTTTGTTTTTAAGATTTTCTCTTTGCAGTTGCTTTCTGGCAGTTTGTTTATGATGTGCCTTGGTAAGCTTTTCATGGTGTTTAGTTCTTGGATTCACTGAGCTTCAAGAACATATGAATTTATGTTTTTCATCCAGAATGGGAACAATTGGCCATTATCCAAATATTTCTTTTCCTCTCCCTTCTAGGAATCTAGCTACCTATATTTTAGATTGCCTGATGTTATCCCATCTGATAGCTCTGTTCATTTTTTCAGTCTTTTCCCAACACTCTGCTAGATGTGAGGGATGTAAGTCATGCTTCGTCATCTGCCCAGCAGCACAGGTTGGTGAATTAACCAGCTTGTTCTCAGTGTCTGCCCAGGGTTTGACACCTGAGCTTTCTTTTATTTTCTTGAGAGCATTTAGAAGATGTTTGCTATATTTTAACAGTGCCTTCTTATTTACTGCATATGTATTTGAATGTCATTGACTTCTGTCTTGAGGTTTCAACCTTGAGGTGGTGTGTGAGTCTAATTACACATTTCAAAGCAGAGACTTCTGGTGTTGTCAAGGTCATTCTTCTATACCATGGATTTCTATGATATCAATGATAAATGCAGGTTTTGTCTATTGTGGCATGATATTATCACTAAGTATGAAGTTTTCAGTTCATATCTGTCTTTGTTTCACTGTGTTCATGAAATCTGTGAAAGTTAAAGGAATCTAAGGATACAGAATTAAACCAACAAGTACCTAACTTTGGGATTAAGTTATGTAACCTCACAATGTTTTTGCAACTTTTTCCAAATACATTCATTTGTAGTATTGTTGTGACAAACATTCATTGGGGATTACACAATAAAGCAGGTCTTTAGCATCTACAAATTTTGTGAATGAGGTTATTGGTACATATTGTGATTCACTTTTAAAGAAGTAGGCATTCCTCAAGGGAAGTTCAGAATTTTGATTAATCTTATCACTTTACGTGATTCATCATAGACTGATTTCTTAGTAAAATGTGGCTCCCCTTTTATTTCAGGATTGTTTGTTATATTACTGAAAAATGGATGAAGGTGAAGGACGAAAAAGGAAACGGTATGAATTCCTAACTGACTGATATTTTCCTCAAAGACCTCTCCCCTATCGTCCCTTCCTATTACACATCTTGCAATATTCTCTTTCCTCTGGGAAACTTGACTAACTCAGAAAAATTTGACCTCTCTGGTGGGTACTTCATGTCCCTCACCCTTATTGTATCATAATACTTTGTAGGCTTCCTAAGGGCTTCCCATGTGGTGCTGTTGGTAAAGAACCTGCATGCTAATGCAGGAGACTAAGAGACTGGAGTTTGATCCCTGGGTAGGGAAGATCCCCTGGAGGAGGAAATGGCAATGCACTCCAGTATTCTTGCCTGGAGAATCCAATATACAGAGGAGCCTGGTGGGCTATAGTCTGTGGAGTCACAAGAGTTAGACACAACTGAGTGACTGAGCATGCTTGCTCGCTCTCTATGTCCTGAAAGCCTCCCTCATCGAACTGTGCCCTACATGCCTTGCACAGTGGTTGCTCAGAACTGACACTGAATAAACGCCTCATAATCCCTGATCAGTTGAAAAGTCTGCTTGGGGGCATTGGCTTGCCTAGAGTTGAAATTCATGTACATTTGAGAAGGTTAATAATGTTATTTTTCCAGTTTGAAAATCTAAAGTAAATTCCATCCTACTGGTCAAAAAGTTTTTGTCAGAATTTTTCAGAATGGTGTCTGTTTTTTAAAGTTAAAAATTAAAATCTCAATTAGCATTTCATTGCTTAACTTTCTCTGTGAGATGGAGCATTGGCTTCAAGAAAGCCTCTTCAGTAATTGGAGATGATTTAGAAACAGTTTTATTTAATCAGAAGTACCCTGACAAAGCAGGTAAGATTATTTGGTAGAACAAAGAGCCACCATTATATTCAAATTAATTTGGACTTATTTGATATAATTCATAAGCCACTGTAGAAGACACCGTGTGGGCTTTGCTATGGGAAACATGGATACAGATATGGTCCCAGCCTATCCTCAACAGCCTCAGAGTCTGAGGGACACGAGATTGGCTTTCATATGGTTCTTTTAGTGTTGACAGTTTTGTTATATGAGTTATCAAAGGACCAGATTTTTGCCCAGATGTTGACAATAACATCCCCCTTTCTCTCTCCTTATTTCTCCCCATCCATTGTTCCATCATCTGAATTCTCAGTCCTACCTTTATTATGGGCTTTCCAGGTGGTGCTAGTAATAAAGAACCTGCCTGCTAATGCAGGAGACCTAAGAGACCCGGGTTCGATCCCTGAGGTGGGAAGATTCCCTGGAGGAGAGCAGGGCAACCCACTTCAGTATTCTTGCCTGGAGAATCCCATGGACAAAGGAGCCTGATGGGCTACAGTCCACAGGGCTGCAAAGACTCAGACACAACTGAAGCGACTTAGCATGCATGTACCCTTATGAATAACCTTCTTTGTCTTTTGTCAATTAGATATGCAGATCTGTCTGAAGATGAGAAAAAGGCACACCTCATTGATGTCCGCAACAAACTTCGTGTTTATTTGCATAAACATGGCCCTCCTGTGAGGAAAGACGGAGCGGGAAAGTCACAAGATATTTCTGCTCTTCCACAAAAGACAGGTTTCAGCTGAGCTTAGCCTTATTGAAAATTAGCTACGGGTGGGACAACTGGAACTGTCTCTTTACCTCAGACATCATTGTGTGGGATTTAATGAGATAGGGCTTCCCTGGTGACTCAGTGGTAAAGAATCCTCCTGCCAATGCTGGAGATGTGGGTTGGATCCCTGGCTTGGGAAGATCCCCTGGAGGAGGAAATGGTAACCCACTCCAGTATTTTTGCCTGGGAAATCCCATGGACAGAGGAGCCTGGCAGGCTATAGTGCATGGGGTCACAAAGAGTTGGACATGACTGAGTGACTAAATAGTAACAGCAGCAGAAGCAGCAATGACAAGATGGTCTCCTGAAGCAACTTCTATTATGTGGATATTTAGTTTCTCTCCATTTATAATTTTCTTATGCTAGATTCTAAAAGCATTATTGAGGTTCATACAAAAGTGGAATAAGGAAATGAGAATTAATAGAAGTATTCTGGGCAACAATAGTGCAAATTTCTGATTCTTAGGCACTTGAAGGCATAGGTAAATGTTTCTAAGGGAAACAGGGCCCCAAGGGTGTCAAATAGTACCTATAATATTTAAGTATATTTAACTCAAAACATCCGAGCAGGTTATGCTCATAAGCATGTAATCATGCTGTAGAAAATCTCTCTTACCTGAGAAATATTTTTTCTTGGCCCCATAATACCTTTAGCTGTTGCCCTATTTCTGTGCCCCCTTCACAACAAAACTTCTTGAAATGATTGTATTGATCCTGTGTTCACTTCCTCGTGCCCGTCTTTCTCAACCCACTGCAAAGAGCCTGGAGCTCCCACCACTCCAGGGCAACTACTTCTGTCAGGAATAGCAGTGGCCTCCACATTGCTTAAGTCTTTGGTCCCTTAAGTATCCTCATCTTTCATGATATTTCAAAAACATTGGACAGGTGACCACTCCCTCCTTCTTGAAGCATTTTTCTCTCAGCTTCCAGAATACCTGGGTACCTGGATTCTGGTTTCTCTCCTAACTCATTGGCCATTCCTCCTCTCTCTTTTTCCCATCCCCTCTTTCCCTTTTCAACTTTGAATCATGGATATGCCCTAGGGCTCAGTCCTAGGACCTTCTGTCTTCTCTGTCTATAGTCATTCCCCAGGTAATCTCATCCAGTCCCTTAATTTGAAGGGCCACTTGGATGTCAGTGCCTCCTGCTTTTAAAATCTCTCCGCAGCCCGAACCTCCTCCTTACCTCCTTACTTGAGAATCACACTCATTATTAAATCAGCAAGAGAGTTTCCTCTGTGACTTCTTTGCTTGGATGTCTAACAGGAAAGGTAACATCGCTATTCAGGACCTCTTGATTCCTCTCACACTCCCAGCCTTGATTTTTCCAGTTTCATTAAAAGTATCACCATTCTTCTAGCATTTATTCTTCTAGCTCATAATAAACTCCAGCTGTCATTCTTGTGTCCTCCACCAATCCATTAGCAAATCCTTTTAGCTTTGCTTCTAAAGTATATCTCAAATCCATTTACTCTGCCACTTCCATAGCCTTGATAGACCAACCTAATCCAGGCCACCACCATCTATTCCATTTGAACACACTTTCCAGCGAGGCTCCCTTGCCTCACTCTTGCTCACTAGTTTGACCTATTTTTCATAAACAGCCATAGTGATCTTTTAAAAATATATGTCAAGGAACTTCCCTTGTGGTTCAGTGGTCGGGACCCTGTGCTCTTGATGCAGGGGCCCCTGGACGGGGAACTCGTTCATATTTGCCTCAATGAAATATAGAAAAAATATATTTTATAATAAAAATATTGGGAAAAATGTATGTCACTCTCCTGCTTGAAAGTACATGCTATTCCACTCAAAACAATGCTGGCTCCTTCATGTACACTACATAATCTGGTACTGCCTGTCTCTCAGACTTCATTTCCCACTGCTCTACCCCTTGGTCACCCTACAGTAGTCCCTTTGACCTCCTGTTATTTAAATTGGCCAAAATCTTTCCTGTCACCCTTTGTACTTACTGCTTCCTCTGCCTGAGATGCTCTCCTTGCTCCCGGCTTTTCACATGGCTCTCTTCCTGTCATTTTTTACTTTCTCAGCAAGGCTTTCCCTGGGCACCCAGTTGAAATTATTGTACTTCAAGATATATGCAATGACAGATTCCCTGGTCTATGTATTGGTTACCTGTCTGCCTTCCCTACCAGTCTGTAAGATTGAAAAGAATGGTCACTTTATTTGTCTTGTTCGTGCTCTATCCTTAGCCTCTAAAACAGACTAAGATACATATTAGGAGCCCAGTACATGGTAGTTGAACTAAATGAATGAATGAGGTTCAGTTTAACAAGAATTGCCAAGTTCCTACTGTGAGTTAGGTACTATGCTGGACACTGGGGTTTTAGTGAAGAATTATATATGGTGCACACCCTAGAAACAAAACAAGGACAAGTTCATGGGTAATATAGTAATGTAGAAAAACCCTTTATGGTTGTTTTATAAAATACATAGGTTTTATTTTCTGGAAATTTATCAACTATCTTTTATATTTCTTTGTAGGGAGTATAGGAGATGAAAGTCACTAGGTGGAGCTGAAAGTCAGTGGGGAAATGACCTCAGAAATCAGCCATGGGAGAGGGGCATGGTTTGTTTTCTGAGTTGGGGAAGTTGTGACCGTAATTCAGTTTCCAGGCTGGGACAGGGGTCAGGAACACTGATTGTGAGGCAGTTGTGCAATCGGCATGGTTTATGTTTCATATTATTCCTCCTTCCCATGTAGTTACACGCCCTCTTCTCATCCCTTCATAAATGAAGGTTCAGGAGCTCTTCCGCTCATGCCAGGGCCCCTTCTTGTTTACTCATAGAAAAGGATCTGAGACTCCTGCCCACCAAGAGAGCAAGTTCTGCTGTCAGATTTGTCTTTGTCAAGGGATTTAGTATTTTGAATAGGCATTACAGTTTTATGGGTCTCCTCACCATTTTTGTGAGGAGAAGAAACAAACATTTATGGACATACATTCAAATAACTGGAGATTGGAGGGCTGTATTAGTGAGGTCCCCGGGTTAGTGAAGTCAGTGGAACAGGTGGGATTGGGGGAGGTGAAGCGGGGTGGATGTTGATAGCAAAGGCTCTGAGTGAGTTCAGGAGCTGAAATTGTTCATTGGGAAACCAGAAAACCTTGAAGCATGGAGAAGGGGGTATGGGAGACAGAAGAGTGTCTGCAGCTTTGGAGAATTACAAGATACAGCTTAAGGATTTTCTAGTTGAGGGCCTTTGCTAAAAGCTTAATTTGATGAAGCAGTCATGGAATTCTGTATTTTAGCCAGTGACTGAGGACATTTTCAGTGCTTTAATACATCTGGAGCATTCAACATCCTGTACCTTATCTGGTATATTGTGAATATTGGGTTTGGATAGAATTCAGAAGACTTAAAGAAGTCAAGAAAGGGAAAGAACTGGAGTTGAAGATCAAAACGTTTTTAGAAAGATCGTCCTGCATACAGTAGAAATTGAGATGGATGATCTTCAAGGTCTTTTTCAATTCCAAACACTTCTTTGTTGATGATAGCTTATAAGCAATTAGTTAATCTACCTCAGATTCTTCATTAGCACTCAGCATTTTCTCATGAGTCTTTTCTATAAAATTAATTATAACTTTGAAAAATCTAATACCCATAATCTAATCATTTTAATGTGACCATTTTTTATCTTTTCTTATTTACAAAAGCCTCTACAGAGAGACGTAATTGGACTCCATCATTTCAAAGCTATGACGATTTTATCCAGAAGACACTACAAGTAAGAGGGAGTTTATTCTCTGATTGCTTCATATGTAGAATGTATGCAGTAAAAGATACAGAATACTGTTTTTCAAAGTGTGGCTAGGGGACTGTACCTGAAGAATTACCTAGGGAACTTGGTAAAAACACAGATTCCTGAGACCCACCTTAAACTGTTTGAATTGGAATCTCTATCTTGGTAGGGCCAGGAATCTTCATGTCTAGCAGGCTGCCTGGATATTTTTTATGCCAACTGAACCCACTGATCCCCAGTGACAACAAAAATGAACAAGTGCTTGCATAGTTTAGTGGCAAGTTAATTAATTATCTGGTAGACTTATTCAACACAGGTTGTTAGATTCTACAGATTAAGCCTTTTCATTCCTTACTTTTTTTTCCTCAAGGACATGAGATGTTTATAGTTTCTACTTCCAAAGGAACTGGTAGGTTTCACTGGGTTCAAAGGCCACAGACCAAAGCCCGAATAACCACAATCCTTTGAGTCAGATAGATAGGGATATGAACTGTGCCTTTATCACTTACTTGAGAGAATTGCCATCTCTCAGCTTTGACTTCTTTCTCTGTACAATATCTCTGTTTCACAGAGTGCTTGTGAGAGTAAAGTGAACATGTGTAAAATGTCTAGTGCACTTTCCCGTTCTTCTCTGTGTCATTTCATTTCTCTTATCTTCCATATCTTTGTCTCCTTGTGTTGCATCTGAGTCGTTTCTTCAGCTTTGTCTTCCAGTTAAGAAATTATCTTTCCATCTATGCTCTAACTTGCTATTTGACCTACATAATGAGTTTTTATTTTGATGATATCATTTCTAGACAATTTGATTAATTTTCACATCTGCCTAGTCAGTTAGGAATCTCCTGTTCCTTCATTATATTTTCAATACCCTTTTAAGATTTATTTAAGCATATTAAGCATGTTTTTGGTGTGTATATATATATATATTTATTTATTTATTTATTTTTATTGCAGTATAGTTGCTTTTAAGCATACTTATTTTACTTAATCTGTATTCTATCTTGGATATTTCTCATATCTGCAGTTTTAAATCTCATTCTGCATTTTCTTGTTTACACTGCCTCTTGTTCATGTTTCATGTTTTTCCTGTGTTTGTTAATCATTTATGACAAACTTATGTTATTTCGAAACTTATCTACATTCTTTGAGCCCTGGTTTTAAAATCATTCTCAAGAGGTGATTTCAATGTCTTTTTCCTAGATATTTGAGGTCAGGACCATTTGAAAGTAAATAATATGCTTGGGGTGTTGAGGGCTACACAGGTAGTGTGAGTGTGGGTTTCTGTTTGCAATTCCCAGAGGAGACCAGTTCTTTTCCTTTTCTAGCCTGAGCTGAGGCTGAGGCAAGACAGGTAAGTTGTGAGTTCCCTGGCTCTCTTTGTTGTATAAGATCTTACTATTTTGTCTGCTGAGAGTGTTCCCTTCCTGGCTCGATACAGGAGTCTTTGATTTCAATCTACACCTTGTGTGGGTCCAAGTTTTGTTTTCTGTCCTCCAGCTCTATGCCATCAATGTTGCATAGATGCTCCCAAGGCATATGCAAGCTTCGATATCCTCTGACTTCTCATGCTCTAGTCATTAATGTATCAGATTGTTTCCCATACTTTACCATAAGCTTCTCCCCTTGTTTTATATATTATACCCATCGTTGTAGGTGTTCTTTACCAGGAGGCATTTGTCTGGATATCTGTTCCATTTTATAGCAGGAAAGTGAAGGCAATAGCCATATTTATAAATAGATGACTAAACTAACTACAAATGAAAATGTCCTCCAAAATATTCTTACTGTTTTTGGAATTAATTTTGAATTAAGTGTGAAGTAACCAACACATGGAAGTGAATCTTCCTAGCTTGTGTTGGAGAGTTTTGTGTTAATTGGTTGTACACTGAAATGTGTTTGTCTAAGTGAGACATCATTTGATAAACATTTCTTGCTTAAGGTAAGTAGATTCTGTATAGGAGGCAGAATAATGGAATTTTAATTAATTCTGGGCTTGCTTTATTGATATTTAAGGACCACAATACATTTTCAGTGTGTGACTATAATTATTTATGCATTTAGAAATAAAGCTATCATTTTATTATTGTTCCACTGTTTAATTACATTATTATTCTCTTTTCATTAGTCATTGGATGGATTTATGATAGTAATGAGCACAGATCGAATGATAGTTTCCGTGTCCCATAGCATCACTTCACTTCTTGGCTATTTACCTGTAAGTACAAAAATGCAAAAACCAGACTGAGCACTAAAATATTTTATAACACTTGATGTATGGAGTGGTAGGGTAGATATAAGGGACTTTCTATTGGTAGTAATGTATCTTTTTGTTGGTGTTAAAAGGATTCCGAGATAGGTGACTCTAGGAAGAGAAAGCTGAATGGTGGGAGATACTGGATAGCCTCAATCAGCTAGAAAATTAAGGAATTGTATAGTATGGTGTTGAGAGTGTAAGCCAAGGACTATAAAGGAGAAGATCATCCACATATTGGAGGACAGGGGTTTCCTTTGCTCTGCAGGGTGTTATGATCATTTGGAGAGGAAGCATGTGTTCTGTGAGGTTGTTGGGTGTATGCCCCAAGTATCAGTTGCTGGTGTACCCCTGATGTTTGCTTTTGGTAATGTATTTCCCCCCACCTCCCACCTTTGCCCCCTGAGGGTGGCAGGGCAGCAGCATACCAAAGAGACATGCTGCTGAATTCCAAAGGTGCCCAGGTGAGTGAGACCCCATGTGGACCCTATCAACTTTGAATTCTTTTAGGTGGCAATGCTATACTTTCTTTTACCAATGAAAGAACTGGTGAGCCTTAGCACTTTGTACCTCTTGTTGGGGTATTATTATTTCGGGGGCTGAAATGATCTCAACCTATTATTTTATACTTTGCATTGTAATTGTGCATGTGTCATCTTCTGTACTGAACTCTGTGTTCATTGAAATTTAGAATAAACTTGTCAGGTTCATCTTTTTAAACTATCATAGGTTTCAGCAAAAAAAAAAAATAATAAGTTACTTCATGTAAAATATCCAAAATGCAGAAGGTGGCCCAGTAGCAAATCAGCTGAGGTCTTGGTGCAAATTGGACTCAAGGTAGTTGTGGTGTAGTGGAAGGAACAAAGAATTTGTATTTGGGTGGAGCTGGGTGTGCGTCTCGTCTCTGAGCTTCTTTCTTCTCCATACTTGGACAAGCCTCCATTTCCTCATGAATTCAGCAGAGGAGAGTTCTTCCTCTCACAGGGAATCTGATTAGGTGAGCTAGTTTGTTTGACTGTACCTAGTACGATGTCTGGTGGGCTGCCATCTATGGAGTTGCACAGAGTCGGACACGAGACGGAAGCGACTTAGCAGCAGCAGCAGCAGTACAATGTTCTGGCATGGAGCAGCTGTTAATCAGGTGTTAGGTGAAGGAATGAATGAGTGGTCTCTACTGATCAGAGATAAATTGGTTTGGTACCTAAAGTGTATTTTATAACTAAATCCATAAAGTATTTTCATTGAAAAAGTTAAGTTGAAAGAAAAAGATCCTTTTCTTTTGAGAAGTCAGTTTCTTACTATGTGACTTTCATTGTCAAAACCTATTGCCTATTAATTCATGTTTTCTTTGCTAAACTAGGGTTATATTTCTGCCCTGAATTGAGCTAAGATTATTCTTGACTGAGACAGGATCCATCTGCTAATTTGAGCATTGGCCAATTCATAGGCTGGCTTCTACAAATGGACCATAAAAATATATTTCTGAATTGTGACTATAGATTATTAATATTAATCAGTTAAAATCATTTTAATTTGTAGTTCATCACCCAAACCCATCATTAAACTACAAAGAGTACTTTGCTTATTATTTTGTTTCTATCACATTAAAAATCTTTATTTAATGTCTGATATTCAGTTAATTCATGTCACCGCATTTCAACTACATGGTATGGCATTATTCATTCATCCAACTAATATTTATTGGTGCTCACTCATGCCAGACTGTGTATTATGTGTTGAGGATGTAGCAGTAAATAAGACAGTCAAGGTCTCTCTTTTAATGCAAGTTATATTTTATCAAGGGACCCTATCCATTATTTTATAAATGTGACTATGATGTCAGGTAGTGATAAGTGGTATAAAAAGGGACAGGAAGAGAATGTCAGGGAATTGATGCTATTTAAAATACTTTTGAGGGACTTTCCTGGTGGTTCACTGGCTAAGACTTCGAGCTCCCAATGCAGGGGGCCTTTCATGATGGAAGGAATATCAAAGATCCCATGTACCACAATTAAGACCTAGCACAGCCAAATTAACAAATACTTGCACAAACACATTGGGAAGGTAGGAGGTGATGGTCATAGAATGGGTCAATGTGAATTGAGACTTTCGAAGTTTAACAGGTGTGACTATAAGATGGCTGAGGTGGGGCAGGTGATAAGCTTAATGGAGGTAAGGAGATAAAGAAATTAAATGCCAGTAATGCATATAACAAAATTGATTCCCTCTTTCCCTTTTGAGAATGACATCGTGGGTAAAAGCTTCTTAAGCCTTCTGCCTGATAATGAGAAAAAGGAAGTATTTCCAAAGATGGCTTTCAAAATTCCTGTGTCAAGTTCAGGTACAGATTTTTTTTTTCAAATAGTAAATGCTTAGACTTTAAGAGACAGATAACAATCACTTAGAGGAATAATAAAAATAAAAACATTAGAGCCAATATATCTGCCAATCATATATTAATTTAACTTACTATAATTTCGCAAATTTTATTTCTAATATAAAACTCTCTCCACTATTAAATCTTGTTCTTTATCATGAACCTTGAGTTTTTTAGCTTTTGTATAACTGCATTAGTATTATGTAAATTATATTTTAGGTGATATTCCACTCTATAGTGGTAGAAGAAAGATTGAAGGCAGGAGTAGAGGGGGACGACAGAGGATGAGGTGGTTGGATGGCATCACTGACTCAATGGACATGAGTTTGAGTAAACTCCAAGGGTTGGTGATGGACAGGGAGCCCTGGCGTGCTGCAGTCCATGGGGTCACAGAGTTGGACACGACTGAGTGACTGAACTGAACTGAACCACTCTATAGATACAACATAGACAGCTATGCAAGTGCTAATATTCATGAAAAGAAAATAATATTTTAAAAATCTAGTCTAAGTAAGACAATAGTTATATAAAATAATCCTTTAGAATATAGTTAAATACAAATGTAAAATTGTTTTGTGTCTTTTTTTTTCAAGTTGGAAAACATATTGACTTTTGCTGTCATTTCAAAAGAGGAGATGCCGAATCTAATAACACCTCTGCTTATGAATATGTTAAAGTCATCCTGACTCTCAAAGATATTTCTAATGGTAATTAATAGAGTTTTTAATCTTATTTATATGAAATTCATGAGTTATGCAGCCCTTCATTGGTAATATAAATGCTCTTCTACTGTTGGCACTCTCTCTGCTACCCCTGTGATCACAGGTTTTGGTGGACTACAAACATTAATTAGACTTTAAAAAGTTATAGTAAAATTTACAAGGTGAGGTAATATGGTAATACGGTAGACTGAGCTGATAAGGATGGCTCTTTCCTTCTATAAAAAAAACAAGGAAATTGTTACTTAAACATGACCTAAGGAGTTTATTGCACAGACAACCTTTAAAGAAAGGATAAAGTACAGGACACAGTGATAAGAAGGAGTTGATTTTGTGCTGGGCCTAAGTGATTTTTAAATCATACGTTGATTCCATTGACTGCAGTCTGGAGTACTAACACTTGTACTCCAACACATAAAACTTAGAGACTTAAAATGATTAGTAAAAGTCTGCCCATTGTTTTAGATAAAGAGTAAGTGTGCTATCTCTCTCAGAGTTTGAATGGAAAAATATGTGTTATTTAGAGGAAATCAAAACCCAAATTTGTGTGTCTTAATGTGAATACAGGATAAGAATTTGAAATTCTCAAAGTTTCAGGATCTACACGCTGATAAATTAATATAAACACTGTCTTGGGACCATTAAAAGATCTAGGGCTTGAATATGAGGTAAATAGCCCAACAAAGATGTGAAAAGATGCTCAAACTAACTAGTAAGTAAAGAATGAAAAATTAAAAAACCAATGAGTAGCAATGTACACACATCAAAACAGCAACAATTAAGAATGTGAATAATACCAAATATTAGTGAGGATGTGAGAAATGAAAACACTAATACAGTGTCAAAAGAAATGTAAGCTAATGAAGCCATCCTGGAAAACAGAGTGGACTTAAGTCAGTTATCTTGTAACTCAGTAATCCTATCACTGGATGGAGATACCACAGAGGCGAAGCTTGCAGAGATCTGTGTCTAAGGGGACTTGCACTATGTATGTCATAGTGTTGTTTGTAGTAGGAGGAAGTTGGAGATAGCCTAGGTGTAATCATTAAGGAATGAACAAGTAAAACTTTGGGGAAATATACAATATAGCGGAGAAGGGGATGGCACCCCACTCCAGTACTCTTGCCTGGAAAATCCCATGGATGGAGGAGCCTGGTAGGCTGCAGTCCATGGGGTCGCGAAGAGTCAGACACAACCAAGCGACTTCATTTTCACTTTTCACTTTCATGCATTGGGGAAGGAAATGGCAACCCACTCCAGTGTTCTTGCCTGGAGAATCCCAGGGACGGGGGAGCCTGGTGGGCTGCAGTCTATGGGGTCCCACAGAGTCGGACACGACTGAAGCGACTTAGCAGCAGCAGCAGCAGCAGCAGCAGCATACAATGTAGAAAACTTTATAGTAGTTAAAAGCAATGAACTCTAGATATACCTAATACCACATGGTTAGATCTTAAAACCATGTTATTCATTGAGAAACAATGAGATCTATAGCACAAGACAACTTTTGTAAATTGTGAAAGCATAATAGTACCTAGAACCAGGCTGCATATTTGACTGCGGCTTCCCAGGTGGCACTAATGGTAAAGAACCTGCCTGTCGATGCAGGAGACATAAGAGATGTGGGTTCTATCCCTGGGTTGGGAAGATCCCCTGGAGGAGGGCATAGCAACCCACTCCAGTATTCTTGCCTGGAAAATCCCATGGACAGAGGAGCCTGGTGGGCTACAGTCCATGGGGCCAGAAAGAGTCGGACACCACTGAAACAACTTAGCATATATTTGACAAGGTGGTGTATTTGACCACATGTTAAAGGTGGTAGATAATAGTGGGTGCCTGTGGGTAGGAAAGGGACAGAGAGAAAAAATAAATAAAAATGAGAGTGCAAATTTTATCTGTGTTCATAATATGTCATGAACTAAGAATATAATTTAACTCAGTTCTTTGCCACTGAGGTCTAAAAATATAACAAATGAATGAATGGGTAAGTAAAGAATGAAAATTAGCTCACACAGTGGTTGTCAGGTATCTTTGTCACATGGCTTGGAAACTAAAAGTCAAATACCTTAAAAAATACTTGATTCCATGTACACACAAATTATATATATTTGATACCCACATGGTCTGTGTAAAGAAGAGGAGCAAATTTCTTTTGGAGTTAAAACATCCATTCACAAGGTAAGATTGGAAGACATAAAAATCACCCTGAACTCACAATTATTTCCCAGTAATGACTCCATGTTCTGGTGGAGACCAGGGTGGGGAGGGTGGTTGGAATGCAAGGAAGACAGGAAAAATTGGTGGTTCAGAATTCTTAAAATTCTCAATGGGTTGATATATGGCACAGAGATGGGACATATATGGCACACACACTGTTCTTTTGTGTACCTGGCCCATCTTTCTATTAGATTGTCACTTGTGTGTCTCTCTCGCCCTTAGAGCCTCCTCTGCTGTTCCACTCGGTGTTCTCCAGATATGGCTGTGGGGCATCTGAAATAAATATTCCTTTGGATGATAACTTTTACCTGGTGGGGACCATTTGTATCCTTAGGGCTCAGACTCTACAGGTAAGTATGTTGGGTGTGTGTCTCCCCCGTTGTGGCCATGCAGGTTTCCTTTAAAGGGACATGTCATCTTTGGTCTCTCAGCTACTGGACAGCACTGCTAAAGCACCTGATGTGTGCAGAGGGTTGTGTTAGGATATGTGACTGAGAAAAGGCCAGCTCCTGTGTTTCAGAAGATGAATAACCCAAAGAGATACACACTCATTAACAAGTGGTTTTGATATAACATTAAACAGGTATACAGGGTCTGGGGGCTGGGACATAGTAAGATAAATCACCACTTTGGCAGGTGGGTAAAAGAAGGCTCTGTCACCGGGTGAGTTTTGAAGCAGCTCTTCTGTCTGCCTGTTTTTAATAGTGAATTCCCAGATTCTGTCTCAAAAAAACAACAAAAAAAATCTTTAGTCTTTAGATTCATCTGATTGGTTCAGACTAATGAGTTATTTGCCAAGTGACGTACTTAGCAAGCACCTACTATGTGCCAGGCACTGTGCTCGGTGCTGGAAAAACAGACAGTAGACAAGTAACATTAACAGATGTCATGGAGATGATAAAACAGAATTGTGTGCTAATGACTGGTGGGAGTGTGAGTCCAGTAGAGTGTCAGGGAAGGTCTCTCTCTGACGATGTGCCTTTTGAACTGAGACTATGAATGATGATAAGATGCCAACCCCGGAAAGGAAGGAAGGCAGTCCAGGTAGAGGGTTCAGCAGCTGTAAAGTCATGAGGTAGTAACTCACATGGAGAGTTCCAGGGAACAAAGACTGTCATATGACTAGATGAAGTTGTTAATACTGTGATGGCATTGTAACATAAAATACATTCAGCTGCCTTACATGAGAGGCCTCTGGATCCAGAGTTCACAACCTTTCTTATTAGCTACAAGACCTTACCCAAGTCACTTACATCTTTTAGCCTCAGGTTCTTTTTCTATAAATGGCGAAAACAGTACCTCTTTGAGGATTGTTGTGAAGTGCAAATAAGACAGCCCTTGATATATGGTTAGCACTCAGTAAATATGAGTCCTTACAGTCATGATCATCATCATCATTTTTATCATTATTATTAGTATCATTACAATCCAGAGGGGGCAAAAGATCTGCTTTACTTTTCCTCTCTGGTTTAAAATCTAGGCTTTAACTGACCACATTTCAGAAGCTGTGAGGGACTTCTTTACACTCAATTTAGAGTAGTGATCTATGTGATCTTTTTTTTTTTTGCCCTAAAGTAAAGACAGTAAGAAAATTGGTCAAGAGAAAAGCAATTGAAGTAAGTTGCTGAGTCTATTGGCCCCATTCAATATCCCTCTCCAGCAGTTCTCTGGTATTTGAGCTCTCATATTTGCCATGAGAAGGCAGACATCCCATTTAGAGGTGGCTCAACGGTAGAGAATCTGCCTGCCAATGCAGAAGACATGGGTTTGATCCCTGGGTTGGGAAGAGCCCCTGGAGGAATAAATGGCAACCGAATCTAGTATTCTTGCCTGGGAAATCTCATGGACAGAGGAGCCTGGTGGACTACAGTCCATGGGGTCACAAAGAGTTAGACACGACTGAGTGACTAAAACATCAACAACTCCCAAATCTACTTCTTCATCTGAGAAAGAAAAATCTCATTTGAGATGGCGCCATCACCCTGGGCTCCCTCTTGGCGCAAGAATCTCTGTTTGTGACCTATGCCAGTTTTTCTCTGGGTTTCTGGGATATTTGTTTCATATTAGTGGTCATTTTAAAGAACAAATCTTGTGAGAAATGAGGGCTTTTTGGTGGAAGACTTTGTTCCCAGCGTGGCTGTGTGGCAGTGGAAGGGTGGTGAACTCAAGAGTTCAACTTTGAAGTGGACCTACCTTGATCCTGTGTCTACTAGTTGTACATCTTTGACCAAATCATCCTAGCTCTCGAATCCTCAGTTTTCACATATGTGAGATCGAGTGCCTTTCTCACAATGATATACAGATGAGTTGGATTTTCAAATTTACTACATCCTATACAAATATGTCAGATATTTTTACTATGTAAGTACATTTTAAGTATCTAAAATGCCAATTTGTCTGCAGGACTTTTTCCATATAAATGAGTCTAGTGAAGCTGTTCCATTGGTCCCAAATTCAAATGAGGATAAGCCGTCTGAGGACTGCAGGTGAGAGGCTAATGTTGTAAGTAATGGGGAACTAGGGTACACTTTTATCCAACAAGGCTGAAACAAGAGAAATCACATCTATGACTTATTTTTCCATGAAAATGGAAAAAAAAATTGAATCCTGATGAGCAATCTACTAGTTTGAATTTCCTTTCTCAGCTAGTATAATTCATATTTTTTCTAACTGAATATAAATATGAGTAATTGGCTTTCTATAAAAGAAATAAAGCAATAAACAGAGCAATCTTAACTGACACAGACATTTAATTACTTTCAAATTAAGACAATACCTGTACACATAGACTTGATTGCTTTTTCTTGAAACACTTTAAATGGTAGAAGAACAAGTACGCATTGTAGTAACTGCTATTCTACAGGTGTCCCTCTTTTTTGTGAATCTAATCTACTCTTTAACATTTGTTAACAAATTTTCAGAGAACAATAGGAGTAATTCCATTATTTTTACTGGGAAAAATAAAAATGCACTCCTAACCTAGAGGAAAATGCCAACTTGCTAGAAATCACTAAAACCCCTTAATTTGCCTATTTAACAATCTATCAAGAATTTTTACAAGATAGAAATTGTTTGCAATACTATCTAGTCGTATTTGATAACCTCATTAGTAGATATTTTATATGTAGTAAGCCATAATAGTAGTAGACATTGCTCAGTGTAGGATGTTGAGAATGGATTACATATTCCTTCTACATTGCATTATACATAGAGATGTAAATAAATAGCAAAATAATACATTAAAGATGAGCACGATGCCAGTAAAAATTAGCAAAATAAAATAAACAAGATGATGCTTTGGGAGGATTCTTCTGATGGAAGGCATGTTTTTGTGAGGTCTGGTGGTGGGAGGAGGCAGCTGGAGGCTGTGTTCTCTGTTAGGCTTTGGTGGTGGAATGAGGTAAGGAAGAAAGAGCTGGTAAAGAACTGAGTTAAACAGGAAATGTATGAGGTTCATCTGTGTCTGGATCTGAGGAACAGGGGAGAATCTTCCCTTTCTGGCAGGAGAGCTAAGAAGTTTTTGGTGAGGAACCATTGTCTAAAGCTACACACAGAGCCACAAGATGAAAAACAGAGCTTGTGGTGGCAGTCTGTTTGCATTCCCTTTGCTTGGCACCCTACAACTCTTGTTAACACATCACCAAGTTTGTAATTGTGTCACAGGTCTGCTCACACCACCATCACACTCATGTGCTCCAGCAAGATTTTTTTTTGCAGAATCTCAAATTTCTTGTACATATTCATCACTATATTTATGGTTCATAGGAGTTAGGGACACCTGCATGGCCAAGTTTAAGGCTAACAGCCATTCAGAATTCTTAATGTGCTTTATCAAACACTGTAGTGTTTCTTGTAGTGCATGTGCATCTTTGGGCCTCTTAGACTTACCCATCTCCTTCATCAGTTCTCTACTTTATTATTAGCCATTTTACTGCATAAGGTGGGAGAGAGGATATCTATAAAGCATACAGTGTTTAAACAGGAGCTCTAGACACTACTCTGTGAGAATACCTGAGCTACAACAGCAGCCAACCATATCCTTTCACCCAAGGGTATATGACTTGAACATATTCTTGCATGCAACTTGCAGCAGGTTTGTTTAGTAGGTTTGGATAATGAATTTCTTGTCAGTTAGAAGATGATTATGGCAAATCTTCAGAGAGTGAGAGTTCAGAGACTGAGGAGACCTGCATTTTATTTTTAAGTGGAGCTTAATTGAGTTAAACATATTCTGATGCAGAAACAAGCCAGCTACTACATCTGTGCCACTTGGTCTCCACTCAATATAAGGAAAGGCTTAAAATCATAATTTTTATAATATAGTGAGAAATTATCATTATTAGAGGGATGTACCATAATGTTATATATTTTAATACTTTCACAAATATGCCTACAGTTTCTTCAAATATTAAGCAATAGATTGTTCATCATGTAGACAGTAAGATAAAAACATGACAGGAAATATATGATGGATTTGATGAAAATTCTGTTTAATTCCAGCTGTCCTCACTTCCCTCTCATATCCCTCTCCTCTTTTCCAACACTATGGCTGCACTTCCAGGTCCAACCACCTCAGATCTCACATGATAGGTTGTTGGTGGACCTGGCTCATCCACTAGTCTGAGGTCTATAAAGGAGGACCTGTAAGCCCTGTTTAGCACAGAGCTTGACATTGAGCAGGCAGAAATGAACATCTGCTCAGGGACTCACTGATGGATCCTATCAAAATGATAATCCAATCTATGTCCTGAGACTTTACAAATACAGTATAGTATTGTTACAGCTCAGTATGAACCAGTATTGCCTTATTTTTTTTCATAGACTAATTCTTTGTCCTCTGGATATTTTCAGACAACAACAAGAAGAGAGTTACATGTCAAGCATTAGTTTGTAGGCACCCTGAGCGGCAGCTGATAATCTGTTCCCCCTTTGTGGTCTGAGGGATGCTTGAAAAAGTAATCAGGCACAAAGTTCATAGGGACCTAGAGCTCCCCAGATGCTTCTGGAACTTCCCTTGGTAATTTTCAATGTTTTCTGAAAGGCAAGAAGTTTCTTGTTAAGAGGCTTGAAAGGTTTGTGCTTATGAAAGAACCACAGGTAAATTTAAAATGTTTAGAAGAAAGGATTTGTTTCTAGGCAAGATGTCCTGTCCTTGCACATTTCAGATCTGAGGCTAAAGAACCTTTTATTTCAGGAGAGGGACTCAATGGTTGGGTTTTCCATTAGAACTGGAGGAGAAGGTCCTGCTTGAACATAGAAAACTAATGAATACTTCAGAACTGGTGAGAAGTAGGCACAGAATTGAATACTGTGTGGCTCTTTCCCATCTTCCTACTGCTACAGTCAGAGGAAGCACTGAACTACTGTTAGTACTCTTAGTTTCTATGTATCAGTGATGCCCAAAGTTATGTCATAACATCATCTTAATAGAAACGCATCTTGTACTTTATTCCTCATGATTTGATCTCATGTTTATTGACTTACTCTCCACAAATTCTTAGCCTAGATTTTAGACTCATTGTAAAGATGAGAAAGTGCAGTCATAAAGGATGCATGATTTTCCCAAAGCCATGCAGTCAGTTAAGCAGTAAAGTTGGGATGGGGACCCAGATTCTCCTGGGCTGGTTTCTGTTAGGATGTCACTTTCAGGTGCTGTGGCTGGTATGAGGTTCCAAGGAGAAAACTCCAGGAGTCTTTGGAAAGTACTTGATTGGGGACATTACTTTGAGAAAACGTTTTTTCTTTTAATGTATGTTGTCTTAAATGTAGAGAGAGGGAGGAGTTAGTATGGTAGGAGATCACATCAATTAGGCCAAACATTTTCGACAAAGGTAGTATCTTTTCCCCCAAAGGTAGAGTAAGTAACACCGGAAAATCAGATGGCAGGTATGTCCAAGAGTTCTAGTAGCTCTTCCCTTTGTCTGCAATCTTCAGAAACTCTCCTGCAGAAGACAGTCCCCAGGGAGACTCCACCTGCCAGCAACTGCACCAGAAAGAATGTCCCTGGTGAATTCCCCTTTCAGCTTGTTTTGGTGAAGTGTTACCTTGTACAGAGCTGTGAGGAGAATCTTGCAAAGATTTTCAGTTAAGTTCAGTTGCTCAGTTCCGGCCGCCTCTTTGTGACCCGATGGACTGTAGCACGCCTGGCTTCCCTGTCCATCACCAACTCCTGGAGCTTGCTCAAACTCATGTCCATCCAGTTGGTGATGCCATCCAACCATCTCATCCTCTTTCACCCTCTTCTCCTCCTGCCTTCAATCTTTCCCAGCATCAGGGTCTTTTCCAGTGAGTCAGTTCTTCACATCAGGTGGCCATAGTATTGGATATTCAACTTCAGCATCAGTGCTTACAATGAATGTTCAGGATTGACTTCCTTTAGGATTGACTGGTTTGATCTCCTTGCTTTCCAGGGTACTCTCAAGAGTCTTCTCCAACACCACAGTTCAATTCTTTGGCACTTGGCATTCTTTATAGTTCAACTCTCACAACCATACATGACCAGTAGAAAAACCATAGCTTTAACTAGACAGACCTTTGTCGGCAAAGTAATGTCTCTGCTTTTTAATATGCTATCTAGGTTGGTCATAGCTTTTCTTCCAAGGAGCAAGTGTCTTTAATTTCATGCCTGCAGTCACCATCTGCAGTGATTTTGGAGCCCAAGAAAATAAAGTCAGTCACTGTTCCCATTGTTTCTCCATCTATTTGCCATGAAGTGATGGGACCAGATGCCATGATCTTAGTTTTCTGAATGTTGAGCTTTAAGCCAGCTTTTCCACTCTCCTCTTTTATTTTCATTAAGAGGCTCTTCAGTTCCTTTTCACTTTCTGCCATAAGGGTGGCATCATCTGCATATCTGAGGTTATTGATATTTCTCCCAGTAGTCTTAATTCCAGCTTGTGTTTCATCCAGCCCAACGTTTCACATGATGTACTCTGCATATAAGTTAACTAAACAAGGTGACAATATACAGCTTGTACAGGGTCCTAATTACTGAGATTTTGTTATATGGAGCCTTTGTACTGTTTGGTACTGACTTCATCCCAGTGTGTGCCTCATCTCGACCAGGGAAAGTGCCTGTTGAGATACAGTGTACCCCATTGTATCATATGCCATTTGCTTTGGTTTCTCTAGCACTTTATATCTAGCTTGCCTAGTCTCATCACTCCAACCCTATGAAACTTATTCATACAGCAAATATTTAGCACCTACTATGTGGGAGTTTCTGTTCTAGCCTCTGAGGATAGGACAGTGAACAAAAATCCTTATCTTCCTGGGGAGCTTATATTCTAGTGGAGGAGAAAGAAAATCAAACAATAGATAAGAATAGGTTAGATGGTGAGGAGGGCCAAGGGAAAATAGTAAGCATTGAAGAGACATAGGGACGCTTGTAAGGGAAAGTAAAATTGTATTAGACTTTGCCACATGCAGTTGACATTCTTTTTTTTAAAGAGATGGTAAAATATTGGCAATTTCCACTGGTTAACATAATAAATAGGGTGGCCATCTAAGGCCTCGACAAGAAGGTGACTTTTTAATTACCACCTGAAAGGATTGGATTTGGGAGGAAATATTCCAGAGGAGGAAGAGCAGATGCAAAGGCCCTGAGGCAGGGGCACATTGGTTGTGTTTGAGAAGCCAGTATGTCTGGAGCAGGTTCAGCAGAGGATGGATGACTGGCAGGAAAGGAGGGCAGAGATGACTGGAGGGTTAGAACCCACAGTACTCAGGGAGGACTCCAACCAAGAAGTGTGAGCAGCTGTGCGGGAGGAAGTGGGAGCACACCAGCTGGTGGAGTAGTTGGAGGTGGCCATGCTAGAGTCATCTACCTTTGTTTCCTCCTGTCTTTCACTGCTTCGTGAAGCCTTGGTTTGGGCTTTCTCCTCCTCCTCTGCAGGTCACTTGGCTAATTCTACTCCACACTGCCTCCTGTCCCTTTTGGCAAATACTGTGGCTGTCTTGTGATATAGTTATATCAAAACAAAAACCAAAACCAAAACATGGGATTGGGATTTTTTTAAACTACAGTGTTTGTTTTTCTTTTTTTCTTAGCTTGGCCAGTTACAGTTGTGTAATCTTAGAGAAGCCTCATTAAGTCTCATGCTCTTTATCTATAAATGGTGAGGATCATTACTGCAGAATGTGCATGACTATGAACTCAGGAAATGAGATCTATCTCCTTTGATAAATAAATGAAATCTATATGCTTTGTAAAATACTATGCACAGTCAAGATGTTATCAACTAGGAAGTACTTACAAATATAGAATAGTTACAGTTTAAAACTGTACTCAATCCTGGGAATTGCCTGGTGTCTGGTGGCTAAGACTCTGGGCTTTTGCTGCCAAGGGCCTGGGTCCAATTCCTGGTCAAGGAACTAAGATCCCGCAAGCCACGTGGCAAAACAAAACAAAAAACAACTGTACTTAATCCTTACTGAGCTATAAACACATTATTAAGTGCAAAGAGCTACCTGTTAACCCGATTTATGGACAAGATTTGAAATCTGTGTCTGGTGATTTCTTTAATACTCTTATTAATGTTTTCTATTAATTGAAGATTTTTCTCCTTTTCTGTTTCAAGCCAGTACCGTTTAAATATCTGTCTTTTTTAGAGTTATAGAGTCATTAACACCCAAACTATTCCATGTAAAGTGTCCATGCCTCCTTGCTGGGTGGAGGCACACACACACACACACACACACACACACACACACACACACACACGCTTCCTTGCTGGGTGGAGGCGCACACACGTGCACGTGTACACACACACACACACACACACACACACACACACACACACACCTGCTGCCACAGGGCACTGACAGGTAAGGGAAGGACTTGGGGCTTTGCAGCAGCCTGGAGTTGAAGGAAATAGCCCCTGAGCTATTTATGTTCTCCTGTCCTATTGGTGTGAAAAGGATCTTTCCCTTGAGAAGGTCAGACATTAAATGAAAGATAGAAGAAAGGGTACAGTCTTAGGATTCTGGGTTTTAGATTTCACTGTGTTTGTGTGACTACTAGCCAAACCATCATCCATCTTCAGCTATGTGACTAATTATTTTGATCATCTAAAAGCATAAAATCACTTGACTGTCTTATTAGATTTATGATTGGTAAGAGCAATTTCCATGTTAATATTTTTTGAAAAGCTCTAAGTAAGTTTTGCACTCCAAACCCATGGAAGCAACCCCCAAAATAACTGAAGGTTTAGACACTAATGAAAGAAGTTTAATAAATACCAAAATTAACAAAAATCTGGAATGAATTTTCTTTATGAAAAGTAGTTCTGGAGAAATATGCTGGCAGCTGCTTGTTCTACTCAGACAATGAAGAATGTAGTATTTCTTTTCCTGGTAGTTTGCATTTGTCATCCTGTAATGAAGATGTCAGGCTGTGTATTAGGCATCTGAATAAGTGGGACAGGATCCTGCTCTCTTTTGACTTAATACTTTTTGCTTTACATTATTTTTAAGATTCATATTGAGTAGAGTTCCCTGTGTTCTACAGTAGGACCTTGTTGATTTTATTTATTTGTTTGCCATGCCGTGCAGCATGCAGGATCTTAGTTCCCCAGTCAGGGATCAAACCCATGTCCCTGGCAGTGGAAATGTGGAGACTTAACACATTTGTGAAGTCCTGGTTATCTATCTTCTATATAGTAGTGTGTGTATGTTACTCCCAAACCCCTAATGCCTTACTTAAAAAAAATTCCAGGATATTCTTTTGCGTTAGCTCCATGAAAGATTTTTTTTTAACTTTTAAACTTTTTATTTGCATCTTAGCATCCTCCTTTACTCACAGCTGTTCAGATTTTGCCCCATTTGCTTTATCATCGTCTGCCGGGAGCCGTCAGGATGCCCCCTCAGTCTGATGACAAAGTCACGAGACTGAGAAGGAAACTGCAAAGTGGATTTTCCTTTGGGGCATCCCAAGGCAAGGCCCCTCCTGGTATTTTTCCTGGGAAGTTCTGTTTATGCTCATCTGTTTATGTTTTAGCTCATCTCAGGTCAGTCCCAGTTAGAAAAAATTCATCCTGAGATAATTCCCTCAGACCTTATTTCCCTCAGAGGATCTGGGAAGGCAGATTCCCTTTCCTGGGGACAAAGGAGGAATAAGGAACATTTAAATAGATTACTATACCTCCTACTAGTTACTGGGGAGTTTACCAAGAGTTCTCTGGGGGTCATGGCAAAGCCACCACCAGAAGGGCTTGTACTTGGGTCACTTTTCCACATCCCACTCCCCCGACCACTCCACGGAAGAAGCTCCCTTCCTTGAAAAAACCAGGCTGGAATGGGACTTAGGAATGCTCATAACTGTGGCCAGCATAGTTGGAGACACTGATTGCTTTAGGGGAGTGTAGACAAAGGAATTCCTTTTAGTGCTACTAAACTGTCTCTTTGTCTTCTTTTCTCTTTCCTTGTAAAAACCAATATAGGTTAGTAGAATAAAACAGTTTCAAGCTTAAGCCCCTCTTTTTGCTTCTAAATAGTTGCACCTTGTCAGGGAACATTTGGCAGGAGGCTTCCTGTGTGCTGTTTTTTGATGTCCCTTATCAATCCCTGAATATTCAGAGATGAGTGGAGAGGCACACCTTTTCCGGGGACAAAAGAAATGCATGCATTCTTAAAGGAAAGTAACCATTTACAGCCTTCTTCCCTCTCGGATATGGAAAGTGAGTTTTTACAACCCCCTCTCTTTGAGATAGATTCTAGCCCTATGTTTCCTGGATAAGTAGCAAGATTTTTATCTTTGCTGAAAAGGCTATCTTGTAAGACAGTGTATATATGCCCACATTATGCTAAATAAAGGTATGCTAGAGACATTCAAATGGTAAACATACTATTGTTAAGTCTGATTATGCAGAAATCCGACCTTTTGCAAGGAAAATGAGCTTAATGTTAAAGTTGTTGATGGTAGGCAGAAAACAAAAGTTTGCATAAAATAGTTGTGATGTAATGGGGATGTTTTTTGGCTATAAAACTGTAAACTAACAAAAATAAAGTGAAAGACTTCTCCATGGCCTTTTGGAGAGGCTTCTCCATCACCTTACAAAACTGACAGCAATAAAGAGAGACTGCTTCATCACCACACACCGACACAGCTCAGTTCTTCCGCGGACGCCATTCATCCCTCAAGACCCCCAGACCCCGCCGGGGCTGGACCCCGGCAATCGTCTCCTTCTCTTCCCCCTCCATCCAACTGCTGCCCTTCCTTTCCTCTGTCCAATCTCCTCTCCTCCTCTCTCCTCCTGTTTTCTCCCTTTTCTTCCCCTTTTCTTCTTTCTCTCTCTCCCCTCCCCTCTGCTTCATACATTCGTTCATTATTTATTCCTTTTTCCATCCAGTGGATTTTAATCTTTTGCTAATATTGTTTATTTAAATGCTCTGATTGTCCTTGCATCAACCAGTGACAGCCCCTTCGATCTGGCTCCTGTGTCTTTTTGATGCTTCCCAGCACCTTGCAGCATTCCTTTCTTTTGGGAACTGTATGATGTTCCAGGTTCATTTTGTACTTTCTCTGCCTCAGCCACAAAATCAGCTGGTTTTCTAAGACTTAGTCAAAGGTGAGCCCTGTTTTCCTTAAGCACAGCTATTTAGAAACGGGCATCTGGGTGCTACTTGTACTCACTGTTACTGACGTATAGGTGTCTTCTGAACTGGGAAGCAAATACACACACGTATACATAGGCATAAAGATCTATATCTGTATTTATTTCTGTATCTACCCATTTATATGTATGTGCACCTTTGTGCATGGGTGTATTTAAAAAAATCTAAACCATGACTTTATACTGATACCTCCATCTTAATCCAGCATCAGAAGGTTAACTCCAGTCCTCCCACTTTCCAGTTTTGCAACACTCTTCTCACTAGTCAGAGAGGCCTGGGCCCATTATCCTCCATATATTTACTTATTGCTCAAGTCTGGAATGCACATAAAGTAACTGTAGGGTTGCCAAGTCATGTCGTTGCGAAAAGCAAACCTCCTCAAATGAGTTAATATTTACATTTTAAGGTGAAATGTACATATAATGAAAGGCACAGATCTTAAGTATATTTGACAAATGCATAGACCCATGGGACCCACATTCCTGTCAAGACATAGAATATTTTCAAAACACTGAATAGGTGTGTTGTACCCTTTTCTGTTATCCCTGCACCTAGAGGCAACCCCTGTTGTGATGTTTCTCACTGTAGATTCAAGTTTCCTTTACTAGAACTTCATAAAAATGGAACCGTATGATCTATAGTCTGTTGAGTCTGCCCTCTTAAACTCAGTAAAATATCCCTGAGACGCATCATGTCACAGGTTCAGTAGTTCATTCCCTTTTGTTGCTGTGGAGTATTCTCTTCTATCGATAGACTGCAATTCATTAGGCATTTTCCTTTCTATGAACCTTCATTTCTAGTTTGCAGTTACTATATATAAAGCTGCAATGAGCATTCTTTTACAAGTATGTTTGTGAACACATATTTTCATTTTTAAATTATTAGGTGCATTTATTTGTTCAATTATACAGCAAAATTGATTTGTTTTCTCTTGGTGTACAGTTCTATGGTTTTTAACACATTCATTGATTTGTGTAACCATGGCCATGGTCAAGATAATGACCAGTTCCATCACACCCACCTAAAAGTTCCTTGTGCATCCCTTCATAGTCTGTCCTATATCACCTCACCCCTAACCTCTGTCACCACTGATTTATTCTGCATCTCTATAGTTTCATCTTCCTGAGAATGTCATATAAACAGTCACACAGTAAATAATCTTTCAAGACTGTGTCCATAGTTTATAAAGTGTGAGTTTTAGGTTAAAGTTCATACTTTTTACCATATGGATTTCCAGTTGTTCCAAAACTACTTGTTGAAGTATGATCAATATGATCTCCTGCTTAAAAGCTTTCAGTGATTTCCCCCTGCTCTTAGAGGAAAATCCACAGTCCTTTTGTACTATCTGTAAGGCATTCTGCTCTCATGCCTGTCCAGTCCTCACATCTCATTTTGTGCCACATGCCTTCTTTTCTGCTCCAGCCTCACTGGCCTCCTGGCCTCTGAATTCCCCAAGCTCTTTTCCAATGCAGTGCTTGTGTGCACACTTATGTCTTCAACCTGCAACACTCTTCAACTATGTTGTCACATGCTTGGCATGGTGCTGTCCCAGGTCCATTGTGAGTTCTCTTCCCATGGCACCCTGCCCTTTAACTTTGTCATGCTTTTTGCAGTTTGCCAAAAATACAGTTATCTTTGCACTATTTGTTCAATGTGTGGATTCCCCATGAAACTATACGCTCCTTGAGGCTGCATTCTCCATGTCCAGCACTGCACCTGCCCTCATAAAACTTACTGCCAAGTGTGGATGGAGATGGACAAGTAAACCAGAAACCATAGTGAAGCCCCCATTCCACGGAAGTGCCATCAGACTCTGTTCACTGTATCTCTGTTACTGTTTTCTGCACAGATAACATGCTTTTTCCCCTCAGTGATTTGTTTGCTCACATCCTTTTCACCATTTAGGAGCCAGGTCATTCCTTCTCTCAAAAGTCCTTCCTGCCACCCAGGTTGGACCAGCTATCCCATCTTGCTTTCTGCTTTCCTGCTGACACTCTCCACTGTGCCTTGCCATCATGGGGACTGACTTAGTTCTTTTTCAGAGAATCAAAAGCTCTAAGACAGAAGTATCCAAAGTGCATTCAGCTTTGTTCAGAGAAGAGCTAGTCTCATCCAGTTAACTCACTTTCTGATTTATGGGAAGCAAACGTGTGATAAGCCATCTGTCCACTTGGCTACTAAGAGCTAAGGGGTCTGATTTACAGGATGAAAAAGGAAAAGAAGGCCGAATTTAAAGTCAGATTTCATATCTACACAACCAGTACTTAGACTGCAGCCTAAGTATTTGATAAGCAGCAAAGACATAAGTTGTTTTTTTTCTTTTAATATATACTGGGACTTGATGGTTTCTGTTTTCTTTATTTCCACAACTGGTTCAATACTAGTCCTATAAAAGTGACAGAAGAAGCACACAGGATGTGACCTTCAAAAAATGACTGAGGGAATGAATTTTAAAGTAGGAAGATTTTAATGCCATATAAAACATGGGCTAGTAGGCAAAACCTTACCATGAACATACATACCCAGGCCAGGCCCTCTGGAGCCACTGGCTGTATTGAAAAAAAAGTTGATTCTGCTCTGAGATGTAGAAATGTTGCATGCTTTTCCTTCATTTGAAGTGCTACATCAAGGGAGTCATTTTGACTGAAGAGTGACGAACTTCAATTTATAAAACAATTTTTAGACTACTTCAAGCTAGAAGAAATGTTTGATAGTAGATCAAAATTTTTGATCACCACACATTTGATAATATGAAAGTAATGATGTCTGCAAGTAAGTATGGTAGCAGATGAACTATAAAAACACATCTGAGCTGTCAATTCTAGTCTTTCAAATATTGTGTTCTCTTGAGGAATGGATGTACCCCATAGAACCCTCTATCCTCTGCTGGAAGGCTTGGCCTAAAGGGCTTATTAGTAGGGAACAGAGCAAACTCTATATCTTACCACACAGTGCTGGTCTTAGGATAGTCTCTAGTCTGATTTATGAATTTCTCCTGGAATGAATTTTCCACAAATATATGATGGAGAACTGTGTGCCCTTGACATTCATTCTGCCTATGAATGTCTTTAGTGTTAGCAGCTGCCATCCAGGATGGGTTCCAGACATGTCCCAGTGACTCACCAACCAACACTATGTCACCTTCTCTACATTTGAAAGAGGGACAGACCACAGAACACTAATCAGGTTTTAAAGGTGCCTTAGTATTTCTGCACTGTTCAGAAGAGGCCAATAACAGCAATGTTCTTTTCAAGATGATAAAAACCTTGCAAAGAAAATTTTTGGTAATTGATGGTCTACCATATTTTCATAGCAATATGGTTCTTGTTTCATTGACATTTGTCTGTTTTCTTTTTATTCTTTGACATCACAGCATTCTCATCATAGATTACTTACCGTTTAAGGTACAGGGGGTATCAGACTAGGATTTTTACCATGTTGATGGTTTGTATGTACTTTCAAAGTATTATGAATATTGCATGTTTCTTGTTTTTCCATCCTGGTGAGGAAATACCAAGTGCCGTTAGGTGTTTTTCCTCTTTTGACATGTTTGTGGAAAACTGGCATGATAAAAAAAAACACATTAGAGAAGTTCAGACTGACCCTTGAGAGAGTGATGTTTTCTACGAAATGGCTGGAGTAAGCCTTTGCCAGAAACCTGCCCATTTGGACTCCATCCTTTATAAAACATCAAAATAAAGGAGGGTTGGAGCATTGGAGTTTTGTTCCTTTTTAGTTGTGTATGAGTAGTGTTTGGAAGTAAGCCTGTTAACATAACTAAAACAGAGATTGTGTTTTCTTAGCTATGTGATAAAAGTAATTACCTACCAGGTAATTTTAAAAGGACCCACATTTTAAATAGTTGAAACTCAGTATTTTTTTATGTCTTGATATTCTAATATGTAAAATCAACTAGACTATTCTATATAAGTTCAGTTATATAGACTGAATTTCAGTTCAGTTCAGTTGCTCAGTCATGCCTCACTCTTTGTGACCTCATGGACTGCAGCAGACCAGGCTTCCCTGTTCATCACCAACTCGCAGAGCTTGCTCAAACTCATGTCCATTGACTCAGTGATGCCATCCAACCATCTCATTCTCTTTCGTACCCTTCTCCTCCTGCCTTCAGTCTTTCCCAGCATCAGGGTTTTTTTTCCAGTGAGTCAGTTCTTTGCATCAGGTGGCCAAAGTATTGTAGCTTCAGCTTCAGCGTCAGTCCTTCCAGTGAATATTCAGGACTGATTTCCTTTAGGATGGACTGGTTGGATTTCCTTGCAGTCCATGGGACTCTCAAGAGTTTTCTCCAACACCACAGTCCAAAAGCATCAATTCTTCACTGTACAACTTTAATTATGGTGTAGTTATATAGCCTTATGAAATGTATTTCTTTAATGATAAGACTTCAAAGGTGAAATGACACCTTGATTCATGGGCTGCAGAATGGGTGATGTGTTAACCGGCATGGAAACATTAATTTCTTTTCCATCGCCATCAGAGCTTTTGGGTGACCAGGTGTTTTGTTGATGAGTAGTCATATTCTGAAAGGAATCTTTTTTTTCCGAACAGCAAGTCTCTATAGTGGGCTTAAAATATTCTGTGAACCATATAAACGGATGTGCTGTCATCCAGGCTTTATTGTTCCATTTATAGAGCAAAGGAAGAGTAGATTTAGCATGGTTCTTAAGGGCTCTAGGATTTTCAGAATCATAAGTGAGCATTGGCTTCAACTGAAAGTCACCAACTGCATGAGCTCCTAACAAGAGAGTGAGCCTGTCCTTTGAAGCCAGGCACTAACTTATCCTCTCTAGCTATGGAAGTCCTAGATGACATCTTCCAATAGAAGGCTGTTTCATTTGAACAGAATATCTGTTGTTTAGTGTAGCCACCTTCATGAATGATCTTAGCTATGTCTTCTGGATAATTTGCTACAGCTTCTACATCAGCCCTTCCTGCTTCACCTTGCATTTTGATGTTATGGGGAGAGCTTTTCTCCTTAAGCTTCATGGACCACCCTCTGCCAGCTTCAGACTTTTCTTCTGCAGCTTCCTCACCTCCCTCAGCCTTCATAGAATTGAAGAGCTACAGCCTTGCTTTGGATTCAGTTCAGTCCAGTCACTCAACTGTGTCTGAATCTTTGCCACCCTGTGGACTGAAGCACACCAGACTTCCCTGTCCATCATCAACTCCCGGAGCTTGCTCACACTCATGTCCATCAAGTTGGTGATGCCATCCAATCATCTAATCCTCTGTTATCCACTTCTCCTCCTGCCTTCAATCTTTCCCAGGTCTTCCCTGATAGATCAGTTGGTAAAGAATCCGCTTGCAATGCAGCAGACAATAGTTCGATTCCTGGGTCAGGCAGATCCACTGGGGAAGGGATAGACTACCCACTCCAGTATTCTTGGGCTTCCCTTGTGGCTCAGCTTGTAAAGAATCCACTTGCAACGTGGGAGACCTGGGTTGGGAAGATCCCGTGAAGAAGGTAAAGGCTACCCACTCCACTATTTGGCCTGGAGAATTCCATGGACTGTATAGATCATGGGGTCTCAAAGAGTCAGACAGGACTGAGCAACTTTCACTTTCAATCTTTCCCAGTATCAGGGTCTTTCCCAACAAGTCAGTTCTTTGCATCAGATGGCCAAAGCATTGGAGTTCCAGCTTCAGCACCCATCCTTCCAATGAATATTCAGGACTGATTTCCTTTAGGATTGACTGGTTTGATCTCCTTGCAGTCCAAGGGACTCTCAAGAGTCTTCTCCAGCACCACAGTACAAAAGCATCAATTCTTAACTCAGCTTTCTTTATGGTTCAACTGTTAACATCTATACATGACTACTGGAAAAACCATAGCTTTGGCTAGATGGACCTTTGTCGGCAAAGTAATGTCTCTGCTTTTTAATATACTGTCTAGGTTGGTCATAGCTTTTCTTCCAAGGAGTAAGCATCTTTTAATTTCATGGCTGAAGTCACCATCTGCAGTGATTTGGGAGCCCAAGAAAATAAAGTCTGTCAGTGTTTCCATTGTTTCTCCATCTATTTGCCATGAAGTGATGGGATCGGATGCTATAATCTTTGTTTTTGAATTTTGAGTTTTAAGCCAGCTTTTTCACTCTCCTCTCTCACTTTCATCAAGAAGCAAGAGTTCCTCTTTGCTTTCTGCTATAAGGGTGGTGTCGTCTGCATATCTGAGGTTATAGATATTTCTCCCATTAATCTTGATTCTAGTTTGTGCTTCATCCAGCCCCGCATTTCGTATGATGTACTCTGCATGTAAGTTAAAATAAGCAGGGTTTTTAAACTCTGGATTAGGCTCTGGCTTAAGGGAATGTTGTGGCTAGTTTGATCATTTCTCTAGACCACTCAAACTTTCTCTGTATCAGCAATAATGCTGTTTTGCTTTCTTATCAATTGTGTGTTCACTGGAGTAGCACTTTTAATTTCCTTCAAGAACTTTTTTTTTTTTTTGCATTCACAATTTGGTAGCAGTTTGGTACAAAAAGTCTAGCTTTCTGCTTATCTCAGCTTTTGACATGCCTTTCTCACTAGGATTAATCATTTCTAGCTTTTGATTTAAGGTGAGAGATGTGATTCTTCTTTCTCTCTGTCTGTCTCTTCCGCTTTCATTTTCTCTCTCATCTCCCACTTACTTGGTGAAAAGTAAGCTGGTATTTAGACTTGAGTGTACCATGAAGCTTCATTCTCTCCCTGAGCATCAAAATTCTAATTTTGATAGAAATTAATTGTTAATTATCAGAGAATGGAGAGTTTCTCTAATTATAGGAAACAAAATTGAATTTGGGCTGAAGACATTTTTTCATAATATCTTAAATTTAAGAACATTCATTCATACACCTTGGCTTTTTTTTTAAGCTTGCTTTCCTTACCATTGTCAAAAAGAGGCACTGAGACCTACAGCAAACTTCATTCTAATGCTGGTCCAGATGACTTATTTTATTATAAATATGATGCAGAAGTACTTTCTCTGTAGGAAAAGTGACACTTCAAAGATTGACGATGTTACGTATTAAGAAAAATAAGAGAGTTAATATTAGTGTATCATATGTTAATTTACATTTTTATGAATAGTATTTCTTTATATTCTCAAATCTAATTTTCCTTGTTATGGCTTCTTAGATACACCCATCATTTAAAAGTGTACATTTAATTTCCAAATACATGTTTTTTTAAAGTATCTTTGATGCTAATTTCTCATTTAAATGCTTTCTTCTCTGCAGTCACCCTCTGTGTTTTTTCAGTCTTTTAGCTTTATTGATTCTTTCAATGGCTAAGTCAAAGATCTCTCTTGGTAAATGTCACACTGCACTTGAAAATATATGGGTTGTTTTCAAATATCTTTTGATGCTGATTTCTAACATAATTCTATAGTGATAAGAGAACAGACTCTATGATTTCAATACCTTTAAACCACTTAGTTTTACATTCCTGGATATGTTCCAGTGTCTCCTAGTTTATAGTCTATGGGAATTTAAATAGAATTTGTATCCTACTCTTCTGTGAAAATGGTGTAAATCTTAACTGTGTTGAATTAATTGGTTTACAGTGCTTTTCAGGTCTACTATATCCTTCTACTTTTCTATATATCCATTGTATTACTTTCTGAGAGTTTGATATTGAAACTCCAACTAAAAATCTTAATTTACCTACTTCAAAATAATTGTAATACATGGTAGAACTATATGTAACTTTATTCTATATTTGCCAACTCGCCTATAAATGTATTATCATACTTTCATAATTTAAAAAAAGAGAGAAAAAAAGAAAAATAAAAGATTTTTTTTTGTTTGAACTGTTAAAAAACAAAATTTAACTGAGTAAATGTGAAGATCTAATTGACTTTATGAGGTGATCCATGAATTGAGCAGCATCCCAAGAGTTATATAGAATGGAAGTTTTTTTTTACAGGAAGAGGAGTGGGGCCAGGGAATTACTAGCAGAAGAAAAGAAAGGATTATTTGGGGGCCAGGACATTCTTCTTCCTTTGGGGGATAGAATGGACCATGTGACAGATTACCTAATTGGTGCTGACTAGGAAGTTCCAAACTGGTTGATTAAGATTCCACTGCTGGTAAAGGCTAAGACTGCAGTTAGGTTAGGCATTAAATCTGGATTTGGTAACATGAGTTTTAGCACAAGTGATACCATTTGGGGTGTTTGGTTTTTTTCTTAACAGAACCTCATTTTTATTGTATTACAGAGAATTTAGTGGCAAGTGAGGTGTGTTTACTGTCTCTCTTTTTACCTATTTATAGGAGCTCTCAAGAGGGAAGAAGATATTCTGGGATGGAATCCACAGAAACCGGAATTGTTGGTGCAGAAGTACGTACATTGAGTACATAAGAGTCATGCCTTATTTCCATAATGCTGACTGTTCAGTTAATGTGTGAGGCCAAGGTAGGG
>ML664055.1:1052245-1098164 GCA_007570785.1 Antilocapra americana | reverse complement strand
CAGCCATCTCATCCTCTGTCTTCCCCTTCTCTTCCTGCCCCCAATCCTTCCAAGCATTAGGGTATTTTCCAATGAGTCAACTCTTCACATGAGGTGGCCAAAGTATTGGAGTTTCAGCTTCAACATCAGTCCTTCCAATGAACACCCAGGACTGATCTCCTATAGGATGGACTGATTGGATCTCCTTGCAGTCCAAGGGACTCTCAAGAGTCTTCTCCAATACCACAGTTCAAAAGCATCAATTCTTCAGCGCTCAGCCTTTTTCACTATCCAACACTCACATCCATAATGAGTACTGGAAAAACCATAGCCTTGACTAGACCAACCTTTGTTGGCAAAGTAATATCTCTGCTTTTCAATATGCTATCCAGGTTGGCCATAACTTTCCTTCCAAGGAGTAGGCGTCTTTTGATTTCATGGCTTCAATCACCATCGGCAGTGATTTTGGAGCCCCCCAAAAAGATAAAGTCTGACACTTTTCCCACTGTTTCCCCATCTATTTCCTATGAAGCGATGGGACCAGATGCCATGATCTTAGTTTTCTGAATGTTGAGCTTTAAACCAACTTTTCCACTCTCCTCTTTGACTTTCATCAAGAGGCTCTTTAGTTCTTCTTCACTTTCTGCCATAAGGGTGGTGTCATTTGTATATCTGAGGTCATTAATATTTCTCCTGGAAATCTTGATTCTAGCTTGTGCTTCATCCAGCCCAGCATTTCTCATGATGTACTCTGCATATAAGTTACACAAGCAGGGTGACAATATACAAACTTGACATACTCCTTTTCCTATCTGGAACCAGTGTGTTGTTCCATGTCCAGTTCTAACTATTGCTTCCTGACCTGCATACAGGTTTCGCAAGAGACAGGTCAGATGGTTTGGTATTCCCATCTCTTTCAGAATTTTCCACAGTTTATAGTGATCCACACAGTCAAAGACTTTGGCATAGTCAATAAAGCAGAAGTAGATGTTTTTCTGGAACTCTCTTGCTTTTTTGATAATCCAGCGGATGTTAGCAATTTGATCTCTGGTTCCTCTGCCTTTTCTAAAACCAGCTTGAACATCTGGAAGTTCACAGTTCATGTATTGCTGAAGCCTGGCTTGGAGAATTTTGAGCATTACTTCACTAGCATGTGAGATGAGTGCAATTGTGTGGTAGTTTCAACATTCTTTGGCATTGCCTTTCTTTGGGATAGGAATGTAAATTGACCTTTTCCAGTCCTGTGGCCACTGCTGAGTTTGCCAAATTTGCTGGCATATTGAGTGCAGCACTTTCACAGCATCATCTTTTAGGATTTGAAATAGCTCAACTGGAATTCCATCACCTCCACTAGTTTTGTTTGTAGTGATACTTTCTAAGGCCCACTTGACTCCACATTCCAGGATGTCTGGCTCTAGCTGAGTGTGAGTGATCACACCATCATGATTATCTGAGTCATGAAGATCTTTTTTTGTGAAGATCTTCTGTGTATCCTTGCCATATCTTCTTAATATCTTCTGCTTATGTAAGGTCCATACCATTTCTGTCCTTTATTGAGCCCATCTTTGCATGAAATGTTCTCTTGGTATCTCTAATTTTCTTGAAGAGATCGCTAGTCTTTCCCATTCTGTTGTTTTCCTCTATTTCTTTGCCTTAATTGCTAAGGAAGGCTTTCTTATCTCTCCTTACTATTCTTTGGAATTCTGCATTCAGATGGGAATATCTTTTCTTTTCTCCTTTGCTTTTCACTTCTCTTCTTTTCACAGCTATTTGTAAGGCCTCGTCAGACAGCCATTTTGCTTTTATGCATTTCTTTTTCTTGGGGATGGTCTTAATTCCTGTCTCCTGTTCAGTTTCACGAACCTTCATCCACAGTTCATCAGGCACTCTATCAGATCTAGTCCCTTAAATCTATTTCTCACTTTCACTGTATAATTATAAGGGATTTGATTTAGTTCATACGTGAATGGTCTAGTGGTTTTCCCTACTTTCTTCAATTTCAATCTGAATTTGCAATAAGGAGTTCATGATCTGAGCCACAGTCAGCTCCCAGTCTTGTTTTTGCTGACTGTATAGAGCTTCTCCATCTTTGGCTGCAAAGAATATAATCAGTCTGATTTTGGTGTTGACCATCTGATGATGTCCATGTGTAGAGTCTTCTCTTGTGTTGTTGGAAGAGGCTGTTTGCTATGACCAGTGGATTCTCTTGGCAAAACTCTATTAGCCTTTGACCTGCTTCACTCTGTACTCCAAGGGGACACAGTAAACCAGGGTAAAGTTTTTCTGCAGATTTAAGTCCTGGCCTTCTGCATTAATAAGTTTCTAGAAACTGAGAGTCATCCTTTTCTACCTGATGCAGAAAGGGAAACATGCTTATAAATGGAGATTTCCCTTATAATTACAAATGTATCTTACAAAAAAGGGTAACTTCTATTGGTTTTCAGAGTTCCTCCTCTGCCTGCTGTTTCTTAGAAATAACCAGCTCAAAATAACCTTATTATGCCAACAAATCATATTTTGGGGTGGGAAATTCAGCCTCCCTCGACCTACATATAAAGGTTTTGAATCCCATATGGGATTCAAGAAGTATCCCATATGGACATAGAACATGAGTGGTATTCCACAGTTGCCATTTTATAGTTATTTCTTATTGGGAGCAGTAACAGCCGTGCTTGGAATGGTCCCTGTAGTAGCTTTAAAAAGAATTAAGCTAGCCTCTGTGCCAGACATCATTCAAAGTCTTTTTGACTTGTGAGTGCTTTTTGAAATTAGAGGTTATATAGCCTATAGCCTGCTCCTATAGATTATGTGGGTAGACTCATTAGATGGCAGAGTCCTCTGCCCATTATGGGTAGAATGAATCCCTAATTAATGTGAATTGTCCTCCATCCTTTCCTTAAGCCAGTAAATGTATCATCCAATTATCCACTCACTAGACATTCCTCTAGAGAACCCTATAGGGTTACACCTGAATAGAAATATGAAACTTGGGTCTGCCCTCAATGATCTAAATTCTAGCCTGGGAGATAAGATTGAACTGCAAGAAAAACAGATATAGAACAACAAATAACCATCCCAGGAAGCCTTCCCAATGAATAGTCTTTCACGGTACTTGTCACTCCGTGCGTGCATATAACATAGCTACTAGGCTGATTTACTGTGGTGGTGATAGTACTATAGAGAGAAAAGATGGCTTGGGTATCAGAAGATAAGAGCTCAATCCCTGATTCTGCCATTTACCAATTATGTGACCTGGGGAATGTTATTTTACCATGGGAAGCCTCAGTTTCATTGTGTACAAAATGGGAGTGGTAATCATCTCTGCCAGGCTACCTCATAAGGATTTGATAACAGTCAAAGGAACTACATTTATTGAACTGGCCAAAAAATTTATTTGAGTTTTTCCATACAATGTCATAAAAAACCTGAATGAGCTTTTTAGCCAAACCCATCTTAGGATATTGTCTGTATTCCTGCAATAGAATGAATCTTCTACAAGAGCAGGGATAGTCTTGTTCATCAGCATGTCACCAAACACTTTGAACAGTACTGGCCACACAAAGTAGGTGCTCATAAGTATTAAATACACAAAGAATATTGTATGGTAAAGCAGTCTATTTTTATGGCACTCTTCAAATGTCTGGTAAAGGGATTTAAAGAGCAACATTGACAGATTGGGTGTGTAGACTGTCACTTTGGCTTTCAGCCTTCCATGTGATTTTGCTTAAAAGTATTCACGTTCATGAGACTGTGCTGATTTTTCTATTATATTTTCTAACACTTGCTCATTCAATAAGCTACTTCTATGTAGATAAAACTTTTCCCTTCTGAAGAAGTACCTCTTCTTAACCCAGCTTTCTGTTCAAAATGGTATGAAACAGCAAGGAAATTAGGTAGAAGAAGGTTAATTTAAGTGAAACAATGCTCTGTTTATACACAAACTAATTTCAGTTATGCTAGGAAGAAGCCAAGACATCCATATAGCTCTGGCCATCAGTCTGACATCTACATAGCTGACAGCCTGACTTCATCAGTCTGTCAACAAATATTTACCCAGGATCTGTTATGTGCTATGTGTGAAGAATCCAGTCCTTCAACTTAGTGTTTTGAGGAAAGTTGGATTTAAAAAAACTCACTTTATAAACTTTATAAATCCTAAATAAGTTTAACATTTAAAGGTAAGTTTGTTTTTTTAAAAGAATCTCATAATCTTATCACAATGGCACAATTGCTATTTAATTTTGCTATTTCCATTCTGTCTCAGTCTACCATCACATCTGTTTTTGACTTTGTAATAATGATAGCTTGCCTGCTTCTCCATTTCCTTTGGTTATCACTTATTGCTAAAGTCTATCTTTGGACAGTCTCAAATTTAGTCATTTCAGTAGCACAATATACTATGGTATCTGGGGACTTGTGTTTCCAATCAAGATGGAGCGACAGGGACCAGATTGACTTTCCTGCCCAAAACAGCCAAAAATAAAAGACAAAAAATACGGCATAACAGTTTTCAAGATAATGGACAGAAAGCAACAAAGGACAAGGGACTCTTAAGAGATAGGAAATGAATGAAATGAGCCCTGCAATTGCCATAACCTAGTGAGTTTCCAGGCCATGTAGCCAAGAGGGAGAACACACAGGGATCCCAATAGAATTCCTGAGCTGAGGAGACTGAAATGAGACTAGATAGTCTAAAGCTGCTAGCAGAATACCAGTTATGGAGAGGAGAGGGCTGCATGGATGAAGGTTGCTACAGGGATCTGTGAGGGGAGAGAACCACTTAAGAGGATTAGAGGGAACAGTGCCAGCATTCACACAGGGTCGGTAATGCTTCCTGTTTCTACCTGCCACACTGGAAATTCTCATAATACACAAGACATAAAGCATAAGAGTACACAGAGAGATCTTGCCTCAGTTACCGGGGAAAGTTGGCCCCAGGCTGACTATTGCTCTGATTCTGACCATCAAATCATTAAGGCAAGACCAAAAGAATCCTAAAGGAAATCCACCCTGAATATTCATTGGAGGGACTAACGCTAAAGCTGAAGTGCCAATATTTTGGCCACCTGATGCAAAGAACCGACTCATTAGAAAAGAATTGGATGCTGGGAAAGATAGAAGGCAGGAGGAGAAGGGGACAACAGAGGATGAGATGGTTGGATGGCATCACCAACTCAATGGACATGAGTTTGAGCAAACTCTGGGAGATGGTGAAGGACAGGGAAGCCTGGTGTGCTACAGTCCATGGGGTTGCAAAGAGTTGGACATGACTGATTGACTGAACAACAACAGCAAATAGGTCAAATTGTTTTCAAGTAATTTAACTACATTCCAAAACAAAGATGAAGAATGTTTTTCGGAATGCAAAATCATCCAATACCCAAGAAATGAACAATATTTGGGATTTAGTCAAAGATTACCAGGCAGGGGCACTGGGATGACCCAGAGGGATGGAATCGGGAGGGAGGTGGGAGGGGGATTCCGGAAGGGGAACACATGTATACCCATGGTGGATTCATGTCAATGTATGGCAAAACCAGCAAGATAATGTAAAGAAAAAAATAAATTGATAAATTTAAAAAAATTAAAAAGCAATAATATGTAACTCTTATTGAAGAGAAAACCCAATCAATAAAAACTCACCCAGATCCAATATAGGTTTTAGAATTAGTGGACAGGGATACTAACATATGTGTTACATATGTTCAAAATTTCAAGTAGAGATGTGGAAGATGGGGTAAAGTCTCAAGTTAAAATTCGAGCAATGAAAACAACACTGGATAGGATTGATGGCAGATTAAACATTGCAGATTTTGTAGATTGGGAAATTTAAAGATGTTATAATATAAATTCTCCAAATAAAGAGAAAAAAGTTTAAAAAGAACAGGAAAAAGAAAAGTGTATCAATTAGCTGGTAGGAACTTTTTAAGTAGCCAAATGTACATGTAAATATAGTCTCCAAAATGTAGAGGGAAGCACAAGAAATAATATTTGAAATAATAATGGCCAGACATTTGTCCACATTTGATAAAAGCCATAAACCCAGAGATTCAAGGATCTCAACTGAACCTAAGCAAATAAGAGTGAAGAAAACCACAAAGAAGCATACCCTGGTCCCTGCCAGGTATCATCATATTTTGATCTGTCAGCTGTTACTATGGACTATGTTATATTTAATAAAGCAGGTTCTGTAGATAACAGCTACTAAAAGGCTAACAGCTACTAAAAGCCTTACTAAAAGACTTCCCTGAGAGCTCAGTTGGTAAAGAACCCGCCTACAGTATGGGAGACCTGGGTTCGATCCCTAGATTGGGAAGATCCCCTGGAGAAGGGAAAGGTTACTCACTCCAGTATTCTGACCTGGAGAATTCCATGGACTGTATAGTGCATGGGGTCGCAAAGAGTTGGACACGACTGAGTGACTTTCACTTCATTTCTCTAACTGGCAAGGAATTGAGAACAAGGCAAAGTATTGAGGACAAAGTTCTCTCCACAAAACCATCACTTCACTGTTTGAACAGCAGTGGCTTTAAGTAGTAGCGTCAATGCTAATCCAAAGAAAATTTTTCCTAATTGACTCTGTCCCAAAGACTATTTTAATGATGAGTTTAGATGAGTTGTTGCCAGCTATTGACATTCTGTCACCCATCCGTAGATATCTGTTGTTCCTGGACTGTGTTGCACTACACAGGCATTTTGGCAAAATTGGAGCTTGTACATTTTCAGGATGCTTTTCCACTCAAATCCATTGTGCCTGGAGGTGGCAGGCAATTCTTCAGAAGATGCCGTCTTTGAGCCTGTACCAGGGGCTGGGTAGGGCAGGAGAACCGTAGTGTACATGAGACTTGGAAGCACTTTGCCCAAGCTATGTATTAATGAGGAGGACAGGACAAACCTGACTCAGGGAGCAATCATGAAAGCTTCTTCCATTGATTTTACAGCCACAGCATTCACTTCAGTTCAGTCACTCAGTCGTGTCTGACTCTGCAACCCCATGGACTGCAGCACACCAGGCTTCTGCATGCATCACCAACTCCCGGAGCTTGTTCAAACTCATGTCCATTGAGTTGGTGATGCCATCCAACCATCTCATCCCCTGTCATCCCCTTTTCCTCTCGCCTTCAATCTTTCCCAGTGTCAGGGTCTTTTCCAACAAGTCAGTTCTTCCCATCAGGTGGCCAAAGGATTGGAACTTCAGCTTCAGTATCGCTCCTTCCAATGAATATTCAGGACTGATTTCCATTAGGATTGACTGGTTGCATCTCCTTGCAGTGCAAGGGACTCTCAAGACTCTTCTCCAACACCACAGTTCAAAAGCATCAATTCTTCAGTGCTCAGCTTTCTTTATGGTTCAACTCTCACATCCATACATGACTACTGGAAAAATCATAGTTTTGACTAGATGGGCCTTTGTTGGCAAAGTAATGTCTCTGCTTTTTAATATGCTGTCTAGGTTGGTCATAGCTTTTCTTCCAAGGAGCAAGTGTCTTTTAATTTCATGGCTGCAATCACCATCTGGAGTGATTTTGGAGCCCAAGAAAATAAAGTCTGTCAGTGTTTTCATTGTTTCCCCATCTTTTTGCCATAAAGTGATGGGAATGGATGCCATGATCTTCATTTTTTGAATGTTGAGTTTTATGGGGAAAATGTGAAAATTGGGGGAGAAACTTCTGGATTCCCACCCTTGTGATATACACTCATTTCTGGTTCACAGTTGCATCAGGTCTTGGAGGCTGCATTGAAAGCCTGCTCCATGTCTAGCCTCAAAGGCCATGCTTCTCTTTTAAATGCTTTAGTGTATTATTCATGGAAACAATTATGGAAGAAAAATGAATCTGAAAGTCCGCTTGAATTTGTGTGAGCTTACTCTTTGCTTTGCTGCCCCCGTGTATTCATGTTCATTTCATCTTTCCTTTTAGCTTCTAGCTGCCTCTTTTGAAAGACTGTCTTCAGGCCTTCATCCTAACAGTATTTTTAACTAGAATCTTTTTGCTTCCTAAAAGATTCTTTGCTTTGTTTCTTTGCTTCATTTTTTCCCAAGCCATTTACTATTACTGTACATGATTCCATCAGTTAAGATCATTTAAATTCACTGCATTTCGGTTGATGGGCTAAAAATTATCAATGTACAAAAATGAACATCTTAACATCCAAGTATATATATTTCCCTTGAAAATCACCCAGGAAGCAAGGAGCTAGTGACTAAATTAATATATAGCTACGATAAAGAGCATAAGCAAGAGGACAGAGAAAGAGAGGTCATATCATATCTTAATGACTATTTCCCCAGCAGAATATTTTTCTCAGTGTAATAAAAAGATTGCCTCATCCTCAGAAACATATTGCTCATTTTGAAGAGTACAAAACACAGTGTACTTGAACAGTGAAGTTGCACAGTTTCCTGAAGTTCAAATGCTGGGACCTGATCTGGACGAACGTGCTCCAACAAACAGCTTCCTCAAGGAAAAATGAGCATGAGTCTATGTGTTAATCTAGTCCAAAACCAACACATGAATGCATACACAGTCTTTTGGCAGAGATTTCCAAGATTTCACTGATAAACCAGGTACTTAAATTTCATATGAACAGTGAGCCCCAGACTATTCAGAAAGGTTCCAGTTGTTATGCAAGTGGAAGTGGATCACTAAGTATGAATATAATGTATATGGTTTAAAGCAACAAATAGCTTAGACTGAGCTTGAAATCACTGGAGTATTTCATTCTGCTCTTTACTTGCTGTATGTCCTTCTCCTTTTTGACACTATCAAATGGTGAGGTTGCACCAGAACCTCTCCAGGATCATTGCTGTCTGTCTGGTACTATATAGTAAAGGTACTTTTGTTAATAATACTTTCAACTTTAGTTTGTATAAAAAAGAGAGGAGTGGTTAAACAGTCTCTAATTGTCCTTTCCTTTCTCTGTGTCTAGTCTGCATGTGGAAGATCTCTAGAAAAACGGCCCCATCAGTGGAGGGTAGTTCTCTTAAAGCCTTCCCACTTTTGTGAAGCAGCATGCTACCAACACCTCTGAAATGCACACACACACACATGTGTGTGTGTGTGTGTGTGTGTGTGTGTAGCAACAGCCTTCGACTGGTACACATTTTTCTTATGCTTGTGCTTTTACCCATCTGTACCATATTTCTCTTCTGAGTTTTTTTTAAATTTATTTTTAATTGAAAGATAGTTGCTTTACAATATTGTGTTGGTTTCTGCCATATATCAACATGAATCAGCCATAGGTATACATATGTTCTCTCCCTCTTGAGCCTCCTTCCCACCTCCCTCCCCATCCTGTCTCTCTAGGTTGTCACAGAGCACCTTTATGAGCTCCCTGAATCATAGAGCAAATTCTCACTATCTGTTTCGCACATGATAATGTATATTTTTCCATGCTGTTCCCTCCATTCATTCCACCACTCATTCCCCACCTCTGTGTCCACGAATCTATTCTCTATGTCTGCATCTCCATTGCTACCTTGCAAATGGGTTCATCAGTACCAATTTCTAGATTCGATATATATGCATTAATATATGATATGTGTTTTTCTCTTTCTGAGTTACTTCACTATGTATAATAGGCTCTAGGTTCATCCACCTCATTATAACTGTCTCAAATGCATTCTGTTTATGACTGAGTAATATTCCACTGTATATATGTAACACAGCTTCTTCATCCATTCATCTGTTGATGGATTAAAGACTGCTTCCATGTGCTAATGTAAATTGTGCTGCATTGAATATTTCAGAACTTGTGTCTTTTTTTCTGAGTATTTTTAAAATTAATTAATTAATTTTTTCCTTTACATTATCGTGTTGGTTTTGCCACACATTGACATGAATCTGCCATGGGTATATATGTGTTCCCCTTCCAGAACCCCCCTCCCATGTCCCTCCCGATTCCATGCCTCTAGGTCATCCCAGTGCACCAGCCCTGAGCACCCTGTATCATGCATCAAACCTGGGCTGGCGATTGATTTCACATATCATAATTTACATGTTTCAATGCCGTTCTCCCATATCATCCCACTCTTGCCCTCTCCCATAGAGTCCAAAAGACTGTTCTATACATCTGCGTCTCTTTTGCTGACTCGCATGCAAGGTTATTGTTACCATCTTTCTAAATTCCATATATATGCATTAGTATACTGTATTGTTGTTTTTCCTTCTGGCCTACTTCACTCTGTATAATAGGCTCAAGTTTTGTCCACCTCAGTAGAACTGATTCAAATGTATTCTTTTTTTTTCTTTACATTGTTGTGTTGGTTTGCCATACATTGACATGAATCCACATGGGTATACACGCGTTCCCCTTCCAGAACCCCCCTCCAACCTCCCTCCCAATTCCATCTCTCTGGGTCATCCCGGTGCACCAGTCCTGAGCACCCTGTATCTAGCATCAACCCCGGGCTGGCAATTGATTTCACATATGATAAACTACATGTTTCAATGCCATTCTCCCATATCATCCCACCCTTGCCCTCTCCCATAGAGTCCAAAAGACTGTTCTATACATCTGCGTCTCTTTTGTTGTCTCGCATACAGGGTTATCGTTACCATCTTTCTAAATTCCATATATATGCGTTAGTATACTGTATTGTTGTTTTTCTTTCTGGCTTACTCCACTCTGTATAATAGGTTCCAGTTTCTTCCACCTCTGTAGAACTGATTCACATGTATTCTTTTTAATGGCTGAGTAATATTCCATTGTGTATATGTACCACAGCTTTCTTATCCATTCATCTGTTGATGGACATCTAGATTGCTTCCATGTCCTGGCTATTGTAAACATTGCAGTGATGAACATTGGGGTACATGTGTCTCTTTCAGTTCTGGTTTCCTCCGTGTGTATTCCCAGCAGTGGGATTGCTGGGTCATATGGCAGGTCTATCTGCAGTTTTTTAAGGAATCTCCACACTGTTCTCCATAGTGGCTATGCTAGTTTGCATCCCCTCCAACAGTGTAAGAGGGTTCCCTCTTCTCCACGTCCTCTCCAGTATTTATTGCTTGTAGACTTTTGGATGGCAGCCATTCTGACTGGTGTAGAGTGGTACCTCATTGTGGTTTTGATTTGCATTTCTCTGATAATGAGTGATGTTGAGCATCTTTTCATGTGTTTGTTAGCCATTTGTATGTCTTCTTTGGAGAAATGTTTGTTTAGTTCTTTGGCCCACTTTTTGATTCGGTCATTTATTTTTCTAGAATGGAGCTGCAGGAGTTGCTTGTATATTTTTGAGATTAATTGTCCATTGCTTCATTGGCAATTATTTTCTCCCATTCTGAAGGCTGTATTTTCACCTTGCTTTTAGTTTCCTTTGTTGTGCAGAAGCTTTTAATTTTAATTAGGTCCCATTTGTTTATTTTTGTTTTTATTTCCAATATTCTGGGAGGTGGGTCATAGAGGATCCTGCTTTGGTTTATGTCAGAGAATGTTTTGCCTATGTTATCCTCTAGGAGTTTTATAGTTTCTGGTCTTATGCTTAGATCTTTGATCCATTTTGAGTTTATTTTTTGTGTATGGTGTTAGAAAGTGTTCTAGCTTCATTCTTTTACAAGTGGCTGTTCATTTTTCCCAGCACCACTTGTTAAAGAGGTTGTCTTTTTTCCATTGTATATTCTTGCCTCCGTTGTCAAAGATAAGGTGTCCTTAGGTGCGTGGATTTATCTCTGGGCTTTCTGTTTTGTTCCATTGATCTATATTTCTCTCTTTGTGACAGTACCATACTGTCTCAATGACTGTGACTTTTTAGTATAGCCTAAAGTCAGGCAGGAGATTCCTCCACTTCCATTCTTCCTTCTCAAGATTGCTTTGGCTGCTCCTGGCTTTTCGTATTTCCATGCAAATTGGGAAATTATTTGTTCTAGTTCTCTGAAAAAGACCGCTGGTAGCTTGATAGGAATTGCATTGAATCTATAGATTGCTTTGGGTAGTATACTCATTTTCACAGTATTGATTCTTCTAATCCATGAACATGGTATATTCCTCCATCTATTTGTGTCCTCTTTGATTTCTTTCATCAGTGGTTTATAGTTTTCTATATATAGGTCTTTTGTTTCTTTAGGTAGATAGATTCCCAAGCATTTTATTCTTTTTGTTTTGATGGTGAATGGAATTGTTTCCTTAATTTCTCTTTCTGTTTTCTCATTGTTAGTGTATAGGAATGCAAGGGATTTCTGTGTGTTGATTTTATATCCCGCAACTTTACTATATTCATTGATTAGCTCTAGTAATTTTCTGGTAGAGTCTTTTGGGTTTTCTATGTAGAGGATAATGTCGTCTGCAAATAGTGAGAGTTTTACTTCTTCTTTTCTAATCTGGATTCCTTTTAGTTCTTTGTCTGCTCTGATTGCTGTGGTCAAGACTTCCAAAACTATGTTGAATAGTAGTGGTGAGAGTGGGCACCCTTGTCTTGTTCCTGACTTTAGGGGAAATGCTTTCAGTTTTTCACCATTGAGGATACTGTTTGCTGTGGGTTTGTCATATATAGCTTTTATTATGTTGAGGTATGTTCCTTCTATTCATGCTTTTTGGAGGGTTTTTACCATAAATGGATATTGAATTTTGTCAAAGGCTTTTTCTGCATCTATTGAGATAATCATGTGGTTTTTACTTTTCAATTTGTTAATGTGGTGTATAACATTGATTGATTTGTGGATATTGAAGAATCCTTGCATCCCTGAGTTTTGATGTTGGATAGCATGTGACACCCATAATCTTTACTTGTTGTTACCTTCCAGCAATTTTTTTCAAGTACTTGTTTCATGATAATTTTGTTAGGTATTCAGTTTATTTAAACAATGTTTGAAATGCTGTGAAATATATCAAAGTTTGTTTTCTACCTGTGTTTCCTGTCGTTTTATATATCTCTTTGTGACCAAATTGAGATGTCTTCTCCTTTCCTTTTGGAAATTCCTAGGAATCAGTAAGTATTATAGAGATTGAACTTTCTGAATCATCAGATTCTACTGCAGTCATTAATGTAAATCCTGTTATGTCTGATGACTCCAACACAGTGTCCTTGCCAAGCATACCTGCATCACCTGGTGGGTACACTTGGATGCGGACTATCAAAAGAAAAATAGTGAACAGAGTAGTTAGTTTTTCAAATGAAGGCAATGTTCTGTTTATAATGGCGTGACATCACAAAAGTGAATTGTAACTTTGTTCATCGTCTGTAGGTTTTTTTGAATGATGATTTGAGAGCAGTGCAAATGAATATCTCAGCAATGGTTCAAGTGTTTGGGAATGGTATTATTATCTCCAACTTAATTTTTTAAAGGTTTTATTGGAATATGTGGAATCTGGATAAAAATGGACTCATAGACATAGAAAACAAAATTATGGTTACCAAAGGGGAAGCGTGGGGATGGGGTAAATTGGGAGATTGAAACTGAGATATATACACTACTATTCTAAAATAGATTACTAATAAGAACCTACTATATAGAACAGTACTCAATACTCTGCAATAACCTATATGGGAAAAGTATATATATAGTTTCTTAGAAGTGCTCTGTGACTAGGTTTGATTTGGTTTTATTAGTTGAAATGTACCAAATTCAAGTAGCAGAGCCAAAAGAACTTTTATAGTGAAAAGACACAACGTGAATTGGTTGGGTGCCTGCTTATGCGTGGGTGTTTGGAGGTAAAGTGAGACATTCCCTCCTTTTACTTCATTTTCAAATGTGAACATATTTTAAAATTATGTTCTGAATTAATCCTGGTACCTGGTGCATCTAATCCATAACATGGAATAAAACTGTACTTTCTTGTTTCTATGATATATAACAAGAAATAAACAGAGAAATCTGTGTGATCTGTTTCAAGATGTTAGTAATTTAGCCTTTTTCGTTATGAATTCCAATCTTTTCTTTCTCAGAAATGTACTCATTTCACAGCTTTGAATCAAACCTGAGATGGGACATGTGACTTATGTGTGTGCATTGAAGCATATACATAAGGTAGATAATCTGGATGAGACAGAAGAGTTGAACAAACAAGTCCAGAAGAACCAGGAAGACCAGGAAGATGAAGAGGACCAGAAGGTAGACGAAGAGGACCAGGTGGAAGATGAAGAGGACCAGGAGGATCAAGAAGACCAGGAAGACAAAGAAGATCAAGAGGAACAAGAAGACCAGAAGGACCAGGAAGATGAAGAGGACCAGGAAGACGAAGAGGACCAGGAAGATGAAGAGGACCAGGAAGACCAGGAGGACCAGAAAGAGCAAGAGTACTGGGTAGGCTGGGTGGACCAGCTGGACCAGAAGGGTCCAGGGGACTAGTGGTACCAGCAGTATGAGCAGTACCAGCAGACCCAGGAAGACCAGTTGAACCAGATGGACCAAGAGACTGGTCCTCCAGTTTGGCTGCTGATGTCAGAGATCAGGTGTTCTGAGAGTCTTGCTCCACATATCTGTCTGTACCATTATCCCTGCAAAGCCCCAAATTTCCACTCTTGTGCTCAATTTCATTTTGCAGAAAGCACACTCTTTGTTTTTTTAAAACTGTATCACCATTTCGGTTGTACTGGATTTTCTGATGCTGCTGAGAATCCAGTGGGCCCTAGCCAACAGGGAGATTGGAGGTTCTTTAAGATGAAGTACTGTTCTCCTCTTAACATGAAATATCCAAAGACACTCTGTGCTTGAGAGAAAATTTGAGTCAAATAGGAAGGTTAACTACTAACAAAAAGTGCTGTTTTTAAGTGTTCTGCTCATTATCTGTGAGGAGATGCTAACTGTCCCATGGAGGATGGTTTTCCTGCCTACATGTACCAACACTTGCCCACCGCAAGCTAGGTTTCCCCAATGGGATTATCATATTGTTAGATATATCCCACTTTCAATGGTCAGCACCAATGTATGGTTCAAGGCCAAATCAAAACAGTTAGATTCATGACTCTGTTGTTGTTCTACTCCCAAATTTATCTACATAATTTGAGGTTTGGGTGATTATCTTTATATTAGACAAGATTATAGTCATCAGGATTAGAAGCCAAGATGAGTTTATGGTCTGTTATGTGGAATTGTATGCAATAACTACCAAGTGTTAGGTGAGTCTCTTCATTAGATGGCATCCTCTTCTAATGAGAAGAGACGAGGGCTAGGAAACAATTGTTTTGTTGGCCCCAACACTGTGACCTTGGCACGTCCCTGAGCCTCAGTTTCTCCACCTGAAATCTGCCTTGCTGGATTTTTAGACTGCTCTGAAAATTCTTTGAGCTATTTAAAAGAAAATTTCTGAAGAAATACATTTGTCTTTGTTTATGTCCCTATCATGCTAGAAAGTTGTGCTTCCCTTTTCACTGATGAGAGCTTTCTCTTCTCCTTTGAGTTAATTTCTTTTTAAGCTTTAAATGTACCTTTTGTTTCAATGGTCAAAATAATCAACAATGTGTGTAGCCTGGCTCTGCCTGTGATAGTGTAATAGGCTTTTTTCTGGGTGCCATGGACTGACAGACTGGAGTATACCCAGAAGACTGAGAGAAAAGCTGGAGAAGGGAATTTTACAAGATTTTTTCCTTGTGATGAGAACTCTTAGGATTTGATCTCTCAACAGCTTTCATGTATAGTGTTATACAGGAAAATATATTGTATTAAATATATTGTATAATATATACAATATATATTGTGCACATTATTGTATTATAATTGTATTACAATTGTAATACAATATGTTGAATATTGTAAACATACAATAGTGTTAGTTATATTTTTATCATGCTGTATGTTGCATCCCTGTAACTTATTTATCCTTAACTTGGAGTTTGTATCTTTTGACTGCCTTCATCCATTTCCCCACCACCCCCACTCACCTGTGCTAACCACAAATCTGATCTCTTTGTCTGTGAGTTTGGTTTTGCACTGTAATTAACCTAGAACACTATGTTAGTTCCTGGTATACAACACAGTGGTCTGATATTTTTATACATTTTTAAATGATCACCACAATAAGTCTAGTTACCACCTGTCAGCATACAGATACATAATTATTGACTATGTTCCCCACACTGTACTTTTCACATCTGTGACTCATTTAATTTGCAGCTGAAAGTTTGTACTTCTTAATCTCTTCATCTTTTCCTCTAATATCTCACTCTTGTCCCCTCTGGCAACCACCTGTTTGTTCTCTGTATCTGTGACTCTGATTCTGATTTGTCTTACTTGTTCAATTGTTTTGCTTTTTACTTTCCATATTTAAGTGAAATCAATGTGTTTGTCTCTTTCAGACTTAAATTAGCATTATACACTATTATTCCACCCATGTTGCTGCAAATGACAAAGATTCATTTTTTTAATGACTGAGCATATATATTCCATATAACATATGATATTCCAATTATATGTTTGTGCTGTGCTCAGTTGTTCAGTCGTGTCTGACTCTTTGTGATCCCGAGGACTGTAGCCCACAAGGTTCCTCTGTCCATGGAGTTTTCCAGGCAAGAATGCTGTAGTGGATTGCCGTTTCCTTCTCCAGGAGATCTTCCTGACTTAGGAGTTGAACCTGTGTCTCTTGGCATCTCCGGCATTGGCACGTGGGTTCTTTAGCATTGTGCTACCTGGGAATCTCAATTGTATATATGCTCCATCTTTATTCATTTACCTTTTGATGGGCATTTACATTGCTTCCATATCTTGGCTATTGTACATAGTGCTGCAGTGAACATAAGGTTACATATATCTTCTCTAATTAATACACTTCTTTTCTTCAGATAAATACTCAGGAGTTGAATTTCTGGATCTTATGCTGGTTTCATTTTTAATTTTTTGAGGCGTCTCCATACTGTTTTCCATAGGGACTGTACCAGTTTACATTCCCACCGACAATGCAGGAGGGTTCCCTTTTCTCCATATCTTCACCGACACTTTGATTATTTGTTGTTTTTTTGATAATAGCCATTCTCACAGGTGTGAGATGACAGCTCATTTTGATTTTCATTTATGTTTCCCTGATAATTAGTGATGTTGAGCATCTTTTCATGTGCCTGTTGGTAATCTGTATGTCTTCTCTGGAAAAAATATCTGTTCAGATCCCCTGCCCATTTGGGGACTATTTGTTTGTTTGTTGATATTGAATTGTATCAGTTCTTTGTGTATTTTGGATATTAACCACTTATCAGATATTTCTTTTGCAAATATATTCTCCCATTTTGTAGGCAGCCTTTTCGTTTTGTTGATAGCTTCCTTTGCTGTCCAAAGGCTTTTTGGTTTGATGTAGTCGCATTTGTTTAGCTTTGCTTTTGTTTCCCTTACCTGGGGAGACATATCAAAAAATATTACTAAGACTGATATCAAAGAGCATACTGCCTATGTTTTCTTCTAGAAGTTTTATGGCTTCAGGCCTTACATTTAACTCTTTAATCCATTTTGAATTTATTTTTATGTATGTTGTGAGATTCTTTGACATGTAGTTGTACAGTTTTCCCAACAACACTTATTGAAGAGACTGTTTTCTCTCTATTGTATATTCTTACCACCTTTGTTGTAAATTAATTACCCATATAAGTGTAGGTGCATTTCAGGGTTCTCTCTTCTGTTCCATTGATCTACATGTCTGTTTTTGTGCCAGTACCATTCTGTTTTGATTACAGTAGCTTTGTAGTATAAGTCTGAAGTCAGTGAGCATGATACCTCCAGCTTTGTTCTTCCTTCTCAAGATTGTCTTGGTTATTCTTTTGTGTTTCCACACAAAATTTTAGAATTATTTGTTCTACTTCTGTGAAAAACACCATTAGTATTTTGATAGGGATTGCTTTGAATCTGTACATTGCCTCAGATAGTATGGTCATTTTGACAACATTATTTCTTTCTATCTATGAGTACAGTATAACTTTCCATCTGTTCATGTCATCTTTAGTTTCTTTCACCAGTGTCTTACAGTTTTCAGAGTACAGGTCTTTAAACTCCTTAGGTAGATTTATTCCTAAGGATTTTATTGTTTTTGATGTAATTATAAATGGGATTATTTTGTTAATTTATATTTCTGATAATTTGTTGATAATGTATGCAAATACAACAGATTTCCATATATTAATTTTGTATCCTAGACTTTACCAAATTAATTTATAAATTCTAGTAGTTTTTTTGTGATATCTTTAGATGAGGTCCTGACAGGGCCGTCTGTGGGGCTACTGTGGTCCTGGAGCTGGTATCTTCCTGCCAGCGGATTGGCCTGGGACCCAGGGTGTCTTGGGGACAGTGCCAGCTCCTGGTGAATGGAGCTGGGACCTAATATCTCTGGCTGCAGAGCCCTCGGGGTCCCAGAGTTGATGTTGCCCAGCTAGTGAGCAGGGTGGGGACCCAGGAGGTCCCAGGAGTAGTGTCAGTTCACTGGTGGGCAAGTCCATGTCCTGAGCCCACTGGTGGATTGGGTCAGGTCCAGAGGTAGCTGAAAGCTCAGGTGGTCCTGAGGCAGCCAGCCTGTTGGTGGGTGGGCCTATATCCTTGTATGGCTATTTGCTTGGCCAGAGGCATCTCAGAACTGGCACCTATAGACTGTTGGGCCAGGGCAGGGCTGGGTCCCAGGGCTAATAAGCTTGAGAGAGGATCCCACAATGGCCCTTGCCAACACCAGTGTCCACATAGGAGAATGAACTTCAAAAATGGCTACTGTCAGGGTCTATGTCCCCGTGGGGAGCCGCAGTTGCCTTCTGCCTCTTGGGAGGCTGTCTACGATCAGCAGGTGGGTCTGACCCAGCCTCCTATCCAGTTACTGCTGCTTACCTGGATCCAGGAGCATGTGAGACTTTGTGTGCGTCCTATAAGAGTGAAATCTCTATTTCCTATGCCCCTTGGCTCTCCTTGAAAGTAAGTCCCACTGGCCTTCAAAGCCAAATGATCTGGGACCTCAGCTTCCCAGACAGGACCCTCAGCCTGGCAAGTCTGATGTGAGGCTCTGACCTCTCACACCCCAGGGAGAACAGAGGTGTGCAGAGGCAATTGTAATTGTCCTCATGTCTGTGGGTCACCTACCCTAGGCTATGTGTCTGAACTATCGTGCAACTCCACTCTTGCTACCCATCTCTTCATGGTTCCTTCTCTATAAAGATCTGTAGTTGTAGAAGATCTTTTGTGTTGGTCTTCAGATCTTTCTCATCAATAGATCCTCGGTAGATAGAATTTTGGTGCACCCATGGGAGCAGATGAGTTCAGGGTCTTCCTACTCTTCCATCTTGGGCACTCTGCTGACTCTTCCTGTCCGTCTCCTGTCTCTGATCTGTTTCAGGTCCCAGTTATCTCTATCTTAAATTAACTTTACAGCCTCCTCACTAGGTTTTTTTCTGACTCCAGATTTACTTTGCCCTGTCAGTTCATCATCCACACTGCTGCCCGAAGGCATGTTCTACAACACTGATCTGAGCATGTCACTTCCCCAATCAAATCTGTGCTTTAGAACATGCCTCCTGGCAGCAGTGTTTACGTTCCCTGGCCACCTAAATGTGTATGGTCTGCACAGGGCTCTTTTCCCACCTTCCCTTTCAAGTGTGACTTGCCTCATCCCTTCTTTCCTGCCAATGCAAAACATTAGTTTTTCCTGCAACATAGTTTCTAATTTTATCAACCTATAAGTTTGTTTGGGCTTCCCTGGTAGCTCAGTTGGTAAAGAATCCACCTGTAATGCAGGTTCAATTCCTGGCTGGGAAAATCACCTAAAGAAGGGATAGGCTGCCCACTCCAGTATTCTTGGGTTTCCCTGGTGGCTCAGGCAGTAAAAAATCTACCTGCAATGTGGGAGACCTGGGTTTGATCCCTGGGTTGGAAAGATCCTTTGGAGGAGGGCATGGAGCCTATGGAGTCACAAAGAGTCAGACACAACTGAGTAACTAAGCACACACATACATTTGTTTATCAGCAGATCTGAGGCTGATACTCAAGTTAAAATTAGATTTCCAGGGCTAAGGGGAGAGTGTTACTCCAAGTACTATAGTTGTGTGTGGACACCATGGTTGTGTGAAAGCCAGTTCTGTAGATTCTGATGGTGCTTAGACGAGTGCCTGGATGAAAGGAAGTGCCAATTGAGCCTCCTTCTTCTTCCTGCGTCACTAGCAGGAGCTTTGATGGATGTTTCCACATGTCTCATTTGTGATCTGACCTGCTACACTGACTTTTTCACTAAGGACTGTGGGAAGGTTATTTCATGTCTCAGTCAATCCCATAGCTTTATGTTTGGGGGAAAATTAGACTAAACATTCCCCATAATCTTTTCTGATTATAGGATTTCTGGAGTCCCTAACCATTTCTTCACACTTTCTAGTAGTGAATGAAATCAGAGTTGGGGTGTTGTTGTGCACATTCTCAGTATGCCAAAGCTTGGGAACGAAACAATGTGGTAGAATTTGGAGAAGCTGGTAGCCCCATATATGAACCATAGTGATGTTTCCCCACAGTCCCTACATCTGTTACCACACATCACATCATACATCAAGAGACACGAGGAGGAAATGATGAAGAAATTTCAGGAGCAGCTGAACGAGAGTACTCAGATACTGCAAGCCGAAATCCAAAGCCAGAGGAGCTCCCTGGAAACTTTGAAGGAGCAGCTCCAAGAGATGCACAATTCCAAGCCACAGGTCAGAGACCAGTTCTGTGCCAATGGCAAAAGGGAGATGAGTAAGGGACCTGGACAGCCTTCAAGGGGTTGGTCGATAGGGCCTACTAGTAGTGAGGGAAGCTGCCTCCAGGGCAGCATGGAATGCTCTTCAGCAGGTACTTAGGGCTTTGCTCCTTTTCTCTTAGTTGCAGGAGCTGAGATGGGCCAAGGCTTTCTGTGAGCTGGCCTGTAGGCAGTCTTGCTCCATGACCAGCATGTCTTCTGCCCTAAAGAAAGCTGTGGCCCCTGAGTAAAACCTTTGTGATACTGTGTCCTTACAGGTGCTGCCATCCATCTCAGGGCATGTTCACAGTCCCGATTTGCTGGAGCCAGGACCCAAGAAACCACACTCTGAGGCAATAAAGAGTCCTTTCTCCGATATCTCAGAGGCCGCATCTGTCAGTGGTTCATGTTTACCATATTCTTCCCAGTTCCCTGAGAATCTTCAGCAGACTGTTGATGCCTCTACTCAGGTACGGCAGGCTGCTTTCATCGCTATAGCCAAAGGCAGAGTTCATTCTCATGAAAGTGTGGGCTCCCCTGTTTCTCTGGTGAGAGTGGTGGTTTCCCGGTTGGGTGCAGTTCGTTTGCCTGAGATAAAATGTCCAGGCCAGCTGGACCTGGGTGCACATGCATGCGTTCATGTGTGTGGGTTCTGGACCACAGCTTCTCACAGCTGGGAGCAGAGAGTCACCAGGCCGCCGGGGCGCCCAGAGAGGAAGTATTACTGTTGCCTTCTGCTACAGAGGATGGAGAGTTTGTTCCATGTATGAGGCTCTGGCAGACACTGAGTTGCTCTCCTCTCTTTCCTGTGGATGCAGGTGCCCATTCAGGAGGACATGAAGTGCAAGCTGCAGCCGCTGCTGCTGCCTGAGCCACAGCAGCAGCAGCTGCCTGAGCCGCAGCAGCAGCAGCAGCAGCAGCTGCCCGAGCCGCAGCAGCAGCAGCAGCAGCAGCTGCCCGAGCTGCAGCAGCAGCAGCAGCAGCAGCTGCCCGAGCTGCAGCAGCAGCAGCAGCAGCAGCTGCCCGAGCCGCAGCAGCAGCAGCAGCTACCTGAGCAGCCACAGCAGTATAATATCACCAGGGAGAACCAAGCGCTGTGTGTATTCCAGCCAAACCAACCTAGCTTCTCCACGTTCTGCTACAACAATGGCTTCATGGCCCGACCCCTACCCCAACGTCCACCACCACCACGATCCCCACCCCCCCCACTCATATCCGCACCACCACCCCCACCCCAACCCCAACCACCAGCATCACAACCACCACTCATCTTCCTTCCTATCAAAATGACGGCTGAACAGCCCTCTAGCTACTATCGTGCTGAAAACGTCAATGCCTCTGGCTACTATCGTGCTAAAAACGTCAATGCCTCTGGCTACTATCGTGCTGAAAATGTCAATGCCTCTGGCTACTATCGTGCTGAAAACCTCAATGCCTCTGGCTACTATCGTGCTGAAAACCTCAATTCCTCTGGCTACTATCATGCTGAAAACCTTGATGCCTCTGGCTACTATCGTCTTACAAACTTCAATGGCCGTGAAAATGGTAGACTCAGGTAAGAAGGGCGCGAGATGGTCATAAGGGCTGAGGTCACTACTTTCCGATGGTGGCTGGACATCATGCCCGAAACCATAGGCGACGTGCCCATGGGCACCCAAAGTCCCCTTATGCCAAGCAACATGCTCCCATTCATCCTGCTCTGTGGCCTCGCTGCCTCTGCTGGCATGATCCATAGCCGAGCATGCCTTGATGGAACAGAGGTGTCTCCATGAAAATAAGAAGGCTATATCAGGAAGTCTCCAAGCTAGGGAAGTAGCATGCCAATCTTGAAATTGCTTGACTTCTAGCCAAGCCCAGTCTCACTGCACAGGGTATCTATCTGGAAGTCTTGAGCGTCCCCAGCTGAGTTACTCCTGGCTCCTAATTCCCTGCTTCCATTTTCCTGAGATCCTGTCATCACAGTAGAGCAGGTGAAGGGGTCTCCATGGCTCTGACAAGCCATATGGCATTGGATACCTAAAGAGCCAAGAACACAGAAAGGCCAAGACCTGGGAGGCAGTATGAGGATAGGAACACAGTTTCTGCTCAGGGATAAAATCTTTGGTCTCAATGCAAGCAAAAGAAGGTTCTGCTCAGCAATGAAAGGTAGTGTAAACACAGTCTTGGTACCCAATATTTATTTTTGAATGAATGCCAGTCTCTGAGTGGGTCTCCTGAAGCTCTCCTGAGTTCCTTCTGGGTCTTCCTTTAGGAGCAGTGACCCTGACATGTGGGATGGGTTAGTGCCATGTTTCCCACTGGCCTGATTATCAGAATCAACCTGAGGACGTTGTTGAAAGTGCATATTTAGAGTCTGGGATGATGCTCAGAAATCTGTTTATCACACAGCCCTCAAGTTTTGGGTGATAGAGGGAGCCCTGGACTTAGAGGAAAAAGCAAACTTGCAGCCCCTCTGGGTCTCAGGCTCCTTCAGTGATGAAGGGAAGTCCCTAACTTCAGAGTCGGTGAAGTGACTTACACAGAGATCACCATGTTGAAAGAAGCAGGATCGTCCAAGTAATAGCAATAATACCACTTGATACAAATGACTAAATTTTCTCAATGTTTCCATCTGCTTTACTTTGGAGAATCGAGTCTTATTCAGGCCAAAGTGAGAGTCCAAGCAAGTGAGTCCTGATTTGGCCACCCAAACCAAAGGTTCTTTAAGCACCTCTTAATGAGCAAGACTATGTCTCTTGGGCCTCATTGCTAGACCCATGTCTCTGTAACATGTTTCTTTTGTTACAGATTTTTTCCTGAAAACCAGTATCAGTCCCGCATGAATCCTTACTCTATGACCCATCGCTCACGGTCCCATACCGCTTATTCTACCAACGTGCCTCAGACTACTACCATCAGCAACCCACAGCTTGCTGCCGTGGAGACTCCACAGGACTACATCCGCCTCTGCCAACAGCTGCAAAACCCACAGAGTCATCGTTACCAAATAGTCCAACCGAGTAATTGGGCTCCCAATGAGCAGGCTACCCTGGGCCAAACCACCTATGCTCAGGTATAGCACTCATTTTTTCTCTGCCCCAAACCCAGGTTGGAGGTTCTGCACAGGGCTACACCCCTTTGGCATATGCTCCATGTGTGAAATCCATACTTTAAAGCACAAGAAAATTTGAGGATGGGTACTCACATGGGGATCACGGCTGAGCAAAAAGACTCTCTAGTCTTCCATGAAAAAGTGAGCTGTTCTCATAGGTATTAAATGCAGTCCTATTTGGAAACTTCTCAAAAATGTGTTCCCTGGGAAGAGTGAGTCTTGCTATATGCTGAACTCAATGCCCTAGATGGGATACCTTTCTGAACTTTTGTATCTTTAGTTCTGCTACAAAATCCAAGGCCTGGTGTGGGCGCATCTCCTTGTATTGAAAATAAACCAGGAGTCCTTCTGATGAGTGCTTGGCATCCAACCATGAAGTGCCTAGTATTTGGCAGGGCAAACCCCACCTTGGGGACCATCTGCAGTGGCCATGTTCCTAGGGCAGGGATGGGAGCTGGTCACATAGCAGGTTTGGCTCCCAGATTTAGTTACTCTCAGCAGTTCCCTTGGGGACCACAAACTCTCAATCTGACTAATGCCACTTACAAAGGATGTTGGGGTTCTGGCTTTAGAAATCTTAAAGGAGTTTAACCCCTTAAAAAAAACTAACCACAACAAAATTCGAGTAAACCAAGGCAGAATGAAGGAGTTTGGGTATTTTAAATGGTATGATTCATTTCACAAACACCCCTTGACCAGCTGGGCCACCAGCCCTCCAGAAAGGTGGCCCAGAAGAGGGACAGCCTGCACGATGCCATCAGATGGTCAGTGGACGCTGTGGTTCATTTACAAAGCCAGACTCTGCTGAGACCCTTATGTGAGTTCTCAGGCACTTACCCTGTGAGGCAGATGCCCAGTTAGTGGAGAAAGGAGGACCCGGGGATACACATAGGAGAAGAACCAGGGGAGCAGCCAAGGGCAGGACCGTGTCGGATGTTCCCTGTCCACAAGACTGCGAGGGCTCCCACACCCTGCCCTGGCTCCTTTTCTCCACGCTCTGGAGCCTTGCTCTCCCCAGGTCCTCCAACACCTTCAGCCTCTGCCCATAGCCCAGCCTTGCTCCTTCTGTTTCCCCAGCCTTGTCCTCCACCCCCTTGAGTTCAACTCACTGAAATCTATCACCTTCAAAAACCAGCCCAAGGGGGTCCCTCTTTCTCCAGCACAAAGAGCCCCACAGTCCACTCTTGATGACGCCATCAGAGTGTATCCATCCCTCCTCCCCTGTCCACAGGCCAGAATGGGCTATTACCTCTCTGTGTCACGTTGAGTGAGCCAGGTAGCTGCCAGTGAGGCTCTTCATGGAAGTCATCTAGTCTGTGTAGAATGGTGAGACCTAAAGGCAGGGAGAGGCTGGAGAGACCTTCTAATGCCTTCGTAGATGGTTGGGAGCTGGGCCAGGGGAAGCCAGACAGGGAATCCAGTAGCCTTAGGCATTCAGACAAATTTTTAGAGAGCCCAGGCCTATTTCTGCTGCCCTTTAAGCTACTATGCTGTTGGGAAAGAGAAGCAAGGGGGAACCCCATTTCCCCAGCTCCAGCTTCTACCAGCACCTTGCAGGCTTGTGTTTTCCAAAGACGTCCTTCTCAGCAGCTTACTGGCTCAGACCAGAGGGATCCTCACACCACTGAAAAATGGGCCCAGGAACTCTAGCAAAGGACTCCATCTTGTCTCCTTTCTCTCAGCAGGTGGTACCCACTGGACAAGTCCTGTATTCTTCACGACCGGTGACCATCCAAGCCCCTGGGAATAATGAGCCAAACCAGCTAAACTCTATATTACCACAGCAGCCCCACTTGAATCCATAGAGCCAAACCAGTTCTACTTTTCTCTCAGGCTTTGAGAGAAGGGGCGGGGGAGACAGGCCAATGAAGCCTGCATGGCCAGGGGACCTCCAGGTTCCCTGCACTGGAGGGTGGGGGGTGGGGGGTGAAGACTTTGTTTTCTTTCCTAATATGTTCTATTCTCATTGTTAGTTTTTCACAACCTATGTCTTGGAAATTTTGCTGTTCAGTGTTGCACTTACCTGTTTTACCATGGGCAGGCAGGCTGCAGTCTGCTTGGCTTAGAATACCCTTTTTCTTCCAAGAAATATTTTCCAGCATGGTTTGCAATCTAGTAAGCAGCTGTTCCATCTCAAGCTGTGAGAATTTCGAGGCCTTGGCTTCAGCCATCAAGGCCTGCACCTCCTCCACAGTTGTGCTGGGGAAACCCATGGGAAATAGCAATCCAACTGTGGGAAGCCGAAATAGATCAACAAATTGTGTTAAAATCATCACAGTTCTGCTGCTTAATAAAAAACTATCTGACCACAACTCTCTGTAAACTTAGAATTGACTTTGGGAACCTAGAAATGGCACCTGCCTTCCCAAGTGGCCGTGTGCCCAAGCCCTCTGGGTAGCTGAGGCCCGACACAGTTGGTCTGGTGCTACCCTCTCTCTGAAGACTGTGGCTGTGCCTGGTATAGCCCATCAGAGGTGAGCCTGGTTGCTCAAGGGCACAGTGCCCATCTGCTCTGCACCCAGGTTCCTTCTCTTTCGGGCAAGTGTATTCCCTGGAGGAAGAGTGATTTGCTCTCAGTCAAGCACCAAGGAGAGCATCTTCCTAGGTGTGTGCACTAGGGAGCAGAAGAGGGGGTAGGGGGTGCATGGATAACCCAACCTGAAGTCATCATATGCTGAGAATGTCAGTCTTAAAGTATTGAGCCGTTGCTGGAATAAGGCAAAGGAAGCCCCCAACCCTAATTCCCCCAGCTTCAGAAGGTCTCCTGATGATTGTAGCCCAAGAGAAAGCTGTCTGATGTCAGGTGCTTGGAGAGACAGGGTGACCAAGCCAAGAGATAGCAGTGTCCACATGAGGGTCAGGGGTGGCTTTAGCACCAAAGGAATGAGATCTGCATGCACTCTGCATCATCAACTGAGGGGGCGGTTCTGTCCCAGCCTTGACCAGGGAAGCAGACTTGTATCAAGAAGACTGATCATGAGCCAAGCTTCCCAGGCCACAACTCCACCTGGAAATAGCTATGGCTTGTCCCCATGGTCTGTGCTAAACTGCCCCAGGAGGTGCTGGAGGCTCTGCAGCCCATGCCACAAATGGAAGCTACATCTAGAATGACATGAGACAAAGCTTTTCTGTCCATCACCCTTCCTCTGGGCCCCACAGGCCACACACACACAGTTCACAGCACACTCAACCAGCTCGTCTTTCCTCCCAGACTCCTCTTTGAGGGAGACGAGCGGTTCTTCTAGCAGCCCAATGGCAGGCGCTTGTCAGGAAGGGCCTAGGAGGGAGATTCCATCCAAAGGCCAAGCAAGCCTTGTTCCTGGGGTGCCCACACCCAGCATGCCAGCCTCAGCCACGTGTCTCTCCTTACTGAGTGGTGCCCTGAGCACTGGGACCCACACACAACCCAATGGCTGGGCACATGGCTTGGGACATGGGGGCATCTTACCCGAGGTTTCCTGGCCTTGCTGCTTCTGCTGGACAGTTTTGACCTCACTACAGCTGCCCAGCCCCCACCAGCTTTGATGTTGGGGTGGGGGTGGGGTAGAGGCACAGAGTGGCCAGAGCACCATGATCTTGTGGGTGCAGGGCTCCTACAGCTGAAGGGGGCCCAGACATAGTTGATCCAGGACCCCAGATCCCAGTCTGCCTTCCCTCAACAGTACCACCAGCAGCCCCAAGATGTGAAGTGTGCATCCCTAGTAAGGAGGCCAGCAATAATGGCCCCTGACCCAGACCACTGTTGCCTAACCACCCCAGAAGACCTCCTGGTGGCTGGGCGAAGATTTCTTTACCCCTCCAGCACAAATCCAAATTGGCAGCTCCTGTCCAGAAAAGAACTGGAGTTGCAGTTCTCTGTGGGTGGAGAGGGCAGAGGAAGTTGGAGAAACATGACACAGCAGCCCCTGCGTGGCAGACCCTTTCCAACACAGCCATCACGACCCCCGCCCCTGTCAGCTTATCCCCAGGTGAGTGGCACAGCCTCCTCAGACTGACCAAGCCTCAAGTCTGGATATAATAGGATATCCCAAGCGCAGACTTTATGAGCTGAACATTCATGTAATTTGTAGGTCAGCAAAAATAGATAACTGTTCCTATTCCCAAATGACATTGATAATAAAGAAGGATGTGATGTGATGATGTGAAAGTTGCTCAGTCGTGTCTGACTCTGCAACCCTATGCCATGGAATTCTCCCGGCCAAAATACTGGAGTCAGTTGCCTTTCCCTTCTCTGGGGGATCTTCCCAACCCAGGGATTGAACCCAGGTCTCCCACCTTGCAGGCAGATCCTTTACCAGCTGAGCCACAAGGGAAGTAATAATTAAGAGTGTTATTAAAATGCCAGCCCTGCTCCATGATCTTCCTCATCTGCATCAATGGGACACCACCTGGCCAAGGCCCTGCATGGCATCTCAAGGGTTCCAGTTGAAGAGAGTGAAAGTGAAGGCAGCTTTGAAATGTTCTGGGATGTGAGTGTTGTTCACTTCTGCCAAAATCCCTGGGAGAAATGTTGGGCAGGGGAGAAGGGGCCAGAGTGGGCCTGGGGGGCTTAGGGCTGCCACAAATTCCATCCCCATCTCTCAAAACAGGCCTCAATGACCATAAAAAAACGACTCCAGTTTACTGCCATGACTCAATTAAATGTTCCACAGGGCATAGAAAAGCATTGTGCTGTTTTTCTGTTTTCCTGGCTAAGCAAGACAATGTGGAATGGCTTCCACTGCTTATCAAATAAAACCAAGGTCTTAGTCTGGCCTCGTGGCCTGGCTTCACCCTTCCTCCCCAACTGCAAGGCCCTCCACCCTTCATACACTCCGCCCCGGCCTTGTGGAACCATTGGGTTGGGCACAAGTCTTGGTTCTCCCACCCTCATGGATTTGTGTCGCTTTTCCACTCCCTGAACATCCTTCCATCTCACCTCTGGATTTCTGATCCTCGTCCATGAAGCAGAGCCCTGCCAGAAGGCTCTCTGCTCCCCTTCCTTCTGCCCCACCTGGGCCTCACTGAAGCTCAGTCCCTGCTGCACATATGCCATTGCCTGCTCTAGGTTGAGATTCAGGGGTAGGCATTGGGGCCCCCAGAACCTTCTCTTTACAAATGTCCCCATGAATGTCCTCCACCAAGGGCAGTCCAGCTACCCGAAGAACATTTCACAAAGAAAACTAGCTGCTTGACAGAGGATCTTCAAGTGACAAGTCAAGCTGGTGAGGCCCTCGAGCCTTCTAGGGCTAACTCCCAGAAGGCCATCCCTAGGGCACAAGGCAGCCCTCTTTCTCAGCCTTGGGCCCCAGGAAGGCGGATTCCCCTGTGCACCTAACATTTAGCTCAGGTGTTGGTGTTCTTAAGCCGCTGAACCTCATCCAGTCATCTTGCCACCCTGCCTCAGGCTTCGTCCTCAGCAAGGGGCTCAGAGATGAGGATAGGCCTAAGCTGCCATGGGGCAAAAGTCCTGGCCTCTGCTGGGACTTGGGGGAGGGCTTGGTGAATGAGAGAGACAGGCAGGAACACTGCAGGGAGGTGGGGTGGTGGGCGGGGGGAACATGGGAGCTGTTGGCAGTGACAACTAAATGCCAAGAAACTCCTGGATCTCTGGGTGTTTCCTGCCCAGATGGAGGCCTTGACCCCAAAGGTCAAAGGGTAATTAACCACACGGTCACCTTGTTGATGAAACAAAACCCACAACCCTAGAGAATCAAAACATGTCAAAGGCATAGAGGCAAAGGTCAACAGACAGGACAGACAAATTGCAGTATTTAGAACTGAACATTCAAATGTTTGTATAATCTATTTAGAAGTTAGCCCACCAGCCCTGGGGGAAGAGGGGTTGGAAGTTTGGCTGAAGTGGGGTGAGATTTCAACTGAAGGTGCAGGTCTCCAGAAAAGAGCTTGGCTCATGTGGAGATTCACACCCAGAACCTTGAAGCATGTGGTCCACTGGAAGAGCAGCCTTCATGCAAAGATGGGCCTGTGGACAGCAGGGCATGCGGGAAGGAGCCAGGGCTGTGCAGTTTGGTACTAAGCCTCACCCACACACAACAATGCCCACCACTTCCTGACCAGGACATGGGGCTGAGGAAGGCAGGACATTAAACTTTTATTTTAGGCTTCACTTGCTACCAACTGGCTCTGAGACCGTGAGAAAGTTGTTTTACCTCTGTGTGCCTAGTCAGACTTCCTAGAATGCAGGGTAAGAATACGAGGCCTGTTCCAGAGTGGGGCCAGAATGAAGAGCCCTCCTGGATTGAAGAACCAATGGATGAAGAAGTAAACACAAGTCTGATCCTTGCCGATCTGGCCTTTGTGCCACCCCCCTCCTTAGTTCTCATGAAGATTCAGAGGGAGTGCCTGGTCCCTGAGAAAATGGATAAAACTTCAGAGGCTGTCCCCTCCTTGTTGTGAGGACCTGCCCCCAAGTCCCACTGAGTCCTTTCTGCTCAGCTTACAAGCATGTTCAGGACAGCAGGACCCAGACAGCCACCCTTCAGACCCACCGCTATCTTTGACGCCTGTGCTAACCCCTCCACAGCCTGTAGCCCCTACCTGGGAAATTACATGACTACCAAGCCCCAATATCTCCCCTTCTTTCCCCATTGGCTTCCAGGCCTTTAGATTCAACTATGTACTAGATGTCTCCCCATGGGAGTGTCCCCTGGAGAAGGAAATGACAACCCACTCCAATATTCTTCCCTGGAGAATCCCATGAACAGAAGAGCCTGGCGGACTACAGTCCATGGGGTCACAAGAGTTGGACATGACTTAGTGACTAAACCAACACCCATGGGTGTCCTCTGGGCATGTCAAGGTCTATACAGCCAAAAAGGTTCTTCAGCATCTCCAAAAACCAGGTCTCCACTCAGGGAGAGGCACCTTCCTCCTCTTAGTCACCCCTGCCAGTAGTCAGACAGTGGCTTTGACACCTCCCTTTCTGTGGTCTATCCTATTGGGCATAATTGTCTGTTTCCTCTGCCAACACACAGTGGGGCAGGGAAAGCTTGAGTAAATGAGGGAGCACATGGGTGAACAGATGACTGGAGAGTCAACCTTGTCTTGTGCTCCTAACATGGGCTGGACATCCAGGAGGCATAGGGAAGGTGTGTTGAGCAATGGGTCTTTCCTCTCCGCAGAAGCTCCCCAGGCCCCTGCTTCAGCAAAACATGTTTCCGGGTTTGGGGCACGTAGCTCTAGGTCCCCTCTAGGTCGAGTCAGCATGTGAGGCTATATCCCATGGGACAAACCTCAGGAGAGGTGGGATGGCTCCTCAGGACCAACACATAGATTGCACTTCTTGGTACCAGTTTTCGGTACGTTAGGGTGAACAAGAACACTCCGAGTCTGCTTCCTGTGGTTGCTCAGGGCTGGGGCATTGTCCAGAGCCCAGACACGGACCAAGAGCCCAGGACAGGCACGCACGAAGGTTCCCTTATCTCTGTCGTAGGGCTCATGATTTCTTCTGTTCCTGCTCCACACAGTACACCACCAACCACCTGATGGTACCTTCAGTAGACTCCAGCTTGGATATGCAGTATCATATGCCTATGCCCCTACTGCTCGGGGAAGCTGAGAGCAGGCAGGAGGGGGCCTGGAGCTCCGGCCACACAGCCCCCAAACTTAAGGCAGGCCTTGATTAGACTCATTTCTTGTCGTCTCTTGCCCCCTGGTGTTTGGTTGCAGTATTGCAGCTCTCCGGTGTCCTCCCTTGTGACCAAATCAATTAATATTTTCTAAGCACCTACACAGGGCCAGACTCTACACGTGGGACAGAACCTTATTCTCAAGACTTCATTCCAGCCCTTGATCATATCTCTTTATATCTCCTGTCTATACACTCCAAGTGCCCTTAGAGTCATGAACCATCATATCATCACTCCCTGTCCCTGCTTGCCTTCTTTCACAATTGACTGGCAAATCCCCAACACTGGATGAACCCAACTATTTATGCTTTGTGCGCCTGCACTTAAGCATCTCTGTGTTGCTAGAAAGAATCAAACAAGCTGGCACATTGCACAGCCTTATAGATTTATGATCTCCAACCCCACTTGGGCACACCGGAGGACCTCTGTGTCTTGTGTTTTTCCAGTCCATTCTTACAATGGTTACTTGCTCTCTCCTCAAGTCCCCATGTATTCCCACTTTCCTCCTGCTCACCTTGTCCATATTCAATTCAGAAATTAGAATATGTGGAATGGAAACTCCCTAATCATACCATCGCCAAGCATATTCACCTGCCTTCCTCTATAAATAACCTTTCCTCCTTTCTGCAAACTAAAACAGCAGATGCCTCTCTTCTGTTTTCTAAGGCTGATGCCTTCTCTGCACCCTAGATCCCATCCTTCCCACTTGCCCCTCTGTCCAGCATCACTGAATTCCCCCTCTCTACTTGACCGTCCCCACACCTTGCAAACCTGCTGTCATTGTTACCAGCTGAAAAAGAAAAAAAATCATCTCTTGACTCCTATCTTCTTTCCCCACATTTTCCTGCTTCCTTTCAAAGCACTTGTCTGTAGATATTGTCTTCACTTCCTCTCTCTTCCCAGTGTAGGCATCAACACTCTTCAATCCAGCCTTAACTGCCACCAGTCCACTAAAATAACTCTTATCATGGTCACCTATGAACTCCGTGTTGTCAAGTTCACCCTTCACCTATCTGCCCTAGTGTTACTGTAGCTCTCAGCACTGTTGAGTCACTGGACAGCCTTTCCTATAAACACTCCCTTCTCTAAGATTCTAGGACACCTCACTCCTGTTTCCCCATCTGCTACCTCGCTAGCTATTCCTTCTCACTCTCCTTTGCTGTTCTTCCTCCCAACTCTTAGAGTTGGGTCTTGGATTTTTATGCACCTCCTTCATACCCTAAGTGATCACATCCAGTCCCCTAACTATAAAACACACACACATACACCTCACATTTCTTTTTTAAAAACATTTTATATTGGAATATAGCCGATTAACAACCCTGTGATAGTTTCAGGTGGACAGTGAAGGGACTAAGCCATACACATACATGTATTTATCCTCCTCCAAGCTTGCCTCCCATCCAGGCTGGCATACCGCATTGAAAAGAGTTCCCTGTGCTATATAGTAGGTCCTTGTTAGTTATCCATTTTAAATATACCAGCCACACCACATTTCTTTACCGAACCAGAGTCATATACACAACTGCCAATGTTACACCCTAAAACTTAGATACCCACTTGGCATTTCAAATACATTATGTTCAAAACAAAACTTTTGATACCCCACAAGCCTGTTTGCACCATAGTTTTCCCTCTCTCGGTAGAAGGAGCTCTTTGTTCACCTAGTTCTCTAAGGCAGAAATCTCCTGTTATGGGCTGAGTTGTGTCCTCCAAACATTCATAAAGTGGTATCCCAACCCCCAGGCCCTCTGAATTGGATCTTCTTTGAAAATAGGTCACTCAGATGTAATGAGTGAACATGAGACACCATACTGGAGCAGGATGGTCCCTCATCCACCATGACTGGTGTCCTTATACAAAGAGGAAACGTGGACACACACACACACACAGAGGAACCACATGGGAAGATGAAGACAGATGGCGTGATGGTTCTGCAAGCCAAGGAACACACAAGATGGCCAGTAAACCACCGGAAGCTGGTTCAGAGGTTTGGGACATGTTCTCCCTCTCAGCCTTTGAAGGAACCAACCCTGCCCACACCTTGATCTTGAACTTCTAGCCTGCAGAGCTGTGAGACAATGAATTTCTTATTTAAACCAGTGTTGTAGACTGAATTATGCCCACCCCCCAAATTTGTATGTTGAAGCCCTAACCTCAAATGGGACTGTATTTGGAGACAAGATCTTTAGGGAAGTAATTAAGGTTAAATGAAGTTGAAAGGGTGGGGAACTAATCCAATAAGACTGGTAGCCTTAGAGGAAGAGGAAAGAACACTAGAGATTCCTCTCTCACTGCACTCACACAGAGGAAAGGCGGTGCGCGGTCACAGTGAAACAGTTGCCATCTGCAAGTAAGGATGAGTGCCCTCACCAAGAACCATATTTGCCAGCACTCTGACCTTGGAGTTTCCAACCTCTAGAACTGTGAGAAAATTGATGTCTATTGTTTAAGCCCACCCAGCCTGTGGTATTTTGTTATGGCAGCCCCACCCAGGTGATGAAGGCAGCCACCCAGTTTGTGGTATTAATGCTCTTGGGACCAACCCTAAACTTTTCCTTTTCCTTAACTCTCCATATCCACTCAACAGCAAAATCTTGTTGGCTCAAGATCTCCAAAATGTATCTGGAATCCATCTGCTGCTCTTCACCTGCAAGTTCCCAGCAATGTCTCTCCCATGTTTTCTTCACTGGTCTCCTTACTTCCATTCTTGCTCCTTACCATCCATTCCTTTTACAACTTCCAGAGTGGTCTTTATAGAATATCAAACTGAGCATGTCACTTGCTTGTTTCAAACCTTCCAACACCTTCCATTGTACTTAGAGAAACTGTGAGCCCCTTGCAAAGTCCTCTAGGGCCCTGCCATCTCTTTGAACTCACCTTCTGTGTCTGCCCCCAACCCTTGCTCGCCATATGCCCCAGCCACGCCAGCCTCCCTTATGGCTGTTGAACATCAAGCAGTTTCATGCCTTGGGCTTTTGTACTTGCTATTGCTTTTGCCAGAAAGGCTTCTACCTTAACAGCCCCTTACATGTCTGACTTCAGCTTTTGCTTTAGGTCTCTGTTTAAATATCTCTTCTTCAAAGTGGAAGTTGCAACTGTGAGTGGTGTTTTTCTCCATTCTATTTTGTGGCTGATTAATAAACAGATTAAGATTTTTGGATAAAATAGTCTTGTATCCATCTGCCTTCCTAAAAAGAGTTCTTGATCATATTTAGCTGTCTAAGTAAGCAATCATATAATTTGCTATTAATGATACACTTTTACAATGTATTATTTTCAGTACGTATGTCTCTTGTTTCTTATTCTAATGTTACTATATTATTTTAACTAAATCTTCTCCTTTCCCATAAATGCTCATAACAGCACAATTTATCTCCATGTGTACTTATATATTATTTTGCTGAATAAATAAGTTATTAAATAGGTTAAGCACATTGAATAAATTACTGTTTAGCTTCTGTCCCTACTTCTGAACTATTAGTGTTGTCGACTGGGGTCAAACTGATTCCCCACTCTCTCCCAATACCAGGTAACAGGGTGGACAAATGTTAGATATATATTGGGGGGGAAAAGGGAAAGAAATGGAGATGCTCTAATTGAAGCATGTTTGTTGAGTGGAGGTAAAAATTATGACAAGACCCTTTCTAGCTGTAAGAGGAATCTCAGGGCAGGCTTATCCTGGGTCTCAGCTCCAAATGAATGTTACAAGTTGGAGAAGAGGGGCTTGTGGACATTACAGGGAGATGAAACCTGCATAGCAAAGGCCTGGGAGATTTATTTTTTTCCTCCAACTTTGAAGTCATGACTTAAAACTCATGGACATGAGTGAGGAAACACTGGGAGATGATGAAAGACAGGGAAGCCTGGCGCACTACAGTCCATGGGTTGCAAAGAGTCAGACACGACTGAGTGACTGAAAAAAATAAAGCAGTAAAACAACTAAGAAAAAATGTATAAAATATCTTTCTGACCCTGGGATAGGTGAGATTTTCTTTGTTTAAAAGACATGGAAAGAATCACAAAGGATAAACAAGAAGATAAGCATTAATAAAAGGCAAGTGAGAGTGTAAATATGTACAAAGGAGTCAGACATGACTTAGCGACCAAACCACTATAACCACAAAGTGATGAAATATTTTAATTAACTTTGTAAAGAAAATTAAACTACCATATTTTTTTGCCAGCAAAAGTGAGGTGAATACTTTTGCACACTGGTATTTAGACCAGCCTTCTTGTATAGCATCTCAGTTCTCAAAATCAGACCCTGTAAAGGTTCAAATTTTTTAACCAAATGATTTTACAGCTCTGAGTGCATGTTAAGTCATTTCAGTGTGTCCGACTCTTTGTGACCTTATGGACTATTGCCTACCAGGCTTCTCTGTCCATGGGGATTCTCCAGGGAAGAATACTGCAGTGGGTTGCCATGTCCCCCTCCAGGGGATCTTTCCAACCCAGGGATTGAACTCATGTCTCCTGCAGCTCCTGCATTGCAGGAGGATTCCTTACCACTGAGCCACCAGAGAAGCTGATTTTACAGGTAGAGACCCATGATTTGCTTTTGTTTTTGTGGTGTTTTTGTTTTTGGCCATGCCTCAAGGCTTTTGGGAATCTCAGTTCCCAACCACGGACTGAACCTGAGTCATGGCAGTGAAAGCTCAGAATCTTAACCAGTAGGCCGCCAGGGACTTCTCCATGATTCTACTTTTCAGAAACAGATTCGTATTCTCATTTACATGAAGATGTGCTGACTAAGAGACTCTTAAAGGCAGAGGCTGAGTAGAGTCTGCCTTTAATCCACACCATCTCTGATTCACAAGAAGCACTCAGGGGTTATGTATTGAGCTGGATTAAGCTGAAAAACTAAATAGAAGTCTAAAAAAGAATAATTAGACTCCTCTGTCTGTGTTAGCTGCCTCCTACTCATTCACATGTTCACCAAAATTTAGCTGCTAGAAGTGTCCCCCAACTAATTCAAACATGGGTGAACCAGAAAGACCAGCAGATTTGAAAGACCAACCTCAAGACTAGAGCCAGAGGAGATGCTCAACAATCTTGGTCACTTGCTTTTCTTCCTTCTCATGTAAAAAAAAAGATGCATAATTATTTTTATAAAGATATTCATTTGCAGCATCATTTACAGTAATGAAAGTTGGAAAAAAATCTAAGCCTCCAATTCCTTGAGGAATGGTTGGGTACATTTTGAAACCTTCATACAAAGAAATTGATTGTATTCATTAAAAAATACGGCAAATCAACACAAGTTATTTAATAAAATTCTGCTTCCATTTCTGATTAAAATAACAAATACAAGTGAACCAGGAATAAAAGGATTCTCTGTCAACATGATATATTAAATATATCCGAACCAGTGATAAATGAAACATCAGTATGCATAGTGAATCCCTAGCAGTGTTGCCATGACAGCCAAGGGCAGGACATTGTGGTGGGATCAGAACAAGAAACAAATGGGAGGAATCTGAAAAATAGAGACACATTTATTTCCATTTGCAAATTCTGTGTCACCTACTTGGAAAACTACACAATTAAGAAGCATTTTTAGCAAGACAGATGGGTACAAGATAATTTTATAAAGATCATCACTTTTCTCATAAACCAACAATAATTAGCCAGAAAAAAGATTCCATTCACAACTGCAATGAAAATGTATACTTTATACATTATGTAATTAATGTTAATAATAACATGTCATGTATATGTTATATTCTACATGTAACATTATATAATACATGTTAACATGTTTCTTGTTGTTCAATCCCTAAGTCATGTCCAACTCCTTGCAACCCCATGGACTGAGTGTAGCACAACAGGCTTCCCTGGCCTTCACTACCTCCTGGAGTTTGCTCAAATTCATGTCCATTGAGTCAATGATGCTGTCTAACCATTTCATCCTCTGTCACCCCCTTCTCCTCCTGCCTTCAATCTTCCCCAGCATCAGGGTCTTTTCCACTGAGTCAGCTCTTTGCATCAGGTGGCCCAAGTATTGGAGCTTCAGCTTCAGCATCAATTCTTCCAATGAATACTCAGGGTTGATTTCAATTATGGTTGACTGGCTTGATCTTGCTGTCCAAAGGACTCTCAAGAGTCTTCTCTAGCACCACAATTTGAAATCATCAATTCTTTGATACTCAGCCTTCTTTATGGCCCAACTGTCACATCCATACATGACTACTGGAAAAACCATAGCTTTGACTATATGGACTTTGTCAGCAAAGCGATGTCTCTGCTTTTTATTATGCTATTTAGGTTTGTCATAGCTTTGTCATTTAACATATATGCTATATATTTATATACACACTCTATACATAAAATATTAAAACATATGTAGGACTTGTAAGAACAAAACTCAAAAAACTTACTGAGAAAAATCACATAAGATTTAGGAAAATAAAAAGAAGTACCAGGACTTTCCTAGTGGTCCAGTGGTTAAGAATCGACCTGCCAATGCAGGAGACATGGGTTCAACCCATGGTCTGCAAAGATCTCACATACTGTGGGACAACTAGGCCCATGTGCCACAACTACTGAACCTGCGCACCTAGAGCCCAGGAACTGCAACTACTGAAGCCCGTGTGCCTAGAGCCTGTGCTCGGCAATAAGAGAAGCCACCACAGTGAGAAGCTACTCAACACAACTAGAGAGTAATCCCCACTTGCTGCAACTAGACAAAGTCCAAGTGCAGCACTGAAGACCCAGGACAGCTAAAAATAAATCAACAAATAAATAAAATTTAAAATATATATATATAAAGAAATACTATTAGCTTGAGTGAAAAGATTTATGTTATAAAGATACCAGTTTTCTCCAAATTTAATGCAATTACAACTGTAATATCAATGCTGTTATTTTTCTTTTGTAACTTTATGAAACTATTCCAGAGTTTTGATAGAAGAGTAAATCATTAATAATGAAATTATTGGGGGAGAGAAGTAGATACAATTGGGGGCAAAGGGTGAGAGGGTACTTGCCTTAGCCTATATTCCAGGTGTGTTAGAGTTACACTGGTCTTAGCAGTGTGTGGCTGGCATGAGGAGACAGGCTACACTAGAAACAGAGGCAAGGATATATGATATAGACATGGCAGGACTGACATCTCAATCAGTGTGGTGTAGCTGTGGCTTCAGACTTGCTTTAGAGACCAATCTTCAGTATGGCTCTCTAGTCAGTAAGAGTAGGTGGTGATTCTTGAAGGCTGAGGGAATCTTAATTGTCCACATCAAATATATATTGAGGGGGGGAAGTTGATAGATATTGTAGGGCTCAAGTTCCCTTGTTGTTGTTCAGTTGCTAAGTTGTGTCCGACTCTGCGACCCCATGGACTGCATGCCACGCTCCTCTGTCCTCCACTATCTCCCAGAGTTTGCTCAAATTCACGTCCATTAGCTACCCTTTCTCTCCAACTCAGATGGAGAAATGATATTTCACAAACAGATTAAACAATTAGAAAAATAAAGCTAATCCTGAGCTTAAGTATTAAACCAAATTCAATTCTGGACAGATTAAAAATTTACATGTTCACTACCGAAAACACAAAAATGGTGACAAGTCATTTATTTTGAAATGTTGAGGATGGAGAAAGCCTTTGGAAGGATGAAAGCAAAATGAGAACACGGTTGTTATGGCCCTTTAATGGGCCAGGGCTTGGGGGTACAGAGTCGTAGATAAGAAAATAAAGGAAGAGAGAAAGGAGAGAAAGAGAGAAATGAAGAGAGACAGGGGGACCAAGACTCTGATGGAGTAAAGATGTTTATTCAGCATAGCCTTTTCAGCAAAGATAAAGATAAAAAATCTCACAACTTTTCCAGGAAACATAAGGCTAGAATCCATCTCAAAGAGAGGGGGTTGTAAAACTCACTTTCCATAACAGAAAGGGAAGAAGGCCGTAAATAGTTACTTTTACTTTAAGAATGTATGCATTCCTTTTGTCCCCGTGAGAGGTGTGCCTCTCCACTCATCTCTGAATATTCAGGGAAAACAGCACACAGGAAGCCTCCTGCCAAATGTTCCCTGACAGACGGTCACATTCCAAGGACATGTGTATCAATGAGGTCACAACAGTGTTGTTGACAATGGAAAGAAAGCAACATAAATTGGAATCAGAAAGAATTGGGAAATAAGGTTCAGTCATACTCTATCTCGTGCTGACAAAGAAAGATGCCCGCTGGGTCATGAGATTTTGCTAAGGGGGAAAAGTATTGGGAAAAAAAGCATATAGAAGAATAAATCCCAACTACTAAAATGATTCTCACCAGGCAATGAAATTATGAGTAGTTGTTAACTTTTTTTCCCCTCAATGTTTTTATAATGTGCATACTATGACTTTTATAATCAAATAAAAATGTTCTTTAAATTAACAAAAATCTTTACAACACATAAACTAAATTATGTAAAATTGGATTTATAGAGTGAAAAACAGGAGGGCAATAAATGCAAATTTTAAATAGTGGCTTTCTCTATCTGGTGGAACTGCAACTGGTTCTTTCTGAAATTGCCCAATGGGAGCATATTATTTTCATAATCAGAACTGAGAAAAATATGTACAATTCCTGGGCTAGATGGTAGGAAACGAGATGAGAAAGGCAGGAAGAAGCTGAGGCTACAGAGAGGATCTGGTTGGGGAGGCAGACAGACCACCAGGAAACATGAATGAATCAGCAAAATGGCACATCGGCAAATGCTCTGAAGGCAAGAAACCAGGGATTGGGAAGGAGCCCAGAGTGGGGAGAGATGGCCTCATCCAAACTCACCTTCTCCCACTCCTCCACAGTGAGGTCCTGCCACCCCCTCATGGCCTTAGTTCTGTGAGGATCGGGCAGCCAGCACAGAGATGGAACACTCTGTTTGGAGGAGCCAGTTCCATACCACAGCCAAGCAGTTGTATAGCTTGAAGCTGGGCCCTAAGGTGACGAGGGGGGGTGGGGGGAGGGGGACGGTGGAAGATTCCAATCCCTCACCAGAACCAGGAAAGTAGAGACTCCTTTAACTTCTAATGGCTATGGGGATAAGGTGGGGAGATGGTGCCCAGGCAGTAAATCAAATATGATTAGTGAGATGAACTACATTCCCTGAGCAGCAGTCCAAACTGGCCAACGTCTGGGAGTCACAAAGCCTGATTTAGGGCCTGCAGGCTTTTAAAAAATTTTTATTGGAGTTTAGTTGCTTTACACGTTTGTGTCAGTTTCTATCCTACAGAAAAGTAAGTCAGTGATAAGTATATGTGTGTGTGTGTGCTAAGTCACTTCAGTCGTGTGCAACTCTTTGTGGTCCCATGGACTGTAGCCTGCCAGGCTCCTCTGTCCATGGGATTTCCCAGGCAACAATAGTGGAGTGGGCTGCCTTGCCATCCTCCAGGGGATCTTCCCGACCCAGGATCAAACCCATGTCTCTTGCATCTCCTGCATTGGCAGGCAGATTCTTTACCACTAGTGCCACCTGGGAAGCCCTATATACATACACATATATCCCCTCTTTTTTGGATTTCCTTCCCATTCAGGTCACTACTACAATGAGTAGAGTTCCTTGTGCTATAGAGTTGGTTCTTATAGTCACCTATTTTTTTTTAACATTTATTTCTGTATTTGTTTTTGGCTGTGCTGGGTCTTCATTGCTATGCAGGCTCTTCTCTAGTTGTGGTGAGCAGGGGCTACTCTCTAGCTGCGGTGCATGGGCTTCTCACTGGGGTGGCTTCTCTTGTTGTGGAGCACAGGCTCTCGAGCACTTGGGCCTCAGCAGGAGCAGCACACGGGCTCAGTAATTGTAACTCCTAGGCTGTAGAGCACAGGCTCAGTAGGTGTACACAGGCTTATTGTTCCCTAGCATGTGGGATCTTCCTGGATCAGGGATCGAACCCATGTCTGCTGCATTGGCAGGCAGATTCTTTACCACTAAGCCACCAGGGAGTCACCTATTTTATACATAGTAGTGTATCTGTGTCAATCCCAAATTCCCAGTGCATCCCACTTTTCCCCCTCTGAAGCCAATACATTTGTTCTCGACAACTGTGTCTCTATTTCTGCTTTGCAAATAAGATCATCTATACTATTTTTCTAAATTCCACATGTATGAGTCAATATATGATATTACTTATTTTCTTTCCAACTTACTCCACTTTCCATGACAATCTCTAGGTCCATCCACATCTCTGCAAATGACACAATTTTGTTTATTTTTATGGCTGAGGAATATTCTATTGTATGTATGCATTACGTCTTTGGGCTTCCCTGGTAACTCATTTGCTTAAGAATCTGCCTGCAATGCAAGAGACAAAAGTTTGACCCCTGGGTGGGGAAGATCCCCTGGAGAAGGAAATGGCTACCCAGTGCAGTATTCTTGCCTGGAGAATCCCATGGACAGAGGAGCCTGGCAGGCTACAGTTCATGGGATCACTGAGTGTCGGCCACAACTTAGCAAATAAACCACCACCACCACCGCATCTTTATCCATTCCTGTGTTGATGAACACTTAGGTTATGTCCATGTCCTGGCTATTGCAAATAGTGCTTCAGTGAACATTGAGGTGCATGTATCTTTTTGAATTATGTTTTTCTCTGGGAGTATTCCCAGGAGTGGGATTGCTGGGTCATATATTAGTTCTATTTTTATATCTTTAAGGAACATCTATACTGTTCTTTGTAGAAGTTGTATCAATTTACATTCCCACCAACAGTGTAAGAGTGTAAGAGGATTCCTTTTTCTCCACATCCTCTCCAGCATTTATTGCTTGTACATTTTTTTTTTGATGATGGCCATTCTGACCAGTGTGAGGTGATACCCCATTGTAGTTTCGATTTGCATTTCTCTAATAATTAGTGATGTTGAGCATCTTTTCATGCTGTTGGCCGACTGTATGTCTTCTTTGGAGAAATGTCTATTAGGTTTTCTGCCCATTTTTTAAATTGGTTTTTTTTTTATATTGAGCTGCATGAGCTGTTTGTATATTTTGATTAATCCTTCTTCAGTTGCTTTATTTGCAAATATTTTCTCTCCTTTGTTTATTTTTGTTATTATTTTCATTACTCTAGGCAGTGGGTCAAAGAGGATCTTGCAGTGATTTACATCTTAAGATAAATGTCTTCTGCCTATGTTTTCCTCTAAGAGTTTTATATTGTCTAGCCTTACATTTAGGTCTCTAATCCATTTTGAGTTAATTTTTGTGTATGGTGTTAGGAAGAGTTCTAATTTCATTCTTTTACATGTAGCTGCCCAGTTTCACCAGCACCACTTATTGAAGAGGCTTTCCCTTTTTTCCTTGATGAGTCTGGCTAAAGGTTTATCAATTTTGTTTATCGTCTCAAAGAATCAGCTTTTAGTTTCATTGATCTTTGCTATTCTTTTCTTCATTTCTGTTTAATTTTTTCTGGTCTGATATTTATGATTTCTTTCTTTCATTCTACTAACTTTGGTGTTTCTTTTTTTGTTGTTGTTCTTCTATCTCTAGTTGCTGTAGGTGTAAAGTTATGTTCTTTATTTGAGATTTTTCTTGTTTCTTGAGGCAGGATTGTATTGCTATAGACTTCCCTCTTAGAACTGTTCCCTGGTGGCTCAGATGGTAAAGAGTCTGCCTGAAATACAAGAGACCCAGGTTTGATCCCTGGGTTGGGAAGATCCCCTGGAGAAGGAAATGGCAACCCACTCCAGTATTCTTGCCTGGAAAATCCCATAGGTGGAGGAGCCTGAAGAGTTGGACATGACTGAAGCGACTTCATTTCATTTCATTTCTCTCTTAGAACTGCTTTTGCTGCATCCCACAGGTTTTGGGTTGTCATGTTTTTATTGCCATTTCTCATTGTATTTTGATTTCCTCAGTGATCTCTTTTTTTATTTAGTAGCATATTGTTTAGCTACCATACGTTTTTGCTTTTTACCGATATTTTCCTGTAATTGATTTCTAATCTCATGGTGCTGTGGTTGGAAGAGATGCTTGAAATGATTTCAATTTTCTTAAATTTACTGAGGCTTGATATGTGACCCAAGATGTGATCTATCCTGTAGACTATTTCATGTGCACTTGAGAAGAAAATGCATTCTTCTGCTTTCAGATGGAATGTACTACAAATATCAACTAAATCTATTTGGTCTAATGTGTCATTTAAGGCTTGTGTTTCCTTATTAATTTTCTGTCTGGATAATCTGTCCACTGGTATAAGTGGGGTGTTAAGGTTCCTCACTATTATTTTGTGACTGTCAATTTCCCCTTTTATGACTATTAGCATTTGCCTTCTGTATTGAGGTACTCCTATGTTTGGTGCAGAAATATTTACAATTGTTATATCGTCTTCTTGGATCAATCCCTTGATCATTATGTAGTGTCCTTTCTTGTCTCTTGCAGTAGTCTTTAAAGTCTATTTTGTCTAATAGGAGTATTGCTAGTCTAAATTTCTTTTGATTTCCGTTTGCATGGAATATACTTTTCTATTACCTCACTTTTATTCTGTATGTGTCGCTAGAGCTGAAGTGAGTGTCTTGTAGACAGCATATACATGAGTTTTCTTTTCTTTTTTTTCTTTTTTTTTATTGTTTTTGCCATACATTGTCATGATATCACCATGGGTTTACATATGCTTCCCCTCCGGAACCCCCCTCCCTCCTCCCTCCCCCCCGGGAAATCTCTCTGTACCAGCCCCGAGCATCAGTCCTGGGCTGGCGATTGATTAGACACATGACAATTAACATGCTTCAATGCCCTTCTCCCATATCATTCCACCCTTACCCTCATCCACAAAGTCCACGAGTCTATTCTATACATCTGCGTTCCTTTTGCTGTCTCGCATGTTGGGTTCTCCTTACCGTCTTTCTAAATTCCATATATATGCGTTAATATACTGTATTGTTGTTTTTGCTTCTGGCTTACTTCACTCTGGATAATGGGCTCCAGTTTCGTCCATCTGAGTAGAATTGCTTCAAATGAATTTTTTTTAATGCTGAGTAATATTCCATTGTGTATATGTACCACAGCTTTCTTATCCATTCGTCAGTTGATGGGCATCTAGGTTGCTTCCATGTCTTGGCTATTGTAAACAATGCAGCGATGAACATTGGGGTACACGTGGCTCTTTCAATTCTGGTTTCCTCGGTGTATATGCCCAGCAGTGGGATTGCTGGGTCATATGGCAGGTCTATTTGCAGCTTTTTAAGGAACCTCCACACTGTTTTCCATAGTGGCTGTACTAGTTTGCATTCCCACCAACAGTATAAGAGGGTTCCCTTTTCTCCACATCCTCTCCAGCATTTATTGCTTGTAGACTTTTGGATGGCAGCCATTCTGACTGGTGTAAAGTGGTACCTCATTGTGGTTTTGATTTGCATTTCTCTGATAATGAGTGATGTTGAGCATCTTTTCATGTGTTTGTTAGCCATTTTTATATCTTCTTTGGAGAAATGTCTATTAAGTTCTTTGGCCCACTTTTTAATTGGGTTGTTTGTTTTTCTAGAATGGGGCTGCAGGAGTTGTTTGTATATTTTTGAGATTAATTGTTTGTCTGTTGCTTCATTGGCTATTATTTTCTCCCATTCTGAAGACTGTCTTTTCACCTTGCTTATAGTTTCCTTTGTTGTGCAAAAGCTTTTAATTTTAATTAGGTCCCATTTGTTTATTCGTGTTTTTATTTCCAATATTCTGGGAGGTGGGTCATGGAGTATCCCGCTTTGGGTTATGGCAGAGAGTGTTTTGCCTATGTTATCCTCTAGGAGTTTTATAGTTTCTGGTCTTATGCTTAGATCTTTGATCCATTTTGAGTTTATCTTTGTGTATGGTGTTAGAAAGTGATCTAGTTTCATTCTTTTACAAGTGGCTGTCCAGTTTTCCCACCACGACTTGTTAAAGAAGTTGTCTTTTCTCCATTGTATATTCTTGCCTCCTTGTCAAAGATAAGGTGTTCATAGATGCGTGGATTTATCTCTGGGCTTTCTATTCTGTTTCATTGATCTATATTTCTGTCTTTGTGCCAGTACCATACTGTCTTAATGACTGTGGATTTGTAGTATAGCCTAAAGTCAGGTAGGTTGATTCCGCCAGTTCCATTCTTCTTTCTCAAGATTGCTTTGGCTATACGAGGTTTTTTGTATTTCCATACAAATTGGGAAAATATTTGTTCTAATTCTTTGAAAAAGACCTCTGGTAGCTTGATAGGAATTGCATTGAATCTATAGATTGCTTTGGGTAGTATACTCATTTTCACTATATTGATTCTTCCAATCCACGAACATGGCACATTTCTCCATCTGTTTGTGTCCTCCTTGATTTCTTTCATCAGTGTTTTATAGTTTTCTATATACAAGTCTTTTGATTCTTTAGGTAGAAATACTCCTAAGTATTTTATCCTTTTTGTTTCAATGGTGAATGGAATTGTTTCCTTAATTTCTCTTTCTGATTTCTCACTGTTAGTGTATAGGAATGCCAGGGATTTCTGTGTGTTGATTTTATATCCTGAAACTTTGCTATATTCACTGATTAGCTCTAGTAATTTTCTCGTAGAGTCTTTAGGGTTTTCAATATAGAGGACCATGTCATCTGCAAACAGAGAGAGTTTTACTTCTTCTTTTCCAATCTGGATTCCTTTGATTTCTTTATCTGCTCTGATTGCTGTGGCCAAGACTTCCAAAACTAT
>ML664055.1:1011749-1046282 GCA_007570785.1 Antilocapra americana | reverse complement strand
TTGTTAGCATTTGCCTTACATATTGTGGAGCTCCTATGTTAGGTGCATAAATATTTATAATTGTTATTTCTTCTTCCTCGATTGATCTTTGATCATTATGTAATGTCCATCTTTATCTCTTTTCACTGCTTTTATTTTAAAGTCTACTTTATCTGATATGAGTATTGCCACTCCTGCTTTCTTTTGGTCTTTATTTGCATGGAATATCTTTTTCCAGCCTTTAACTTTCAGTCTATATGTGTCCCTAGGTTTGAGGTGGGTCTCTTGTAGACAACATATATAGGGGTCTTGTTTCTGTATCCAATCAGCCAATCTTTGTCTTTTGGTTGGGGCATTCAGCCCGTTTACATTTAAGGTAATTATTGATAAGTATGATCCCGCTGCCATTTATTTTATTGTTTTGGGTTCCAGATTATCTATCTCATCCGTGTTTCCTATCTAGGCAAGTTCCTTTAGCATTCGTTGGAGGGCTGGTTTGGTGTTGCTGAATTCTCTCAGTTTCTGCTTGTCTGAGAACATTTTGAATTCTCCTTCAAATTTGAATGAGATCCTTGCTGGGTACAGTAGTCGGGGTTGTAGATTGTTTTCTTCCATGACTTTAAGTATGTTTTGCCATTCCCTTCTGGCCTGAAGCGTTTCTGTTGAGAGATCAGCTGTTATCCTTATGGGATTCCCCTTGTGAGTTATTTTTTGCTTCTCCCTTGCTGCTTTTAATATTTGGTCTTTGTATTTGATATTTGCTAATTTGATTAATATGTGTCTTCGGGTGTCCCGCTTGGGGTTCATTCTATTTGGGATTCTCTGTGTTTCTTGGACCTGAGTGGCTATTTGCTTCCCCAATTTAGGTAAGTTTTCTACAATTATCTCTTCAAGAATTTTCTGATGGTCTTTCTTTTTGTCTTCTTCTTCTGGGACTCCTATGATTCGAATATTGGTGCGTTTAATATTGTTCCAGAGGTCTCTAAGATTTTCCTCATTTCTTTTAATTCTTTTTTCATTTTTCCTTTCTGTTTCATTTATTTCTGCCATTCTGTCTTCTACCTCACTTATTCTGTCTTCTATCTCTGTTATTCTACTGTTGGTTCCCTCCAGGGTGTTTTTGATCTCATTTATTGCATTATTCATTGTATTTTGACTCTTTTTCATTTCTTCTAAGTCCTTGTTAAAGCTTACCTGCATCTTCTCAATCCTTGCCTGCAGGTTATTGAGCTGCAACTCCAACTTATTTTCCAGGTTTTGGATCATTTTCACTATCATTATTCGGAATTCTTTGTCAGGTAGACTTCCTATCTCTTCGTCTTTTGTTTGGTCTAGGGGGTATTTATCCTGTTCCTTTACTTGCTGGGTATTTCTCTGCCTTTTCATCTTGTTTATCTTGTTGTGTTGTCCCTTTATTGTGGGGATTCCTCTCTGTGGGATGGGTTGGATGTGTGATTTGTCGAAGTTTCCTGGATGGGAAGGCTTGTGTGGTTTTCTGGCTGGTGGGTGTAGGTTTCCTCACTGTTACTCCTCAGGTCGGCAATGGGTCGCCCCTCCATATGCCCGTTGTCCTCTGCCAGCATTCAGTTCCTGTTTTTTGGAGTCTGCTCGGCCTTTAAAAGTTCTTTTGGTATATTTATTGGGGAGAGAGTGTTCTCCCCGTCCTATTCCTCTGCCATCTTAGTTCCCTCCTCTGAGTTTTATTTTCATATCCATCCAGCCAATTTGTGTTTTTTGGTGGAAGCATTTAATCCATTTACATTTAAGGTAATTGTTAGTATGTATGTCCCTATTACCATTTTCTTAATTGTTTTGAGTTTGTGTTTGTAGATCCTTTCCTTCTCGTATGTTTTCTGCCTAGAGAAATTCCTTTAGTGTTTACTGTAAAGCTGGTTTGGCAGTGCTGAATTCTCTTACCTACTTTGTTGCAGGGGAATTTATCTTATCCTCTCAGTTGTCCAAAGTCTTCTGCTAATGTTGAGCAGGTGCTCTGTGAAAACTGTTTCATTTGTAGATGTATTCTTAATGTACTTGTGAGGAGAGACTAATTCCACATCATCCTTTTCCACCATCTTGACTCCTCCCTCCCTGCAGGCTTAAAAAATCATTATTTAAAGAAAGACCCCATCCCCAACATGCCTGAAGCCTCAGATGCTGTGTGGGAAAACAGTGCCATCCGCCAGTCTCAGTCAAAAAGTCATTCAGGAGAGTTGGCCTCGGAATCAAATTTACTTTAATTTTACTTATGTTTTTCTTTTTCTATAAATACCTGAAAGATCTATGAGAAAACTCATCATCTGATAAAGTCTAATAGAGCTTTTTCAATAAGTACAGAATAAAAATTGTATGTGTTAAGAAAGTATTGAATCATATATTAATTGGAGGTATGGCTTAATTTCTAGGTCATGCAATTGACGTCATCTTAGATTTGATGTGTCTACTGAAGACCAGAGCTGGTAACAAGTGACACCTCTGATACTTGGTGAGCATTCCTGTAAAGGTAGTGGCTCCAGGAGGCTCAATCCTTTCTGAAAGCATGATTCTGGTGCCCCACCTCCAATCATCAGAATCAGAGGCAAGGAATGGATTTGGACTTGAATTTGGAGCCCTCAAGCATCGTTGTCACTGTTATGGCCCTTAAATGGGCCGGGGCTTGGGGGTGCAGAGTCGACGATAAGAAAATAAAGGAAGAGAGAAAGGAGAGAGAGAGAGAGAGAAACGAAGAGAGACAGGGGGACCAAGACTCTGATGGAGTAAAGGAGTTTATTCAGCATAATGTGGGCATATATATACTGTCTTACAAGATAGCATTTTCAGCAAAGATAAAGATAAAAAAATCTTACAACTTATCCGGGAAGCATAAGGCTAGAATCCATCTCAAAGAGAGGGGGTTGTAAAACTCACTTTCCATATCAGAGAGGGAAGAAGGCTGTAAATGCTTCCTTTTACTTTAAGAATGTATGCATTTCTTTTGTCCCCGGGAAAGGTGTGCCTCTCCACTTATCTCTGAATATTCAGGGATGGTTAAGGGACATCAGAAAACAGCACACAGGAAGCCTCCTGCCAAATGTTCCCTGACAGTCACAACTTGTATAATCTTGGTATCCAGAGAGGAAAGAAGTGTGCTTGGCAAGAATCATAGTGGCAGGTACCCTGCCCACAATGTTCAGGAGAGGGCAGCAGGGAAAATGAAGGGCAATACGGTTAAGGGCTCTGGGAGCTTATTGCTTTAGCACCTTCCTGGCTTAGGCTGTATGTGTGTTATTGTTGTTATTGTTCAGTGTCCGAATCTTTGTGACCCCGTGGACTGCAGCACGCCAGGCTTCCCTGTCCTTCACTGTCTCCTGGAGTTTGCTCAGACTCATGTCCATTGAGTCAATGATGCCATCCAACCATTTCATCCTCTGTCACCCTCTTCTCCAAAGTATTGGAGCTTCAGCATCAGTCCTTCCAATGAATATTCAGGGTTGATTTCCTTTAGGATTGACTGATTTGATCTCCTTCCTGTCCAAGGTTGGGACAAAAAGGATGTGTGGATATGATGAGCCTTATAATGACCATCCAGCCTTGGCTTTGGTTCCTCAGCCCTGAACAACCTGGTCAATCCAGGTTACCCTGTTCAGACCTCTCAGGACCCCTGACCCAGGTCTTGAGATGCTCTTGCTGGCTCCTAGGGTTTCTGAAGGCTCCTAGGGTTTCACATGTGCTTGCTTACTTCACATGCCAAATCTGAGGTTAGGCTGTTTCCTCTTACAGTCCATCCTCTGGGAGTTGTCTGCTGGGGGAGGGGAGTGTGAAAGGGAGAGGCAGGGGGCATTTCTCAAACAGAAAGTCAAGATCAGAGCTGTGTTTCTGAAAGTGTGGCTCACCAAGGGGCACACATCCACATCATAGAGCCACCAGCACACTGGATGGTGGCATGCAGACTTTGGACTCACCGTCAGGCCTACTGCTTCTGTATTGGATACAGAGTAAGACATGAGAACTACCATGATCAAAAAGCATGCTAGAGGATTCTTGTGCATCATAGCCTTTGAGAAATCCTGGTCTGGGTTTCTTCTACCCTTAGCTGGGACAAATGATCAAAAGGAAAGTGACTGCTCAACGAAAGGGAGGAAATTCCACTGCCAGGGGAGGGGTGCTGGGGACCTTCCAGTCACTGAGGAATCTTTTTCTTCCTCTCACAAGAGGACCAACCTCTAATTCCATGTAGTTCCTCAGCTGCTCTCAACCTCCCAGTACTCTGCACCATCAGACCCTGGATTCCCCAAGAACCACTCTGAGCCACATGGAGGAAGATTCTCAGAGGCAGCTGGAGAGGCACAAGCTGCTCTGACAGCCCTAGACCTGCAAGTTCAGGATCAATAGGCTATCTTCTTCTTCCACTTCCCCTGCCAGAGTTTGTCAAAAGGACATCAGAGCTTGCCAGGAATGTTCCAAAGTCCAGGGTGAGGACAGTGCTGGTAAGGGTAAACTTCCCTTGTGATGGCTTGCATATTTCCAGGCTAGATGAAAGAAATCAACCCAGAAGCACCCCCTGTGCCACAACATTTGCCCCAGACTGTTATGGCCCTTTAATGGGCCGGGGCTTGGGGGTACAGAGTCGACCACAAGAAAATAAAGGAAGAGAGAAAAGAGAGAGAGAGAAATGAATAGAGACATGGGGACCAAGACTCTGATGGAGTAAAGGTGTTTATTCAGCATAATGTGGGCATATATACACTGTCTTACAAGATAGCCTTTACAGCAAAGATAAAAATCTTGCAATTTATCCAGGAAACATAGGGCTAGAATCCATCTCAAAGAGAGGGGGTTGTAAAATCTCACTCTCCATATCAGAGAGGGAAGAAGGCTGTAAATGGTTACTTTACTTTAAGAATGCATGCATTTCTTTTGTCCCTGGGAAAGGTGTGCCTCTCCACTTATCTCTGAATATTCAGGAATTAACACAGGAAGCCTCCTGCCAAATGTTCCCTGACACCAGACTAGTGTAATGTTTTAGTTGGTGTTGATTGAGACTCTGTTGAACCTGGCTCTGTGCTAAGCTTTTGGCTTGCATTGTCTCAATCAGTCTTGACAAGGATTTTTGAAACTGAGATTATCATTCCCATTATTCATATGAGAGACCTGAGGCCTGGAGAGGTAAAGTCACTTGCCCAAGGCAACCAGTTAGCAAGTAGAAAGGCTGACTTTGAACCTAGATGGTCTGACTCCAGAGCAGGATGAAGTGAGGAGAAGGCAGAGGTGCTGAGGAAGATGTAAGTGGTCAGGAATAGGAGCTAGAGGAGAAGCTTGGTGAGGAGGAAGAAGGAGACAGGAGATGGAGTGCAGTCTGAGCAAAGTGATGGGTGGTATTGGGGTGGGACTCAGGAATAGATCATGGACCAGCTGAGGGTTGAGGAATATAATGGATGTCATCAGGGGCTGTTCTGAGGTCAAGGCCAGGAAGAAGGTGATGGTCAGACCTGGAGTTGGAATGGGGAGACTCTGTGGGACTGATTGGTGCTCTCTCGTGTCACCATGAGCTGGCCTGGAGTAAGAACCCCACCAGGTCGGGGTTAGAATCAGGATGAGGTAACAGTCAGTGTCGCAGTCCCCCTTCCCAGCTTTGCACCACTACCAACTGCCTTGTTAGGTCTTTTCCATGTTTGCTAGTTTATTGTCTCTCTCCTCCAACCAGAAGGGAATCAGGGCACAGACTTAGTCTGTTTGATTCACCTTTATATCATCAGCACAAGGCAGAATTCATAGAACACAATAGGTGCTCAATAAATGCTCGGAGCAAGGCTCTGGGGAATGATGATTGATTAGAACCTGGGGTGTGTGTCTCACTAGAGTGTAGGCTCAGGTGGGGTGATCTCCAGAATAAATGAGTTTGAAGGAGGGGTGAGGCCCTGGGAAGAGCTGAAGGGCACAGTGGGATGCCCCTCAGGTTCACAAAGAGTCCAAGGAATAGAGTAAGGTGTTGGGGAGGAGGTAAGGCTTCAAGGGCTGTGATACAAGAGCTCCTTAAATATGTGCCTTCTTGCTGATTTCAGTGTCCACATAAATGATTCAACTCCTTGGCCTCTCAGTCCATTGACTCTTTTTCTTCTCTCTACCTATCACAGCCACTTACTTCTCTGGTCATATCCTAATACCCTGCCTTATCTGTCACCACCACCCTTCCATAGTCGCCATTATATCCTGCTGTCCCAAAGCCAGCTCATTCTTTTTAGTTCTACAAGAACTGCAACAATCCTCCAACTCCAGCCACCACTGGGGACCCTTCAGACAGCCACACTTTTTTTCCTACTGCCTTTGACCAGATCCTGACTCTATCCTTCGCTTCTTACTCAGCCTGCAATCCAAGATCAGTCATAATCTCTCTCTTGAATCCACTCAAAACTCCTATGTCCCACTGCCATTTCTTTGTATTCAACTAGCAAAACTCAGCCCTGATAAAATCCAACTTTCCAGCTACTCCATGAAGTTGAACTTGCCTGGAGAAAACCATATAGACATACTGAGTAATCTCACTTTATTTATTTATTTTTTATTTTATTTTTTTTTCTTTACTTTATTGTGTTGGTTTTGGCATACATTGACATGAATCTGCCATGGGTATACATATGTTCCCCTTCCAGAAACCCCCTCCTTCCTCCTTTCCGATTCCCTCTCCCTGGGTCATCTTGGTGCACCAGCCCCGAGCATCAAACCTGGGCTGGCGATTGATTTCACATATGATAATTAACATGTTTCAATGCCATTCTCCCATATCATCCCACCCTTGCCCTCTTCCACAGAGTCCACGAGTCTGTTCTATACATCTGTGTTTCTTTTGCTGTCTCGCAGGCAGGGTTCTCGTTACCATCTTCCTAAATATATGGAATTTAGAAAGATGAGTAATCTCACTTTAAATGAATGGTCATTAAACCTCAAGTGAGCCCTTAACGCTGCCCAGCAATCATGTTATAGTTCCATAGAACATCCAGCTCTCCATCAACCACTGACACCCATCTTCCACCCTTACTCCCAGCGGGTGGCCTGGTTTCCTGTTTCAATGAGAAAATAGGATGCATCAGAAGAGAGCTGCTCTGAGCTCCAGCATCGCCTCTCCCACCTACGTGCATCTTGACATGTCTCTTTCGCATCAACAATTGTTCTCTCTTTACTGGCTCATTAGCACACACACATTGCTATGCTGTAATTTCTCTGGTATTTAAAAAAACACTTTCATGTGGTCCCCATGTACCCCTACTATTACCACTTTCCCACTTCTCTGCTCTCCTTTACAACACAACTCCTCAAAAGAACTGCCAGTTGCTACTCACTGGCATTTCTCTTTTTCCACTGTAGATTGAAAGCATTCTCGGCTGCCTTGTTTCCCCATGTCTCTCTGGAAATAGCTCTTAAAGGTCACCACTGATCTCCATGTTGTTGCAATTCTTTGTCCTCTTATTTGTCTGGTCAATAGGACTTGAGGAACGTATGGGCCCCTCCTTCTTGATACACCTTCAGTTGTCTCCACCTTCTCCTGGTTTCTCCCGCTACCTCACTGATCACTTATTTATTTGCTGGTTCCTTCTCAGCTATTACCTCTCTAGGTGTTTGCCTGCCCAGGGCTTGGTTCTTGAGTTGCTTCTCTTTTTCTACACTCACTCTTTTGTTGATCTCATGACTTTTAATATGGATTAGATGCTAATTATTTTCCTATTATATCTCCTGCCTTGATGTCACCCTTGAACTCCGGGCTTCTCTATCTTAACAACACCATTGCTGTCTTCCTTAATTCAGTTCATATACTTCTATCTTTCTTGTTTTTCTGAATAAAATCATGAGAACTGTCCTTGACTCCTGTCTTTCTGTCATAGCCCAATACCAATATGTCATCAAATTCTAGTACTCTACCATCAAAATGGACCCAGAATCTGCTTACCTCCCACCACCTCTGCTGCATCACCTAGTGGGAGCCACCGTGACCTCTCACCTGGATTATTTCAGTTAATCTAGTATGTCCCTAAATAGTCTGCTTCTGCCCTTGTCTCTTTATATCACTCTAGCAGTCAAAGTCCTTACAAGGGCTTTCAAGGCCCTGCATGATTGCTTATCACCTCCATCGTGGTATGGCTGACCTCATCCCCTACCATCTTCCTCTCTCACTTGATCTACTTCAGCACACTGACATCTTGGTTGACCCTAGAACATGTGAAAACTGTGACTTCAGGGCAGAGGGTGTTTGCATACAGTGGTTGGGGAAGACTCTTCTCTGCTTCATTTTTCTCAACACCCAATATCCTGTATATTTGACTTCTTTGGAGTTTTGGGGGGTTTTTTGTCTCAGTTCCATGAGGGTAGGAGTTAATATTTATTTTGCTGGCTTCTGTAATCCTGCATTCTAGAACAGTCCTTGGTACATATTAGCACTGAGTGAATATCTGACATCTTAGTGTGCAAAGTGCCATAGACTGGGTAGCATAAACAAGAGATATTTGCTTTCTCACAGATTTGAAGGCCAGAAGTCTGAGATCAAGATGTCATCAGGGTTGATTTATTCAAAGGTCTCTCTTCTTGGTTTGTTAGCGGCCACCTTCTTCCTGTGTTCTCACATGGTCTCTGTGTATGTGTTTGTGTCTGTGTCCTGATCATCCATTTTTTAAAAAAAAACCCTTTTATTTATTCATTATTTATTTATTTTTGGGTGCACTGGATCTTCATTGCTTTGCTCAGGCTTTCTCTAGTTGCGCAGAGTGGGGGACTACTCTTCACTGCAGTGCTCTGGTGTCTCATTGGGGTGGCTTTCTTGTTGCAGAGCACGGGCTCTAGGTGCATGGGCCCAATAGTTGTGGTGCACAGGTTTAGTTGCTTCACAGCGTGTGGGATCTTCCCAAACCAGGGATCAAACCCATGTCCCCTACATTGGCAGGCAGATTCTTACCCATTGAGCCATCTGGAAAGTCTGATTATCTTTTCTTATAAGGACAACAGGAAGATAGGAGTTGAATCCACACTAAAGACCTCACTTTACCTTAATTGCCTCTGCAAAGACCTTGTCTCCAAATATGGTCACATTCTGAGGGGATTCCCCTGTGGCTTAATTGGTAAAGAATCTGTCTGCAATGCGGGAGACTTGGGTTCAATCCTTGGGTTGGGAAGATCCCCTGGAGAATGGAAAGGCTACCCACTCTAGTATTCTGGCCTAGAGAATCCAATGGACTCTATAGTCCATGGGGTCTCAAAGAGTTGGATGCAACTGAGCGACTTTCACTTCACCTCACTTCTGAGGAGATTAGAAGTTCAACATATGAATTTGAGAGCAGGGGGTAATTTAGTGCATAATACTAGATTAATTTATTGATTAGCGTACAGAGATGGATTGAGACACTGATGGAATAAGGATCAGTGTTAGGCTCAGGAACACAGCAAGGCTTGGTGAGGACATAAGAGACTGGCTGGCATCAGAGCTCATAGGAGGGCTCAATTCTGGGCTGGATGACAATGGGGTGGAGAGTGATATGCCAGGGTTGAATGAGTCTGGAAAAGAGTACTTCTCTCAGCCAAAGGGAGAGGCCGTGGCGAGGAAGATGATGGAGTCAATGCAGTTGAGGGGTGAAGAAAAGAGAGACTGGCCAATGTGGGCAGAAGGGAGGAGGGAAGGAGTCAAAGACTGCTTGGGTGGTTGAGACCTTGGGATGGGACCCTTGGGGATGTTGGGAATGTCCTTGATGGGCAGGTCATCCATATTCTTTGATGGGCCCAGTGAAAAATTTAGATCTCTTACTCAAAAAGTATTAATAATTTCAAATGATGACAGCAGAGCCTTGAACCAAACACAGGGAACTGTTCTAGACATTGAACACTGTCCAGATCCATTGGTCCAACAGCCATGGACCTGGTCCTGCCAGATGGGCTCTGGATCAGAAATGGAGACAGTTCAGAAGTTCGGATCAGGTTGGGGTGGAAGATCTAGCCTCTTGCATTGTATTGGGCATTTTTATATGTTCTGCCTTTTGTCATTTTTGTGTCTTATCAGCAACTGTACCGTACACTTTTTTTGAAGCTAAGTCATCTCACGATGTACCCTACACATGTGATTTTCATGTATGCCAAGGTGTGTTTGTGGAGATTACCAACGTACTAAGGGAGGCTGCTTATTGGATTTGATGGAGATGGAGGAGAAGTGAATGTGCACAAGAAGACCAGAGCAGGTCTAGAATTCAGGCAATGAAGATCTGAACTGTATAAGTAGCCTGGGGAAGGTTATAAAGGAATTGTGATTTGATTGGAAAAAGAAAATCCCTCGAAGTGCATCTAATTGCCCAGTGCCTAGCCAAGGCAGAGAAACCAGTATCTGAGCCCTTACCTTCCTGGTGCAGAGGAGGCTGTTCAGACCACGATTTACAAACGGGACCAGAGGGAAGATTGCAGCCCTCCCCCGCCAGTCCTTGGGAGAGCCTGGAACCATCCTGAGGGGTGATGGAAAGCCTTCTGAGGGAGACAAACTCTGGAAGAAACCAGGACACAGGCTCCCACATGGAGGATGCAGGGGCTGGGGCTGCTGGTACTCTTGGGGGCAATATATTGGTGGTAAGTTAAAGGCTGATCCCCACTCCAGCTTCTCACTGCACCCCAGCCTCTCCTGCCTCCTTTGTATAAGAATCTACTGAGCCTGCTGTGGATATGGCTCTCTGTTGGATGCTAGGGACACATGAACAGACAAGGTCCCTGGCCTCAAGATAGAAGAGGCAAGTGTGCAACGCCAATGAGCAACCAAAGAACACAGCACAGCTGGATGTGGGCAAAACCTAGCATGTGTCAGACGCATACAGCAGGTACACTTGATGGGATTATCCCAATTTGCCCTCTTTCCCACCACTGGAAGGCTCCCCAGGTAACTCAAATTGTAAAGAATCTGCCCTCAATGGGGGAGACCTGGGTTCGATTCCTGGGTCAAGAATATCCCCTGGAGAAGGGCAAGGAAACCCATCCTAGTACTCTTGCCTGGAGTAGTCCATGGGGTCGCAGAGTCAGACACGACTGAGCAATTAACACAACCACCATTGGAGGCAGGTACCATTATCATCAGTCTCATTTGACAGATGAGGAAACTGAGATGCAGACAGGTTAAGTCACTTGCTGAGAACTGATCTTTGGTACTGCCAAGAGATGACACAGGCAGCATGCTGCAGACGCCCTGCTCTTCCTTCTTGCCCTTGGCACCCACAGAAGGCCCCACATTTATAGTCTCTGCGGACAGAGAGCTGCGTGCTAATGAAACAATCAACACAAGGCGGGGGTGGAGAATCCCTAAGACCTCAAGAGTACAGATGTCATCTGAGCTCCTTGGGAAGAAAGAATACAAGTGCACAGAGGCTGACAGTGGGAGGAAAGGAATTCTGGGCAGAGAGGGAACTAGAAGTAGACTGACTTTGCTGCATCCGGAAGCTTAGCTGGGGCTGCCAGAAGACGGTGAAAGCCATGGACCGTCACCTCATCCTGAAAGCTTGTAAAGTCATCTGTGAATATCATGATGGGGGACACAATGGAGGACTAGGGGACCCAGAAAGTGCAGTCCTGAAGAGCCCCAGACCATTTCCCCACCAGCCAGGGCCCAGGATCTCCCCCCTGAACTCAGGGTGCCTTGAAAACATACATAGCCCTCTGGGCCCTAAAGGAGCTCCATTCGCAATCCTAGGAGAACCTGATTTTTTCCGTGGAAGCCCATTCAACATGACAGGGTGCCAGCCTTGCTGCCTTCCTTGGGGAGGGTTCAGATGGTCTGTGCTGGACAAAGAAAGCTTCTGCAGCCTTGGAAGAGCAAGCCAGCCAGGGGAGGACTCTGCAAACAGGAGGCAGGGATGGAGAGGAAAGCAAAGAGGATGGGTGGGGGAAGGGGAGGAAGAGGGGACCGAGGCTGCTTTCTGCCATTCCCCGCCTCCCTGCACTAACCCCCATCCCGGGGCAGAACCGGAAGCAGCTGGGTGGTGGAAGCTTTCCTGCCAGGGCAAGTAGGTATTTCTCTGCCTGGATAGGGGAACGAGGGTAGTTCTGGGGGACATCTTCCAGGCTCATTATGCCCCCCAAACACCAAATTAGTGGGATGTGTCAACTCCCTTGTGGAGCTGGGCTCCAGAGGTGCAGACAACAAAGAGAGCCAGCCCCCCAGAATCCAGCAGGCCTGATGGGCCCCTCCTGGGAGGCTTTGGCCGCCTTGGCCCCAGAACTGGCCTACTGTCTGTTAGCCGCCCACCTCTCCTTGGTTCTCCCCTCACTCTTGTCAACCCTCTGCCACCAGGGTCCAGTCGGTCCTACTGAACCTCCCAAAGGGTGGCCTCCTGAAGGCCCCCCACCCCCACCCGGCATTCCCCTGGCAGACCCAGAAGATTCCATCCTGGCCCATTTCTGTGCCCCAAGAGTCCCCAAGCCCATCTCTTCCTTTATTTCGTGGCAGCCCCCCCGCGAGGGCGGCAGGATTCTTCCCATTTCCCAGACTTGACCAGAAAGAAGGCTGCCGTCCTAGGGCAGGGGTTGGGGGTGGGGGTAAGTGACGAAGCCAAAGTCACCCAGTCATGGGCGGCAGGACGTGGCCTCGACCCAGCCCTTCTTCTGCAGGCCGGCTGGCACCCGGCCGAGGCAGGTCGGGGCGGCTGATTCGCGCCCCTCTGGGCTCCGCGGGCAGCAGGCCGGAATGGCAGGTGAGCCGGGACGGGGAACACTTAGGGGGTTGGGCTGCGCGGGGCCACCTGGCACGCAGGCTCTGGGTGCGGCGGCCCGAGCCTGAGGCGGCGCAGGGCTTCCGAAGGCCGGCGCCCGGGGGTACGCCGGGGCTTGCGCCTCGGACCGAGGGTCGCGAGGGCGCCCCGGGCCAGCCGATCAGGCCCCGCCCCCTGACGGCACGGGCGGGGGCAGGGGCGGCGCCGGCGGAGTGGGGCGCGGGCGCGCGGTGCTCGGTGCGCGCAGCCGCCCCTCCGGCCCAGCTCGCCCGCCCGCCCTACCCCCTCAGCCCGCTCGCATCGCCCCCCACCCCTTCTCCTCTCCTCGGCCTGGCGGCCCCGCGCGCGGTGCGACGCGACGATCGTGGCCTGGCGCTCGGGTCGCGGGGGTCGTGCCGCTCGAGGGTGGCGCGCCAGGCGCGGGGCGCGTGGCCAGACCTGGCGCAGCAGGGAATCGGGGGAGGGCGGGAAGCAGCGGAGCCCCCAGAGGAGAGCAGGGCCAGGGGGTACAGAGGTAATGGGTAGGGCCTGGGAATCCGGCTGCGAGGGGCGGGGAGCTCCAGGCTCACTTCAGCCCGGGCCTGGCTGAGCCCCGGGGCGCCCAGGGGTAGCGGGGCGGGGAGGGAGGGTGGGAGGAGACGGCGGGGCCGGGCCGGGGGGCTTGGCCGACGGGGAGCAGGTGGGCGGGGACAGGGGCCCTGCTTGAAGAGGCGCCGCAGCGAGGTGGCGGGCTGCGTGCACAAACAGGGCGGCCGCCTCCTGGGCCCGGAGAACGGTGAGGCCGCTGGGGTTGGGCGCCCCGTCCCCGAGGGCACGGTTCCGCGTCCAGGACCACGAGCCGGGCGCTGGGCACTGTGGGGGGAGGATCTGGAAGCCTGGCCGGGCCAAGGCGCCAGGAATTCTGCAGCCGTCCCAGCTGCTGGGCCAGAGGCAGGAGTTCTTGGGCAGCACGCCGGTGGCGGGCACTGGTGGCGGGCGATGGTGGGCGAGGACAGGAACCTCCAGGGCTGGCATGAGTGGAAAGGGGACGAGGAGGGCCCAAAGTTTGAGTTGGAGGTCATTTGGGAGTTCCATGTCACAGGGTGGGTTGATGAGTCATGAAATTTGGGGATCACAGAAGGCTTTCCTGATTATCCTGTCTGAATGAGGGCAATGAAGAGGGCTGGGATTTGGAGAAGCGTTTTTGAGGCCACCTTTGGGACACTGGGTGTTCCTGTGGCTGCCGGTCCCCACGCAAGGGACTTTAGAGCTGACGTCCCAGAGTGCTGGGATGGGGCAGCTTCAGTCCAGGGAGGGGTTAAGGAAAGTCTTTGTGGTGGCGGGTCCCTGCCTTCCTTCCTTTCCAGGCCTTCAGGATTCAGCTGAGTTCCTGTGGGGAGTGGGTTAAAAATTCCTCCGGCCTACAGTCAGCCTTAGAGTATCCACCAGGGGCAGGAGGGACATATACGTGCGTGACTGCCGCAGCATTCTCTGTCGTGGAGCCCTCGCGCTTCCTCACTGTTGCCATAGTAACAGCCTATTGATGGTGTATTTATAGGGAAGAAGCAGGCGCTAAATTTTGGGGAAGGAGGGGGAGGAGGTCTCAGGCAGCAGCAGTGAGGGCGGTCAGGAATTGTTAATAGAGTGGGCCATGCCCGGGAGCCGTTTGGGAGAGTTACTGGCTTGTCTGAAGCTTAAAAATGAACTAATGACTTATGCTGGTGTCAGGCTAACCTAGTCGGCCTGTGATACCTGTGGGTGTGCGTCCACCACGGTCGGGTGTGTTTGGGACAAGGCATAGCTATCTAGAAGCTGTTATGTAATTTCTGCACAGAAGAAAAATGTGAAAAATCAACACTGCAGTTCTCATTGATAAGTAATGAGACATGTATTTTTCTGTCATCACTTATTAGTAAGCCTTTACTCATTCTTTTTTTTTCTTTACTCATTCTTTTCAATTCCTGACACACCAGCTCCATTTTTCTTCAATCAAAAATCTTGCTGTTAGGCATGCCACACCCACACCCTAGACACATGACTGGCACTGGCCTTAGGGGAACCTCAGAGATCCAGAATGGAAGCAGGATTTTGAGATAATATTCCATCTTCTCTCTTCTAAGCACCAAGGGTCAATGTTTCTCACCATGGCAGGCCCGTCTGTGGACAAATTCTCATGTTAAGAGTTTTGGGTGGAATTGTTGTGGGGTGCACAAGAGAAAGGCTCACTCAACATGTGTTTCCGTAGATGGATGTTAGCTTTGCTCTTTTTCCTTCAGTTTTCCTTTCATTTATGATTCACATTCTACCTGTTTGCCAAAAGGATTAGAGGATATATTTTAAATATACATAAGATTGAAAACATAAGGAGAAAATTGGATACCATGTCACAGGGGAGAAAGCATATGTGTTTAATAGCTAGGCTTCCAGGGAGCCTGTGCTTTATGGTTAATGTTAACACTGAACTTCCTGGCAGCCTAGGCAAAAAGGGTAGCCCCATGGGTGACACCGTTGCGTCTAACATCCAGTTAGTCATAAAACCAGAGCTTCTGCTTGGGGAGGGGAGCGATGGGGTGATTGCTCCCAGATGTGGACAGCTTGGCCAGTGCTCCGGAATATGTGTGTGAGTGGGAGTGTATGTTGTGGGTGGGGGCAGTGTGCTGCCTCCATGGTTTACGTACTGGCTGGATAATTCCTGAGCTTTCGGCTGATAGCTCCAATTAGCAGGAACAGTCTCATCTAGCCAGCGGCTCAGTTTTGAGCATGTCCATCCATGTATAGGTCCTCTGCTGCTGTGTTGTTTAATGCACAGAGAGAAGAGACGACTCTGTTTCAGGAGATCCTTGCCAGCCTTTCTGGTGAAGAGGAACACAACAGGTCCTCTGAGCTTGGGCTGTGACTTTGGAGATGGTTGTTGTAGCTGTGGGAAGCGTTGCCATTGCACACTTCTTAAACACGCACTGCCTGGTTTCAGGGACCATGCTTGTCATTAGAAGTATGTGCGACTTGCCATTGTGAGCAAGCTTTCTTCCCCAAACAGGTCCTGTCTTTGTCACTGTTGACTTGCTGGGCCTTCCCTGAGTGCCTCTTCTTTTCTCTGGGGTGTTTTCCAAGTCAAAAGTGCAGATGTTCATTGAGTCGAGTGAGGAAGGCGGAACCTCAGACTGTAGGAGTTTTTCTTTTTTTATTTTAAAGAGAAAAGGTCAAGCCTTAGGTCTAGACTCTCAGACTGTGTTCTTGGAGGAAATAGCTGAAGGTTTGCTGTGGGCTCTGCTGCACCTTGGGGAGCTCCAAAGGAGAGCTTGGACAAGGATGAGGGTGACAGGGCTGGGAGAGGCTGCACAGAGGGTGATGTGTGCCATGAGGGGCTGCTGTGACCTTTGACCAAGCCAGTGTGGGCAGGGTCACATCTCAGGGCTGAGAGCATGCCCTGTAGGTTTGGGGGTGTGATTTCACCTTGACTCTGCTTTCCTCCTTTGCCAGGTGAGTGACACACTGGATCTGACAGAGAGCCATGGCAGGTGAGTTTGCCTGGGCCCTGGCCAAGCGGGGAAGGGCTGTGCCTAGGGCTCATGGAAAAGTGCTAGCCTACCTTTCAAGGCCTTTCCAGCTTTCATTGTACTTAGGGTGTTCGCATGGCTCCTGTCCAATTGTCTGGGTCTCATCTTTCTACTCTCAACTCTTTGGCTTCCTTCTGGAGCACAGACTCCCCTGGAGAGGTGCGCCTACCCAGGCCACTTGGAGAGAAGCTAACATGGCAGGCCATGGGGGTTTAGGGAGGGATGCCTGCCTGGGACCAAGAGGGCCTGCCTCTTGGACAGGACATGAGGACTAAGAGACCCCAACTCTAGGGGCACACTAGGAGCAGATGTCACCTCTTCTTTCATCTTCCAAAGTCTCAGCTCAGGCTTCTAGGGGTGCCAGTCCACTCAGCTGAAACTGGGGGTTCCCCTTGGGAATAAGAGGATATGGCTCCCACTCTGTGACATTTTGTCTGGAGGCCACCTGTGCCAGTTTCCAAAGGCCTAGATTCTCTATCTCGAGCCTGCTTCCCCTCTTCCCAGAGGTCCTCTCAGATTCATGTGTGTCCAGTCTCCAGATCTCCTGCAGCAGGGTTTGTACTAGACCATCTAGGGCAGGACTCTTGATACCAGGCCATCTGGCAGCCCAGGTGACCATTCAGGAGGGGGATGCCAACATCAGCCTCACAGGGAATTGCATCCTCATGATAAGGGCTCTGATTTTCTCTTTTGGAGGCGAGGCAGAAGGTACTGGGGACATATTCACTGGTGACTGTAACATTCAAGATGTGTCATGTGCAAGGGTCTCATGGAATACACACTTCCCTCTTATGAGGGCCCCATCATCCTCCAGAGTCTTGTTGGCAGATACAGCGTGGTATCAGAGAAAGTCAGCCCTCCCATCTGTTGTACATGTCTGGGAGGGTGTCCTGCCTGCTGGCCCTGCCTTGCTTCCCTCCATCCTTGAGCCTCTGTGTCCAGGCTGAATCTTGGTTGGCAGGAGCCTCTGGGACCCTCCACCCTCCAGGCCTCAGTGTAACTTTCTCCTCAGTGTTTCTGGAGGCCAAGAATGCCCATTCAGTCCTGAAACGCTTCCCTCGCGCCAATGAGTTCCTGGAGGAGCTGCGCCAGGGCACCATCGAGCGGGAGTGCATGGAAGAGGTCTGCAGCTATGAGGAGGTCAAGGAGGTTTTCGAGGACAAGGAGAAAACGGCACGTACTGCCCTGGGGCTGGGTGCTGGGAGGACAGCTAGCCTCAGGAATAAGCCAAGCCCGCCCTGGGATCTCAGATGGATCAAAAGCAATGAAGGGAAGCCAGCCGAGTCCAGGGCAGGGCTACTGGGGCCCTATCAGAACAGCTCACCTGTCCTTAGAGCCCCATCTGCCAGATCCAAGGCCATGTTGTTCTCAGTCCTCAGGGCATTCCATGGCCTCGTCAGTGGCTCTCAGAGGCCAGTCAGGGTGGGAGCAGGCGCAGACCCTGCGGAACTTGATCCCGACCTGCTGAAATCAGAAGTGCTTATGTGTGAGTGTCAGCCGCCCTTTGTCCTTCTTTTGCAGATGGAATTCTGGAAGGGGTACCCGAATGCGGTCTACTCAGTCCGAGACCCTGCGCAGAGCTCAGATGCCATGTACGTGGTGGTGCCCCTTCTGGGGGTGGCATTGCTGATCGTCATTGCCTTGTTCATCATCTGGAGGTGCCAGCTGCAGAAAGCCACTCGTCATCACCACTCATATGCTCAGAACCGGTACCTAGCAAGTCGCGCGGGGCATAGCCTCCCCCGGGTCATGGTGTACCGGGGCACGGTGCACAGCCAGGGGGAGGCCTCCGGGCATCGGGAGACAGGGAGCCACCCACAGGTGGTGCTGGGGCCTAGTCGGGGGGGCAGAACCACCGTCCGGCTGGAGAGCACCCTCTACCTTCCCGAGCTGTCTTTCACCAGACTGTCCAGCGCCACCCCTCCCCCATCCTATGAGGAGGTGACTGCTCCCCAGGAGAGCAGCAGTGAGGAGGCCAGCATGTCTTACAGTGACCCACCCCCGAAGTATGAGGAGATCGTGGCGGCCAACCCTGGCTCAGACAAATAGTGGGACGTGTGTTCTGTCCCATGTGAACGCCTCGTTCAGGGGCCTCCTGTTTCTTTTTTAACTTTTTAAAGACTGTGCCACCACAAAACAGCCTTAGCCTCCTTGTTGCCAAATAATTTCCTCACCGTGGATCTGTAGGAAGTCAGTTGTCAGAGACAGGTGGAGGCGGGTAGGGATCACGCATGCATGGAAACCCCCTGGCGAGAGCCACGGGCCAGAGAGCCCTGCTCTTCCAGAAGCCCCCATACCTCTGCCATCCGGTCCTCCTGTCAGGGACTGACTTCTCTTATGCCAAAGGAATCACCCCATACAGTTGACTGTGGTCCCAGGCTCGAGCTCTGGGACCCTGCAGCTGGCCAGAGACCTGTTTTTCCGAAGCCTCACTGCAGAGTTGAGGGAGAGAAGCCAGCCCTCAGTGCCCTTTTTCCTCACTAGCCCTGTGCTCTCTGTCCTCACTCACACTGGACAAGGACAAGGACAGAACAAAAGCAACAGTAATAACATAATGAACACAATACAACAAAATGATACCACCTGGGCCACTGATAGGGGTTCGAGGGAGATCAGTCACACAGATGGGTGACAACCCCATACCCACCCACACTCCCGACCAGGTTCAAAGAAATGTCTGGAGCCACTCGAGAGGAGGGCAGGCTATGTGAAGGATGAGGGCTGGGGCCTGGATGGCCAAGCTAACCCCTCCACACTGGGGAGGTGGTCATCTGGAGGGGAGCTCTGGTCCTACTGTGCTTGGCCTCCCTCAGAACTTGGCTCTCCAGGCTGTCTTTCAGCTGAGCTAAAGGCCGCTACCCATTGGTCTGAGCCATATCATGGCCTCGGGAAAACAGATACCGCTAACCCTCCCTGTGGAGCCCGTGGCCTTTGAACGGTTGGGCCACAGGCTGGGGTAGAAGGCTGAAGTTTTCTCCTTGTGAGGTTGGCCCATAGGATGATTAAACCCATGAACTTGGTTTCCTCACCATTGTGCTCTCTGGCCTTAAACTTTTAGGCAACTCCCCTTTTTTGTGAGTAGGTGTGTGAGATAAACTTGAATTTCAAATGGCTGATTTCTTCTTAATGATGGTGCCCACCTGGGGAGAAGATCTGAAAGTGTCCCTTTTTAGAAATTTCTTTGTCGGGGAGATGGGGAAGCCCGTGACCTGGGTTTGAGGGCCTGTCTGGGATATTCTCTGTCATTGCCAGGTGCTGGTCCATTTTTAGCAACCCCTTTCTGTGGCCCAGGAGCTGTCCACCTCTCCATTTCAGTGAGGCTTTGGACAGCAGTGGGGCAGAGGTGACCCGCCCTTTAAGTGTCAGTGACCATGCAACAGACACTGTCAACACTGCCTCCCCACCCCTCCATCTTCATCCTCCTGGCCTCAGCACCAAGCCGTTTTTCCTCTGTGGTGCTTTAAAAAATGTAGCAAATTTTTGTGGGGCCCAAAAGAGTGCACAGCCAGGGTCTATTGGCAACCACAGCAGTTTAAAACCCACTGAGAAGATAAGCTTCTCTTTGTCTAAACAGCTCTCCAAGGCAGGCCTTGTGCCTCATTCTTTGAATGTGGCCCTGCCTAGAGGCCACAGATAACTTCTGAAGGCCCCTCCTGGCCTGGGCACTCACCCAGGAACATGCTTCAAGCAAGGAGGCTTATGTTCTTACCCCAGCGAGGCCACCAGCTTGGCCAACTCAACCCTGTGGCCTGGGTTTTCCATTCTTCCCCTACCTCACAGGCCTGCTGGAGACTGATTGAGCTAATGCCTGTGCAGTGCTTGAGACACCAGAAAGCCCAGTGCAGTTTGCCCTTAGGAAGATTCTTCTGGAAATATGTAGATCATGAGGCACTTGTTTTAGCAGAGGTCTTCATAGGACTGTGACGTTAAGTCTCAACCTGGGGAGTCAGTCTCCTGCCAGTTGGACCGTTCCTCCCCTCTCTCTCCCCACCCACCCCACCCTGAGAGCTCTCTGACGCCAGAGGTGCTGACCAGGTAGCATCCCACCTTTCCTTCCTCCCTCTTTTCCTCCTTCTGGGCCTCCTGCCCTTCATCCCAAAGGCATTTTGGGTGTACACTGCCCCTGCTTTGTCCATGAGGGATGCTGGTATCCATCCTCTTCAGCCATGTTGGAGGACCCGGGGCAGCCTGAAGCTCCAGGGCCTGTCCCTGCTGTCCTCGCATTTTCTCGGGGGCCGTGCCTGCGTGTCAGCCAGGAGCATGGGAGAGGACACTTAGCTCTCTGTGTCTCCTCCCCACTGGGCAGAGAGCCAGGAGTGGGCTCCGCGGACCTGAGCCAGAGGGAGGATGCCAGGGAGTGCCTGCTCCCATTGGCCCCTGTCAAGCCCTTTCCTGCCGAGCTGCTCACTGCAGCCATTTTGAGGTGGGAGCCAAAGGGGTGCCCGGGATCCCAGCCTGAGGCGGAGCCCAGCCTGTGTCCTGTGGGTGCTGGTTCTGGACCTTCGCAGCATTCTTTCACATGGGGTTCCGTGGTCCCCGGCACGTTCTCACAGTTTATCTTAGACAAAAAGACTGTACAGTACACCATGGTCATAACTCCCTTGCGGTGCACATTTGGCTTTAAGAACGCCCTGTACATATCTTTTCCAACTCTGTCTTTGTATGGATGTCGATTTGATACAATGCTCAATCTTCGATAGCCACATTTTTGTTTCTTTTGGACTTGGGGTTTGTGTGTGTGTGTGTGTGTGTGTGTGTGTGTGTGTGTGTGTGTGTATACACGTGTGCATGTTGCCTTTTCTCACATGCTTATCTGAAACAATAGCCGGTGTGTGGCTATATTTGTACCAGGAGGGTTCCGGTCTGAGGGGAGGAATGTCACTTCCCAGGGCTAGGCAGCCTGAGGACAGGACCCTGAGTCAGGAAAGCTGAGATGAGCTGCTGGAGTGAGCCCTCCAGAGTTGCCACCTTCTGCCCTCCATCACTAAAGCTTTTGGAAGAGGATGAAACAGCTCTATCCTGTGGGCCTCCCTCCTGTGGGACCCCCGACTCACACACTGTTTTGGAGCAGTGCCCCCAACATCGGCTCCTGTTCTGTGGGTGTCAACAATGGAAGGAAATCTGAGCACTCCTGGGCCTTTTTGGTTTGTCGTTTTGGTGGAAAGATGTGTGACTGTTGATTTTGGGGGTATGGTGGGCTGGTTATTTAGATATTTTTCATTTAAAAACAAAAAGGCTTTAACAAATTCCATGGAATGTGACTTTCACGTGTTTTCAGCCAAAATCTTTTTAAGACTTTTTGAAACAAGCATCACTATCTTGTCCCTCCCCTACTACTCCCCATCATCTGGGGTTTTTCAAAACGAAAGCACAAGCGGAAGTGTGTGCGGCCCCAGGACAGCTGCCTTGTGCCCTAGTTGATGGACACGCGACACTGTGCCAGGGGCCTCCTCTTCAACTTGCGAATCCCACTGCCATTAGTGTGAATTCTTTTGGGTGCTTCGGAAAATAGGAACCTGCCCAATCTGTTGGACTGTCTTTCTGCTAGCCTGAAGATGACTGATCTGGGATACAAAAGCATCTTTCTGCTAAGGAGTTGGAGCCAGATTGTTCCTCTCTGGCTGGGGGTTGATCTTTTCACAACCAAATGGCATCACACAAGAAGAACTAAGAACAACACTGCCTCTAGATTGTTCTTTGTCCAACAGAGAGAGACACAGAGAGATTACTAAGAGAAATTCTCTTACTCACCTATGCTCTGTCTTTTTAGGAGTGTGCGTGTGTGTGCTATGTAATGTGTGTGCCCTCACGTTCAAGGCCAAGATGGAGAGCTGGGTAGCCAAGCTGCTGTCTAGGCTGCTTTTCAGCATGACAAGGAACGCAGCTCCATCTCAGGATTGCACCAATTCAGAAACAAGCACATCCTCCCCACTGAACTCTAGTCATACTAATCAGTATAATTAGCTAATTTAAAAGTACTGTAATCAAACTGCCTGCAACTGTGGTAAAAGCCCATTAATTCAAAGCCCACTAATTCAAAATGTAGGGGAAAAAAATCACAACTCTAGATAGTGCATGGTATCTGCGATTCCTCCTCTGTAGAAATATTCCCAATATTCTTCCCTTGAGTCAGTTTTCAGGTTCATATGTGTAAGAGGGATCTAGTTTAAAACCATTCCCTTTTCCCAATAAAAGGCTCATGATATGATGGATCCCTTCACTGTGCCTTCAGCAGTTCTCGTATGTTAGGCTCTTCATGTACACGATGACTTCTGTTCTGTCTCTACTGTGTGCGTGCGTGCTGGGTATGGCAGTGTTTCATTCTCCTCCCTTATTTGCTCTGTGAATAAAATAGTTTGTGAACTAAATTGCAATTGAAAGTGATATAACTGTGTATCATGCTAAATAGTCTGTAAAGCAGATAATTTGCTATCAGTACAGCCACTCCCATCATTCGCCCCCTTCAAATGTAGCAAGCTTTCCCTTTCCCAGCCTGTGGGTGGTGAGGTTCATTTGAGCAAGAATTTCCCTGACAAAGAGATCCAAACAGCGCAGCCCACCCCCTCAGGCTCAGTGCCTCAACAGTTGTCCCACTGTCCTGAGCTATGTGACCGGTGCCCAGTGCCTGCCCCCAGCCCGAGCATTAACACAGATATTCAAGATGGGGACAAGTCCCACAGCTTTTTACGCCTCCCCATCTGTCTCCCTGTATGGATGCCACTTTCCCAGGCTTGAACACACCTGCTCTTTCACTCTGTGATTGTGACTCTGTGACAATGGAAACCCTGATATGTGCAACTGAGCTTCTAGACGTGATTACTATGAAATGGATTCATTTTGATATCACTTTAAACTGTGCGCGTAATTTGTGCGTTGACCCATGTCGGCTGGCAAATCTGTACATTCACTCATATGTCAGGATTTCACTGGAGCCTGGGGTAACAAACAATTGTACTTCAGATTTCTTTCTCTCTCTCTCTGTAATTGTTGAGTTTAGCTGTTAAGTCTCGTCTCTTTCTGTACCAGAAGATAATGAATAGTAATAAAGAGCAAATGGCATTCACTTGTGTTCTCTCCTCACCCATTTTGGATCGCTGCTGACTCTAACTTCCTTGGAATATGGAAGGTTGTGGGCCAAACTTGTTTTTCCAAGAGTCAGACTGTAGATAAGGAAACAGCCTGAACCAGTTTAGAAGCCGGAAGCAGAGAGGTCCTGGGTCCTAGAGCTGGTTCCATATGTGTAAGATGATCTGCCGACACATCCCCCTGGGAGGAGGTTAATAAGGTCTGCCACAAATCTTGTTAACAACTTCCCTGTCGCCTGATCCCTGGTTACTCATCAAGGTGGCCTTTACTAGAAAAGATGTTCTGCTTGGTTTCAGAGATGGGGGAGGGGCAGAAGGGAGAAATTTTTTGGAGCTCTACATAGGTGGGATGTAATCCTCAGCTTTTTTCCTGGCTCAGTGTCCTGACTTCTGAAGGTGGCAGGAGTCTGAGACTATTCAGTGGGCACTGACAGTTTAGCCTCCCCTTGGAGGAAGTGTGGTCTTAGCCCGGAACACTGCCAGCTGTTTGTCTGGAGTGAGATGGGGCCAAGGGAAGTTATTGGCAAAACTTGTGCCAGTCCCCCCTAAGGAAAGTAATCCATCCTTTAATAGGAAAAGCCATGGCAGTGATGAGACAATGGCAGTGACATTCATGGCCTCCTTTGAGGATTGAATATGGAGGCCCAATGCCAAGAATGACAGCTAGAGGCCTTAGGTTCTTTTCTTATCCCAAGCTGGCTTACTGAGTGCTGCCAAGCTTCTGAAGATGCTGGGCAGTCAAGTGAAGACTCCTCAGGCAGGCTGCAGCACACAGATGGGGTCATGGTCTAGACATAGGTTTGGAACTTTAGGCTCTTTTTGTTAGAAACTAGCACTCTAGGCAGACACTGAGGGTCTGCCCACACAAAGAAACTAACACACGAGAGCATCCTCCTTTCCCCAGGCCCCTCCTGTACCATGGCCATACCCTTAGAATAGCTGGCTTGAGATCTCACAGAATGAAGGCACTGAAGGACAGTGGAGAGGGCTTAGTGTATGCCAGGTCCTGTAGAAGCATTAACTGAGACGATCCTCCCAACAAACCTGTGATGTCTGATAGAAGCAAGGACCAAGAGGATGCCATTTGACCAAGGCCTCCGAGAGAAGTGCTGACCTCATCGTGTGAACCCAGGTCTGTCCATATTGTCCCATCTCCGGCCAATTGTACTGCACTGCTGGTCTCCTCCGGTGATCACTTTGCTTTTGTGTTCTTGTTGACTGTTCATCCTCCCAGCACCCACCCCTCCACCTCTTTCTAAATAACTGTTAATTCCACAAGGGCAGGGACCATGTATAACCTTTGTTCTCATCTATTCTTCACCAGAACTCACCTCAGGGCTTGGCTCACACTCAGTGTTCAATTAAAAAAATGTGTTGAGTGATTTTATTCCCCAGTCATAACTCAGGCTCCTTGTACTAGTTTGCTCAGGATGCTGTAACAAAGTCCCATAGACTTGATAGCTTAAATAACAGAAATATCTCGTCTCCCAGTTCTAGACGCTGGAAGTCTGAGATCAAAGGTTTGGCAAAGTCAGTTGCTCCTGAGGCCTCTTGCCTTGGCCTGTAGATGGCCATCTTCTTCCTGTGTCTTCACATGGTCTTCCCTCTGTTCATGTCTGTATCTTAATCTCCTCTTCATATAAGGTCACCAGTCATATTCGATCAGGGACCACCCTATTGATCTCATTTGACCTTAATGACCTCTTTAAAGACCCTACCTCTCAGTACAGTCACATTCTGAGTTACCGGAGGTCAGGATTTCAACATAGCAACTTGAATAGGGGATATAATTCATCCCACAATACTCTATTCATGGCAGACAGGAGTCTTCGTTGCCCCTTCTCCCAACCCTGAGCGCATCATACACACTCTGGAAAAGCTTGGGGGTGGGCATCACGACTTTGCTGAGCTGGCAAACACAGGGGCACCTTGAAACTACACCCCAGAACAGATGTTCCCCTGCCACAAATGGTACACACGGAACAGCTGTCAAAGGTCCACAGGGCAGGAGGATTTGGGAGAGGCGACGTGGGCTTCAGAATGGTTTTCCCAGGGTCCCTCTGTGGAGAGTGATGGGCAGACTGAAAGCCTGAAGAATAGACAAAATATTTGTGCCCTTTTAGATTTTTTTAAATAGACAAAAGTTGTTTTCATGAATCACAAGCCTAGCAGCTCCAGTAACAGAGGCTTTCAACAATTTCTCTGAAGAGCTCAAACTGCGTGATGGATTCAGTTTCACTGGGCTTTATGTGCTGTAAAAATAGAGGCTCTAGAGGCTGGGTAACATTCATATCATGCTGGTTACACTTAATCACAGGAGCACAGTGGGTGGGCTGGTGGATGCCAGCACCCCAGAGTCCTGGGACTCACTGGTCATAGAGGGAGGGGCACTGGTGGAGTGCAATGTTTGCCAACCTGGGAGTGTCACTGCTTCCACTCTGGCCGTGGGACTCAAGAAGGGCCCTACCTGTTTGGAACTTTGGGCCTAGCTTGGTAGGGGAAGCATGAGACAAAAGATAGTAGCAGAGCATGTAGAACTTTCTGCTACAGGGCAACCATGGGTCTGGAGGTGGAAGATGCCAGAGGAAACCTTCTTGAAGAAGCCTAAAACTTACGAGATGAATATAAATCAGTAAGATAAAGAGCGTGAAAGCAACAAAACCAGGCAGAAGGACCTCATGTGAAGAGGCCTGAAGGCCAACAAGGCCATCATATTTTTAAGGAAATGGGAAGCCAGGACAGCAGAAAGGGAAAGACTTGTGCAAGACTGGAAAGATCGAGGGGAGCCAGTCCACCCAGAGCCCCCTAGGCCACACTCAGCATTGTAGTCTTTACTCCCTGGATGACAGCCATAGCCTCCTGCCTTATCTCTTTGATCCTGTTGAGCCCATTCTCCATACAGCAGGCAGAGAGATTGTTTCAAATAGGCTTGCTCATGGCCTCTTGCTCCCACTATTGCCAGAGTAAAGACTACTCCAGAGTAAATCCCACACGGCTAGGTTAGTGAGACAGGAGACAGACAGAAGTAAACCACTGGGAAGAATTTTGCTCAAACACTGAATTATATATTTAAGAAGTTATATTAGGGTTCTCCAGATACAGAATGCCTAGGAGATAAAGTTCTACAAATATAAATATATCTATCTATACATATAGAGATATAGAAAGATATTGATTTATCCTAGGGAATCACCTCATGCAATTGAAATTATGGAGTCTGGGAAGTTCCCCACCATATGCCCTCTGCTAGCTGGAGTCCTGGGAAAGCCAGTGGTGTGAGTTCTAGTTTAAAGGCAGGGGAAGACCAATGTACCAGCTCAAGTCCTCAGGCAGAGAGAGAGAGAGGGAAAAGAAGAGAGGTGTGTGTTGTGGGGGTGGGGACGAACAAGTTTCTCCTACTTCTGCCTTTTGGTTCTATGTAGGCCCTTCATGGATTATATGATGCCCACTTATGTTGAGGAGGGCCATGTGTGTTACTCGGTTCACCAATTCACATGTTGATCTCATCTGGACACAGCCTCACAGACACATCCAGAATTCATGTTTAGATAAATATCTGGACGCCTTGTAGTCCAGCCAAGTTGACACATAAAATTAACCATCATAGAGGGAACAGAACCATGTACAGTGACTGACTGGGTTGTGAGACGATTGGGAGGACCCTCACATGTGAGTTTGGGGGCTCAGATAGTAGGATAGATAGTGAGCCATTCTCCTAGAAGGTTGAATAGGTTCACTTCCATTGGAGGAAAAGTAGGTTGTGGCATGTTGAGTGTGTGGTGTGGAGTGTCTTAGGGGAATGAAAGAGGGAGGTCTAGGCTGAAACAGCAGATATTGGAGTCACTTGGGGGTACCACGAAGATGCTAAATGAAGTCTGGGTATAGGCTCGATGGGCCAGGCAGGCAGGAGATAACCATGGGAGTATAAAGTTCTGGAAAGCAAGGGAGGAGAGTGTTTTTAGCAGAAGAGAGAGGACAGTGATACAAAATGCTTCAAGGAAGTTGGGTAAGATAAGTAAGATGGATCTAGCTGTCAGGAGGGCATTGGTGACCTTGGCCTGGGGCACTTTTAGTTGAGTGGTGGGCCAGAGTCAGGTAAGGAGAAGAATGTCTGGGAAGTAAAAGGGTGGAGGCAGAGTTAGGGCAACACTTTCCAGGAGTTAGGTTTCCCTGGTGGCTCAGGGGGTAAAGTGTCTGCCTAAAATGTGGGAGACAAGTTCGATCCCTGTGTCAGGAAGATCCCCTGGAGAAGGAAATGGCAACCCACTCTGGTATTCTTGCCTGGAAAATCCCATGGACAGAGAAGCCTGGCAGGCTAGAGTCCACAGGGTCGCAAAGAGCTGGACACGACTGAGCGACTTCACTTTTCCAGGAGTTGAGAAAGGATAGTAGCACCAGTGAGACAAAACACCATGGTAGAAGAGTTGGGTTCTTGAATATTTGTTTGTTTTCCATTCAGGTAATTTTTATTTAACAATTATGAGTTTCTACCACGAGGGACACAGTGCAGTAAGTGCAGAGGAGACAGAGAGAGGCGAGCAAAGCCCAGAAGGTCTCTGCCCTCATGGAACTGCTATCAAACACTGAAAAGGATGTGGCAATATTTTTGTGCAGAAGAGTGATCCTGGAGAAGGGAGTAGCCAAACGCCCGGGAAGCTGCAGAGATAAGTCCCTGATAGAGCTGAAGCTGGGCACAAACAGGAGGGTCAGTAGCCCTGCCAAGGACAGCCTTGCGGGCAGTAGGCAAATCCCACGGTGTCAGCTTCCAGTGAGAACTCTGCTAGAAGCTAAGTGCTTCACAGTCCATGGCCCATTCCCCGCCATTTTCCGGTGGGATCACTGAGGTACATTGCCTAGCATCACACAGCCGCTCTTGAGGAGCCATGGCAGGAGGGGCAGAGCAGCAGGACCGCAGAGCCTGGACTCTGACCCACCCTATCCTCCCTGGTGTATCCTACTTGTGTTCCTGCTGGCCCTGCCTTGCAAGAGTAAAGGGCAGGGCAGAGTGGGTCAGGGGCAAGAGGATATTTCCTGAAACTCTCGTGAGTCATTTCCTCCCTTGGACCTCCTCCTGTTCCGTCCCAGGGTCCTTGAGTTAAAGGCAGGGACAAAGCCCCGTGGATCTGCATCTAAGCCCCGTCAATGAATTGCTATGTGAACTGACTCACACCCTGGTCTGCCAAGGGCCCCAGATTGTCTGTCTGTAAAATGGAGGACCCTGGGAAGAGGATCGACTTTGTGGATCTTCGGAGACCTTGTCATTAGTTTGCTGGCCCTCTCTCTCACTCATCCGGGGTTATCCTCTCTGTGTCTTCCTCCAGGTCAGAGGGGCTGCCACTGGATGTGCTTTTGAGGCTTCAGTATTTGCGTCTTTACAGCACTTTTTCCACCTCTCCCTTATTGTGGGCCATGTTCCTCTGGCCCCTGACTGTCTTGAATTCTACAGACACGTCACATTTCTCTCACTGGATATGAAACGATGGAAAGCATGTGCAGCGTTCTGTGAGGAGTTACCTGACAGGCTAGGCCAAGGACTCTGTGAGGTCACCTGGTCCAACCTCATCCCTGGGGAATCAGGAGAGAAGTCCTTCCCCACCCATGACAAGGGTTCCCTGCACCTGAGGGACTGATAGGCAGTTGTCTATGCCCTCCGGGTTTTGGAATCTACTGCCAGCTTCTGGTGGAAGGGATCTGTGGGCCAATGGGGAAATGGAAAGGAAGAAGGAGCCGTGGGATGAGCAGCAGCTACCCTGGGCCGGGGGGAGGGAGCGGGTAGAGGGTGGGCTTCCTGTCGTCACACTTGCTTTTGGTCCTGCTTCTGTTCCACCTGCAGGGCAGTCTGGAGTTCATGCTTCGGGCCATTAGCCAGCAGCTATCACTCTGAACTAGGTGGTTGCAGTTCCCCCTGACTTGTCCAGGTGGCCACCCCTCACAGGAGGAGCTAAAGGGACCCAGAGCATCTCAGTGGTCCTGTTCCACAGGTAGGCTCATCAACCAGGTCTGGGCCTGTGTCAGGGTCTTTAACTCACTTCTGCTGGAGCTGCTTCCCCCACACTCTCAGAGAAGCAGAATGTGGCAGGATTAAGGGCAGGACCAATACAAAACAATGCCCTGCTCCTGTCCCCATAGAGCCACGGACTTCCGGCCCATCGGTTTCTATCTGCCCTCGAGAGCAGGAGCCCCATGTGGTTGGGGACCTGGCCCCTAGCCCCAGTGCCTGGCATGCAGGCAGGTTTTTCTCAAGATGGTCCTTCTGGATGAAAGAAGCCTGCACGTGGAAAGCAAGGAGCCCCCTGTCGCTTCCTGCTGATGACTGTGTCCCCTGCCATTTATTTCCCTCCCTCTGCTCATGAAGTGGCCCTGCTTCCCTGGGCCAGCTACCATCCTTGAAGTTTGCTTTCTGTCCTTCCTGTCTTTTTAAGGAATGGAGGGACATCTGCCAGGCTCTGGCTTGGGGAGGGCCCTGGGGCTCCAGGCATGACCTCAGTACCAGCTGCTTCCAGAAGCAGGAAGCAGAATTGTTTACAGGTTCCTAAGTTTCATTAGCAAGTAGAGAGGAAGCTCCCAGATGCCTGGAAGAACTGAGTTTGCAGCCAAAATCAGGCTCACTCGCTGGGGCTTGATGTGGAGTTGCCTGAAACTCTGCTGTCCACGGAGCGGCGGGCAGCAGACCGTCATGCCCACTGGGTCTGAATGGCCTCTTCCATAGAATCCCAACTTAAGGAAGGGGTTAAAGAGCACTGCTCTGGGTGAAGAGAGGCTGGAAGAACTCCACCACACTTCCCTGAAACCATGAAACAGTGGGAAGCTGGATTTTAGCCCCATCTTCCATGTGCAATGGAAACTGAGGCTCAGCACAGAGGAAGCAATTTGCCTAAGATGCTCCAGGGTCAGAGGTAGGAGATGCTTCCAGGTGTACTGACCCCAGGCCTGGGTTCTCACCATCTCCCTCTTCTGCTTGTAAGGGAGGTGGGAGCAAGTAGAGCCATGACTATCAGACCTCAAGCCATTCAAGAATCTCTCCATAGAGTGCTTGGCTGGCTGAACAGATGAGAGAGGCTAGTGGTTGGAAGCTATTGGTGTGGGGGGGCAGGTAGTTGAGCAGGCGGAGAAATAGACAGACACAAGACGAAGGCAGACAGGCAGACATGCAGGAAACAGCCTGAGGTGAACACTTGTTCTGTGGGGAGGACGGGATTGGATGCTGTCTAGATTTCAACATGAACTTGTATGCAATTAACTGGGTTTGTTTGCTCCCCAGCGGAGGCTCTATGCTCAGGATCACCTTTAGGGAAAAAGATGATATGTTTTCTTTGGAGATGCTTAGCTTGAAGGGAGGGAGAGCTTTCACCCCCAACCCTTTCTGTTAATAAAATGGCTCTTATTTTAATAATGATTCAAGCCCTCCAGCAGACAGTTCACAGGAAAGAAATACAGAAGATCAATAAACATATGAAAAATGCTCAGGTTTATTCATAATTAAAGCAATATAGATTCAAACAACAATGAAATAGAGATAATTTTTCACCCATCATAATGATGCCTTATGGAAAGTTTCCTAATATCTTCCACTGGCAAGGCTGTGAAGAAACCAGCACTTTCTCCCCCTTGCTGAGGTCCCACTTGGTCCAGCCTCTTCAGAGGGAACAGTGTCAACAACATTCAAAACGGTCAGCACGTGCACCCCAGAACCCTGCAATTCCACTCCTAGGCACCAGCTCTACAAAAACACGTTTGCAAAGAGGCATGTCCAGGAATGTTCCTTGCTCCATTGTTTATAAGAGAGAAAGGCTCTAGACACCCCAACTGCCCGAGAGTACGTCAATAAACAGGAGTGCAGCCATGCAGCAAAATAATGTATTGTGTTCAAATGACGTGAGGCAGATTTGTTCTGACACGGGAGATCCCCAAGGCACACTGTTCACTTCAAAAAGTAAGTTTCAGAACAGCATGTACCACAAATGTATGATCTCATTTGTGTAAAACACTGCAAACACACACACACACACACACACACCTAAGACAGATGTTCTCTGCACCCCTCCTCCCTGCTCCCAGGTCATCAGTCTAACCTATGGCTGGGGGAGATATTTGGGCTCCCTGGCTCTTTTGTCTGGAAGCCTTCCATTAGGGTTGAGGTCTCTACAGCCCCTTACTCACACTCGGCCCTGGGCCGTGTTCCTGGCCCCCCTAAGACTTAGAAGATCACTCTGTACCTGGGGTGCTCTCGCTCTCTGGGCCCTTAAGGTTGTCCAGCCAGACAGCGGGGCTTCTGGAATGTTTGGAATGAGAGTTTGGGACAATTTCAGAAGGAAACTGTGGTATTGGTGTCCAACCCAAGAGAGGCAGACATGTTAAGGTGGTGAAATGCCAAGGTTTCTGGGTGGCACTAGGAACGTAGGGATTGGGAACAATGTCTCCCCACCCTCTTTGCTTGGATTTAGGTGGTAGGGTACTTTTCCACCAGGGGACAGTTCTGCATGCACCTGGACCTAGTGACCCAGTGCCCAGGAGTGACCCAGGCACCTAGGGCCTAGGAGTGACCCAGTGGCTAGGGTCAAGGCCAGCTGGTAGTCAGAGAGGAATCTGATCTGAGGTCAATAGTGCAAAATCATGCCCATACCTAGTGCTTCCCAGGTGGCACTAGTGGTAAAGAACCCACTTTCCAGTTCAGGAGACATAAGAGATGTGGTTTGAGCCCTGGGTCAGGAAGATTCCCCAGGGAAGGAAATGGCAACCCACTCCAATATTCATGCCTGGAGAATTCCATGGACCGAGGAGCCTGATGGGCTACTGTCCAGGGGTCGCAAAGAGTTGGACACAGCTAAACAACTTAGCATGCATGCATGCCCATACTTATTCAGCTCTGCTGACTTGACCACTCTCAAGATCAGCCACCCTGTAGGGAGGAGACTGTTAGTTCCATTTTCCGGTGGGGAGACTGAAGTCCAAAGAATTGAGTTCTTATGGAGGATAGGCAGGGCATATAGCTGCCACGTAAAATACAGGGTACCCAATTAGATGGGATACTTTTTTAGTGGACATACTTCCCAAATGTCACATGTGTGAGTGTGAGGGAAAGGGACTGAACTCGGGTCTCCTGCATTGCAAGTGGATTCTTTACCATCTGAACCACCAGGGAAGCCCACATGTTGTTTACTTATGTTAAAAAAGAAAAAAAGCATTGCTTATTTGAAATTCAAAACCAGTGGGTATCCTGTATTTTCCTCTGTTCAATCTGGCAACTCGGGCATGCCAGAAACCCATGGCTGGTTCCTGCTTCGCAGGCTCCTAAGTCCCACAGAGCACACTTCTTTCTCCTAAGGTGACCCTTCAGAAAGCTCAGATTTCATCACAGCTGCTCCACCAGAGCTGGAAAGGGCTTCTCCTGGGCTCTCAGGAATGCAGGCAGGGCCTTTGAAAGCTCTGTTCTAGAGAGCTTGTTCCTAGCACTGGACAGGTGGGGCCAGGGAGGGGGTTAGGCAACTCAGATCAGCCACTCTAAGGTAGCTGGCCTCTCACTTTCCTCTCCCTCACTGTTTCCTTCCTCCCTTCCTCTCCCCACCCCCCATCCTCCTCTCCCTCCCACCTGGCCCCAGCTGTGCTTGGTTTCTTTACAAATAGCCTCCTCTTCCCCAGGAGCTTTGAGGCTGTTCCCAAGAGCTGAGGGTTCACCTATGGTGGCTGTATGAGTCAGAGTTCCCCAGAGAAATGGAACCAATAGGATGTATGTATGTGTATGTATATGTGTTGTTACACTCATTTGTTGAGTGTGACCCCATGGACTGTAGCCAACCAGGCTCCTCTGGCCATGGGATTTCCCAGGCAAGAATAATGGAGTGGGTTGCCATTCCCTTCTCCAAGGGATCTTCCCGACCCAGGGATCAAACCTGGGTCTCCTGAACTGGCAGGTGAATTTTTTTTTTACCACTGACCCACTATGCATATATGTGTGTGTAAAGAAAATTTTATTTAAAGAAATCAACTCATGCCATCATAGAGCTAGCAAGGCAAAAATTTGCAGGACAAGTCAGCAGGTTGGAATGTTAGGGAGAGGGTAAGGTGTAGTCTTGAGCAGAATTTCTTCTCTGGGAAACCTCAGTCTTTGTTCTTAAGGCCTACAGCTGATTGAATGAGGACCATTCACAGTATCAAGGATACACAGTGTACTTTACTTAAATTCCACTGATTATAGAGATCAACAGCTACCAAAAAAATGCCTTGATAGCAACATCTAGATCAGCACTTGATGGAATAACTGGAGACCTTAGGCTAGCCACATGGACCATAAATGTGACCACTGAGGTCTATTCAGTAGGGAAGCTGAGGGAAAATTGGACTTAGAATAGGGGGTGCAGGGCTGGGACACTGGGGGCTCCAGTTAGAAGGCCCCTCTTCTCCTGCACATCCCTCCTTTGGTTCTCATGGTTCCTGTCCAGGCTGATCCAGGGCATCAAAAGCCATGTCCCTTGCCTGGTAACTGGATGGGGGAAGGAAGGATGCACTCTGTAGAGGATGCTTTGTGAAGGGGTCTGTGGCCTGAACTACTAGCCAGAGCTGGCCTTGCAGAAACCACGACGGGATCTAAATCTGCTTTGGCCACTGATCGACTCTGGAGTCCTGTGCCAGCCCCTGCCTCTATCTAGAAATGAGGTCAAGTCTGATGAGCTGAGAGCCAGGGCAGTTTTCCCAGGCAAAGATTCAGAGCCTTATCACTTCTAAGTTGCTTACAGAGCAGCAGAGAAGATCTCAAACCCAGCCAGCAAGATACAGCCGGAACAGGAGGTACTGGGTCCAAGGCTTGAACTCAAAGTGGGAGTGTGGCTCCACCCCCATGTCCAGATATATATTCCTCAGAGAGCTGATTTCCCAAGCCTCCTCTGAGCCTTGGTCCCCGTGCATTCTTGGCCATTGCTTACAAGTGGTGGTAATGGCAGGAGGAGTAGTCCCTAACCTCAAGGAAAAGATGCAAGTGCCAAAGGATGAAGACTCCCTTCTTGGAAGCTTTAGGGATAACCAAGAGCGCTCAGTGGCAGCAGGTGAGGATCCCCCATAATGTCCCTTCCCTTGGGTGTCTGCACCTGTGCATGTGTGTTAGAAAATTGCACTGTTGTGGCTCGGCAGAAGCATGCATGTGTGTTTGCGTGTATTTGTGGGTACCTGTGTGGGGGGTAATAGGATTGATAAACTGAGCCTTTTGTAGCGTTTGAGTGGGAAGGTTGGATGAATCCCCCCCCCCCA